>CM033113.1:5416222-5765151 GCA_019321725.1 Paulownia fortunei | reverse complement strand
TACTTGAAAAGATTTTTGGTTGTCCACATGCAATTAATGCTAAGATAAGGGAGTTGTTAAAAACAAAAGGCCAACATTATTTTAGTACAGCCTTTGGCAATTACATGACAACCTTGTAATTAAACAAAATTTAGCATTGTCTTTAATATTGAGTAAATTGAAAACGCTTCAATTCAAATTTCATTAATTATAATTTCACGAGTTTAATTATGTAAAGGAAGTAGTATAACAAACAACTATCTTTGCCAAGACTGTTAGAGTTTTCTTTATTTTAAAATATTCGAATTAATCCCAATAAAATGTCACTCAAATTAATATTCAGATGATTGGTTCACGTGAGCAACCACAGAAAATATAATTAAATTTAAAATTAAAGGTCAAGTCAAGATTTCGTAATGCCTCACTATTAGTGTTGATAAATCGTACTAAGTGATGTTAATCATTATTGTTGGTACTTTAGATAAGGTTATATCTCACTACAAGCATGGATTAAACCTTAATGTGTCAGCCCAAGATAATGGAACCGTGTTCACTGCTAATGCTGATAGATTTTGATGGTGGTGACAGTTATGATTACCATTTACAAGGTTGTCATCATGGTGTTAATTACTTGCAGGAATTTCAGAAAACGTGTTACACTTTTGACAGTGATAAAAAGTTACTGTTTTAATACATAATGCCTGGTCTTGTGACACATTAACATCCACCATTAGACTTGGACACTCGAGCTAAAAAATTGATTCCACGAGGTTAATGATGATTTACACACTCTTGACCAACTTCATGCACAAAACACACGGTTTTTAATATTAATGCAAGTAGGAGTGATGTTTTTAATATTAATGAAAGTAGGAGTGATTATGTTGCGATTTTGTGATTTATTTTTTATTAATTTTAAATTAGATTGTTATATGTGATTTTATTAAAAATTAATTTAAAATTATAATTTTATCAAGTAAAATGAATGTGCGATTTTAAACGGGTTTTAGACGATTTGACAATTTGACAATTTTTAATCAGAAATAATTAAGTGAAAAAAAAATATTAGTAGAAGATTATTTCAACATTAAAATAATACCATAGTATTTATCCTGAAAATAATGACATAATATTTCTGATACTAAAAAATAATTGTATTATTGTGCATAAAATTCAACTCATATTATATATTCTATTTATTTATTTAGTTTCATTTATATTACATAAACTATAATAGGTACAGTAGAGAAAATAAAATAAAATTTCTTAATATTTCAAAATACAAATAGAAAAAAATTATTTGAATATACAAACATCGTTAACAGACAAATATTTTAATATGTACAAAAAAATACTTATTTTTTCATCTTCTAATTTTTTTTAAAAAAAAATTGACTCATTCATATGTTATAAAATTATAAAGGAAAAATAAGCAATTGGAAAATATGTAAAAAATAAAAAAATAAAAAAATAAACTAACACTTCTAAAAAAATAAAATGCTAAATTTTAATATTGAAATAAAACATACATGTTCATTGCATTACAATTTGAGATAAATAAAAAAATAAAAAAAATAAAAAGTTGATGAACACTAATTCTATAAAATTTAAATAAATATTATAATTACAAGTTAATTATCAAAAACTAAAATTTGTATTAATTACTAATAAATTTAATATATATATATATAGAGAGAGAGAGAGAGGTGCGATTAATTTTTTCAAATTTCAAAACGTCACCAAAATATATAAGATGGTGCGATTTTAATTAAAATTTTAAATTACAATTTATATAATAATTTAATAAAAATAATTTAATATAGTATGATGGTTCAAATAAATTTTTTTATTTTTATGATCACCCACTTAAAATGGTGGATGGGGCATTCTGTTTCCTCGTTTTCCAGCTTTGACGTTTCTTTATTGTCATTTTATTTTTCAATTACATTTTCACAGTATATCGAGTTATACGCTTTCATATTGAATTGGTTTGAATACTACTGATTTTGGTTACCGAATTTATAACTTATTTGACTCAAATGGCGTAAATCTCGACTAAATCAATATAGCCAATTATAGTAATGATAATTATAAAAAGGAAAATTGCCCAAGTTTACTACACCTGCTTATCAGCTTCAACCAGCAGTTTGAATTTTTTTATTATAATTAGTATTTTATTTTTTATTATAATATTATTAATATATTATACATATCAAATGTATAAAATAATATTATTATTTTATACACTTAATATAATTATAATAAAAATAAAATATTAATTATAATAGAAGATTTGAAATGTTAAATCAGTAATCACATTAATATTTGAATTGATTTCATGGCTTTTGTAAAGCCGACTAAGTTTGACAGTGAGCTTAATTTGATTAAAGTCATTGTTTCTTTCAACTGAACCTTAATAATATAATTAGAGAGCGGTGGTCATACCAAAATATTCAAGTGGTTGACCTAATAAGATTGCCTCAACAATTAAAGTCAATTTGAGCAGCTTTCCAACTCCGATCAATCGAAGCTTCTTATTTTTAATGTGAGGATGAACAAATTAGACCTACTCAGTACTTGCCTACACAAGGACAGAAGATGAAATGTACAAAAATTAAGGCAAAGCTTATAAAATTAAGGAAATTTTGAGCAGCGTTTGCCGTTGAGTTACCCTTGACGCATGTGTAGTTAATACACGTTAAAATTCTATAATATAAAATTTTCAAGTTTGATTTCTATTTATAATGGAAATTTATTTATTTTGATAGTATTTTTTTTCTCTTTAAGTAGTGATTGATCATATGTATACTATTATATATAGGAGGGGGGTCTTTTTTTACCACAACCGACAGTTTTGATTAAATTCTAATTTCTCACAATTAAATTTATCAATAATATAATTCGGCTCAATTAATTTTTATGCAGTTTAAAAAAGTCAAATGCAACAAATATAATTATAAATTTCTAAATAGAATATATTTTGTTAAAGAATATCGATCCTAGCATGAGTTTTACCCTATTTTACTGAATATATCTTAATATAATAAATAATATAATTGATTATTTCAAAAATTAATATTTGATTTGACGGGAATCACATTAAGCACAAGTAACTAAACTTGTCCACAATAAACAATGGAAGACCACAAAATCTAAATCGAATTAAATCTTTGCCACAATAAACACTTTTTAGACATCCATTGACAACCTCAACTAATCCAACATGTAATGATTCAAAACAATGGACACCACAAAATCTAAATTGCAGCACAATGCCATATGTGTCTGTCCTTCTTCAAATGGTCTTTTCATGTCCTAATTTTTGATCTAATTAATCGGCCTAACCACCGTTTGGCAGTGTAAAAATGATGTAAATATGTGGGTTTTCCCCTTTTTTTTTTTTTTTTAACATTTGTAGTATTCATAGTATGCTGCAGCTGTACATTAACCACTCCAAATTATATCTTAATTCTGCAGTGTCTTTGTTTTAATCAAAATTGGCAAAGAATTCTGAAAACAAATGGTGAAATTCTCATAGTGATTTAATTGTTTTGCTTTTATGAGATTCTGACAGAAATTAATGATTTTGGTTGACAAAATAATAAATTATAGGTGTATTTATGGATATTATTTCCATGCATCATCATCCATCCAGAAAAAAAATATTGACTTAACAATTGGAAGAGGATGTCTGATGGTGACAGGAGTGCCTATCACAAGTTGCAACTGTAAACGATATGTTTATTTATTACAATTGTAAACAATATCAAATAATAAGATAAACGGTAAGGGAATGATTGAAAAATAAATTAAATTAATAATATTTAATTTGAGATTGATCGTTAAAAATTTATTTGAATTTGATTCGTTAATATAATAAATAAAATTTGAATATATATTTTTATTCAATAAAATTTGAAATTCGACTCGAACTCGATTTGATTGATGAAAAAATAAAAAAATATGTGTAAAAAAAATCAAGATACTCGAATTCGATTTGTGTTCAATTCAATTAAAAATCATTCAAATTCGGACTTAATTAACTATATAATCAAATTTAAATACAAATTTTAAAATTTAATAAAAAATTAAATAAGTTTGAAAAATAATATGTTAGAAACCATTGGATAATAGGTTGTAGTGTCAGTGGTGGGAACAAAGAATTATTCCCCGAGTTTGCAATGCCCTAATTTTACGCTACCTCCTTTTTTAGTAGGAGCATGCATGCGCCAAGCAAAGAATAACATGATATTCCAACATAATTTTTTATTAATTGAATTTAATTCAATATCTGTTCAGTCTCAATTGGGCTCTCAGAAATGGCCCATCTGAAAGAAGTAAGGCCTGGCCTTGTTTTGATTGTAACTGTGTATTCTTTGCTCAAGATTTAATCTACTCAAGTGTCATAATCGTCTAGACTCAGGTACACGCGTTTCTTATTCTTAAAAGAAAAGAAATAGTACGAGATAAATTTGATCCCTTTAATTTTTATTGTACATGTTGGATAATTATTACACTTTACAGTTGGCCCATATTTATGGGGTTGGTTGGGTAGGAAGCCCAAATAAATCTTTAGAAAAAAACAGGCTAGGCCCAGTTGTAAATCACCCCAATGAGCCCATCACATCAAAAGTCCGTAAAGTTTTTCTATGAGGCTCAGCCAGCATATTATTGGGCGAAAAGTTCTCAACTCAAATGCCCAATTGTGTTGCGGAATGTACGAAAATTACTTTTTATTTTTAAAAAAATGTTATTTCTTTTTTTGAGTTTTTAGCAGATAGTCTTTTTTTTTTTTAATTAAAAAGATAATAGATAGTGTAAGTATGTATTGCCAAATCAAATTAAAAAGTGGTCAATGTAAATTACAATAGCATGATGGTAGAATTAGTCGTTAAATTAGCCAATTAGGGGTAAACCAAGTACTGGGGCAGAAGAACCTTTTATATGATTCTTCCAGAAGATATGGGAGTGGTTGGGAAGTTGAATCTAATTTAGTGATTAGGACAGAGATGACAGGAATTAGACAAGTTTTTTACGAAAGCTTATTTGAAATCTTGGTCTGATATCAACATAGATTTGCGCGCACTGCAATGCAAATGACTGTTGCTCATAATTTCTCAATGAGGGCTTCTTATTTAAGTGGCGATGTTGAGAATTTTAAAATAAAAAAATATCGGGTTTGATTTTTTTACATAATATTTGTTATTAATTATTAAAATTTGATTGCTGATTATTATAAACTATAATAATTAATATTCATATAATATAATGATGTATGTAATAAATTTATTTAAAAAAACAATAATAATTTCCCACAATTACAATTGGCCAAAATCCATCTTGCATGTTATGCTACGATTCCTCTTCTTTTCACTCTCACAAAAGTCATAATCTTACCAACCTCCACAAATATAATTTAATAATGCAAACGTTCCTTTCTAACCAAGATTTTGTTACCCACATATTTCAAAATAGCTTCGTTTTTTCCTGATATATTTATATTGATGATTATGATTTTGGTCTTCTATTTATTTATTTTATATGTGTTG
Source organism: Paulownia fortunei (assembly GCA_019321725.1). Lineage (NCBI taxonomy): Eukaryota > Viridiplantae > Streptophyta > Magnoliopsida > Lamiales > Paulowniaceae > Paulownia > Paulownia fortunei. Next base: position 5,759,623 of record CM033113.1, on the reverse strand, counting down.
TTCAAGTTCCATGGAAATACTGGTGTCATGCTTCGTCATGCTTGCCTAACAGCGTCCTACAATTTCATCAAATAAACATCAGCTGCTATTATTGTTTTAAAACAATGTAGTCATGTACCAAGTCTTTTTCATGTGTGTGTGTCTGCACCAGCAAACTCCATGATTCAAAATTTAAAAACAATTTTTTTTTATCTTCCTTATAAACTTATTTTGGTTGCTTTTGACCAACCAAGTAAGATAACTATAATGTTACATCACGAACGTGCGCTGTTAATCCTAGCATAACTAAGGGGATTCACATAAATTATGTAAACACACATATTATATTTCAACGATTGCATTTCACTTAAAAAAAATTATTTGAAAATTATTACAATGATTTGTAATGAAAAATCTTAATTGTATTTATTATCTGTTATATATAAAATTTAAGGTGCAAAATATAAACACGACGACAATCAATAAAATATAATAAAAAAATCATCAAGTTATAAAATTTAATATAAAAAGCCCACATAACGAACAACCATTAATTTAGGACAATAAATAATACTGTAATAAAAAATCTATTGGTAGGTATTATGTCTATTAGCAATAATTACCAAATAACATGACATTGGGATATCAATGATGCTTTTGATCAAACATACCAATGTTTCAATACATATACATACATGACATGTGTGTGTGTGTGTGTGTGTGTGCGTGTGTCTCAACATAAAAATTACTGCAAAAGATATGCATTGGTGAGACGAAAAGAATTGCGTGGACTGCATGTTAATTAATCTTCTTGAATTTTGCATCAACCTCGATAAGAGGAACGTGCTCTTCAATAATTGCGCTGATTTGAATTAAATATGAGGTAAGTATATAAACAACCAGACAAAACATAATGAGGGGGACAATTAGGCCGTGTGTACTAAATCAAGCCTGTATGTATCAACTTTAGCACAAATCCCTGGTGTTGTTTGCATATATATATATATATATATAGGGTAAAATACAAATTACCCCCACTGAAATTGGAAAATAACAAAAAGAACCCCTTAAACTGTGAGCACCAAAAACACCCTTATATTTTTTTTTTAAAAAGACACACTGCCTCCTTACTCAATTAAACAAGTATCAAATGCGGAACGTTGATAGAGAGATCTAATGGTTATTATAGATTAGAGCTTATTAAAAATATATATTTATATATATAAATACATATATTTTAAAGTAGTAAATGTGGACTGTTGTTTCTATTTAGTAAGATCTAATGATTTTCATAAATAGAGGTAAGATAGATAGTAAATAAGCCAAAATACCATAACCACTTGCGAGACATGCCAGTAAATCACACAATGTATAATATGCCTTATTTTTAAAATGCATAATTTTTTTTTTACATTTTTTTTTGTTGAGAGGAATTCTTTGCCATTTTCTTATTTCATAAGGGGTTACCACACACATTTATATACATATATATGTAATGAGGCTTAAAATTAACTATGACTTGGTTCAAGTAAAGGTGAGATTTCAACAATATGATAAATATATATGTTTTTATCTACTTTCGTTATATAAAAAGATTGATTGATAATTGTTATATTTGTTGATAATTGATAATAATCAAATCTTCGTCCGACATTTAGTAATAGAGAAATCTCAATAAATATATTGTCTTTTACTAAATACATTTCCAAAACATAACCACTCGTTTCCGGCACTGTGCAGTGAGGCTGGTAGAAGTTGGATTTGGGTTTGACCGATGTTGGGTTCCACCATCTCTAAATCATGCACCTAATCCAACTTATACTACAATCTGATTCCTGTCCACATGCCCCCTTTTAAAATATGAAAATGGGATTTGTGTATTGCATGAAGTGGTTATGGATACAGATACGAACTCAATAATGTCCCACCTTTTTTCTGTGAGATATGTTTCTTGGTTAAAAATGGTGAAGTGGTTAGCCCTCATAAGGTCAATAACTTAATGACTTAGTAAACCATGTTGTCAGTTTGATTCCTATATTTCTCTGCTGGATAGAATCAGCCCTTTAATTTCTTAAACATCATAAAGGATTCTCTTCTCAGTATATAATACTTAGTAGTGAGATTCAAAAAAATTAGGGCAACACAATTTCAGATATACTGAGCCAAGAAAGTCTTTGACCAATGACAGAATAAGAAAATACTATTAACTAAACCCATTATGCTAGTTCAAAGTTAAAAAAATTGCTACATAACTCGTGTAGATGACGCCAATCTAATAATTTCTTTTTATTACTTCTCTTAAAGCAAATTCCATTTTAAGCAAAGAAGGGAGTCCTCCCCCCCCACCCCCCCACCCCAAATCATATTAATTCCATTGAAGTGGTAAAAGGTTATGATCAATGTCATGTGTGTTTCATGACATATTTCACATGGTAGCAATGATTGTTTATTCAGAAAGGATACAACAAAATGAATGCTATCTCTAGCACGGAAAGGTGAATTGGTCATGAATCAAAGACTATGCTGTGCATGCTCATTTCCAATGAAAGAATGAGAAAGAACTCTGACACCCCAAGAAAATATTTTTAAAAGAGAGAAAATAAAAAGGCCCTTTGCATTAGAAACTTTAATATAGTACAATTACAGTTGAAGTTAGACATATTCTGGTATGAGAAGAAAGGGTTGTTGCAAGTTGCAACCTAAACACGGAGGTAATAGCATTTTGCCAGGTGCCAAATCTCAAATAAATCTGGAATTTCTTCCTTCACCAAACTGTAACTACTCATGTCCCACCATTCACTATTATAAGACCCTTCTCTCCCTCTTCTATTTCCCTCATAACTTTCTTTTCTGGATCAAAACATTCCTCATTTACCATTTCAAGATCGAAAGCTTGTCATTTTTATGTTCCTTTCACCTCCTCAATTCTTCTTGTTTTGGTTTGTGAAAAGCTAGAACTTCAGATACTTATGGGCAGGATGTTAAGACCTGTTTCGATCCTTTGTGTTCTGTTTTCTCTTTACATATCATCCTCCTATGGCCAGTCTTGTGCAAAATATAACTTTGCCAGCAACCAGATTTTCAGTTTCTGCAGTGATCTCCCTTACTTGAACTCATTTCTTCACTGGAACTATGATCGATCTGCTAAAACAGTTAAAATCGCCTATCGGCACACGGGAGTTTCATCCTCTAGATGGGTGGCATGGGCCATTAATCCAAGCGGTCAAGGCATGGTTGGTGCACAAGCACTTGTGGCTTTCCAGAAATCTGATGGCACCATGAGAGCTTACACAGCACCTGTCACTGGTTACCAGACTCAGTTGCAGCAAGGAGATTTGAGTTTTCCAGTTTCCGATTTAACGGCAACTTATGCAAGGAATGAGATGATCATTTTTGCTACGCTGAAGCTTGATAATCTTAGCTCTACAGTGAACCAGGTGTGGCAAGAAGGCCCCCTTTCAGGAGATTCTCCAGCAATGCATCCTACTACTGGCCCTAATGTCCAGTCCATAGGGAACTTAAATCTTCTTTCAGGAGGGACAGGGACAACAGCAGGAGCCGTAAACTCCAAAACAAAGAAAAGGAATGTAAGTTTTTTTATCGAGTAGAATCATCAATCCAGTTATTTAAGACACTTCCTTTTCAATTCCCCCCACCCCAAAAAAAAAAAAAAAAAAAAATGAAAGAAAGAAAGACTGCTTTTTGTTTCTTGTACTGATGGCTGCATAGAACTATTTTTCTTCTCATGCTCTGGCTTATGATTTCTTGAACTGGATGTTGTCCTGATCTTGTGCTTAATATGTTCTGTACTTTTGCTGTGTATATATTCCTGTTGCTCAATCTGCTATCCCATCTAGAAGATTATGAATCCTATCTCATTACTGCGTGTTTTAGAATAACAGTGCATATTAGGGTGATTCTAGGATTTGTTATCAGTGGATCAGAAATATATGTTGTTATCTAAAATAAATATAGAAAATTGTAATTATTTAGAATTATATAAAGATTAATTAAGATAAACTTTGTTTTCCTTTTGTAACTGTCCTCTATGACATCAATCAACTAGACATATCTTTTAATATATAAAAAAAACATTTTATTCATAAAATGATCGTCCATCTTGTTTTGACAACCATTATTTATGATCTTCATTACTAAAAATGTCACTAGTATAATTGATACCTTATTTAACTCATCTATAAATTGCGATGGGGTCAAGCTACAAATCTCTAAGGTAAAAAATTGATAGCATCATATAAGTTAATTCAAAAAAGATAAATAAAAACATTTAATAATAAGTTTAAGAAAGTTTATGAGCACTACAAAAAAGGTGTTCATATCTTTTAGAGTTTTATCAGCTCCTTCAGCTTGAAGTCAATCCTACTTAACTTTACTAATGGACGAAAATAAAATGATGAACTCCTTTAATTTGAGTAACTCAATGTTTATGTTACCTGCACAGCCCATTAGTCTAATATTACTAGCATTCTCTGTTTTCCCTATCATGGCCAAAAATCCTTTAGCCTGGAATTAATGACATTTTATCAGTACCAATATAGCTATATGTGTTCATGATCTCATAAAATTTTTTAGTTCACCACTACTCTTTGTCAGAGTTGATAAATCACAATTCTAATAGTGCCTGTCAAAGACACCATTGCCTTTGTATCTGCAAAGCAGTACAAGATATCTGAACATGCTTGTGATTTGTGAATATACAGATTCACGGAGTGCTGAATGCAGTAAGTTGGGGGATCCTGTTGCCAATTGGTGCTGTGTTTGCAAGGTACCTAAAAGTGTTCCCTTCGGCGGACCCAGCATGGTTTTACCTTCATGCAACTTGCCAAACCTCAGCCTACATCATCGGAGTTGCAGGCTGGGCTACTGGTCTCCGACTAGGAAGCCAGTCTCCTGGAGTTCAATACACATCCCATAGGGTCATTGGTATTGTCCTCTTTTGTCTTGGAACCCTCCAGGTATCATCAAACTCTTTGATCAAAAGTGGCCAACTTTAGTAAAATTAAGTGTTGATCTACAACAAGTAACTAGATTGATGTAGCCACTTCCAGTTAGTCCCGCAAGCAAAAGAAGAGGGGAAATATTAAAAAACATATTCTTTCTGATCTAATTGTATTTTCAATTTCACATTCTAATTACAAAGGGTATGATTGATTTGATGACTGAATAAGTGAAAAAATATTTGCAACAAATGACTACTTTTCAACTAGCACTCCTCAAACTGAAGAGTCCCAAGAATGCAACGGGTTTCGAGTTTAAAAACGCTGAACAATATTCGATGTTTTCTGGGAAGTTTTGCTCTACATAATACTATTCTGAAAGTGGAACTGAAATCATAATAAGGTTTCCTTTGGACACAGGTGTCTGCTTTGCTTCTAAGGCCCAAAAAGGAGCACAAATACAGATTCTACTGGAACGTCTACCACCACTTCATCGGATACTCTGTCATAGTCCTCAGCATTATCAATATTTTCAAGGGTTTCGACATTTTAAATCCAGAGGAAAAATGGAAGAGAGCATACATTGGAATCCTAATAGGTCTGGCTTTTGTTGCTGCGACGTTGGAAGTCTACACATGGTATGTAGTTGTGAAGAGGAAAAAGTCTAGCCGCCCTCACAAGATGCCAAATGGGGTTAATGGAACAAATGGTTACAATGGCTATGGAGCAACGGCACAGGATAGAGTATGAAGGAGATATACTTTCATGTAAAGTAGTTGGATTTGGCTCTTGTTTTTTGTCCCAGCTTTTTTATGTTCTTATGTTGCTGTACCTATGTTTACTTTCCCATAGGAGGTGTGATGTTTAGGATAATCTACTTGGGAAGTGTAGAGACTGATATGAGTTTTTCTGCCCCTTTTCCCCAGTATTTATGTAGATTTTGTATTGGATAGTTCCATATCTATTTATTGTTTATTTGGTGTATCATACTTTATTCCTTCTCGTTTCTTCAAAAAATAATTCATGTCAATTCTTTTTTAAAGGTGTGCCAAGGATATGGTCAATGAGCCTAAAAGAAGTTTTTCAACCATACAAGAGAATTCCCACATGGGACAAAGCATAACATACAGCTACATTTAGCTGCTAGATTCAAAGAAATCTAAAAAGCAAAGATTCGACTGCAAAAGCTACCAAGTAATATTGGGCAGTGAACAATGTATATTTTACAATTTCACAAGCTTCCTTCCTAACGATTGGGATAGGCGCAGAATAATGACTTCTGGCGAGCGTCAAAACTTATAGCAGCTTCAAGTCCCCTTGAACTATATATATTATACACTGATATGTCATCTTTTTTCTAAAAAAAAAACATAAAATAAAATAAAATAAAAGGAAAAATTGTCATACTTTTATGCAACCTTCATTTGTAGGTGAGTAGAAAACATGAGAGCTTTATGCCACTCAAAATGGCATGGATTTGCAGATGGGAGAGATGGATAAAGACTAAAACGAGATACTGCAACTAAGACTTTTGATAAAATTTGGACTAATTAAACCAAATTGAGAAGTTCCATAACAATACAATTGTAGGTCTAATTGATTTATACAAATAATACGGCATGGCTCTAGGCCTCAGCCAATAAGAATAATCAGCAAATACATGTACTTCCACTAGCAATGCTCTTCAATGTCACAACAGGGCTCATCATAATGCCTTCAGAAAGTAACAAGAAACTTAACTGTCTTAAGTTTCTCTATTCTGATTGTTGCAATGCCTCAATAAATGCATCTGTTAGGAAAGGATTTGAAGCTGCTACGCGCTGAGAGGTAATATCGAAATCCTTACCAGAGCTGTTACATAAAAAGATATCGTGATTTGGACATGAAAACTGTGACTGATTTTATAATTTTACATTTGGTGCACTAGCTACCAGTGGTGCAGCTGAAAATCAAGTTGGTTTGCCTGACATGATTATGAATGCTCAGCAAGTGCAACATACTTTAAGTCAATTTGTTTATATAATAAACTATTTTGTTGGGGTACATGAATCAACTTCATGACCCCTTTTTTCACAACCTAAGAAAGAAATTATCCATTTTCTTCTTTTCAGAGTTCGAAGACTTGTTACTTACGGATCAAATACAAGTCCTCCAGCTTCAGTTACAATTACAGCTCCAGCTGCTACATCCCTGAACAGATAACCCAACTTTCAGTAATAGATGAGACCATAACCCAATTAAAAATCTTATAGATCTTACCAAGGGCCTCCAAAACCTAGTTCATAGAACAGATCAAGCCTTCCACATGCAATCCCGCAGAGATTTAATGCACAAGAGCCACTCATTCGGAGGGACCTAACCTGATCAAGGGAGAACCCATACTCTCAGCTATTTTTACCACAAAAAAGTACCAAAAAAGAAAAGGATATGCTGAAAATCATAATTATGAGACTACCACTAAGTTACCTTGAAGAGTAAGCTATTTATCCTATTTGTAGAGGCATCCAGAGTAGACTTGTCACGCTTTGTACCTGCCTGTCATTTCAGTTTAGACAAAGTCAATAAGCTTCTTAAACAGTAATTTTCTAATTTCACAACTTTTACTGCAAGACTGCATAAACACAAGAAATCAGCAAGTAAAGATGACTGAAGTTAGACCAGCCATCCAAGTTTCATAAGTTCCTTTGCTAAATAATTGAATGCACACAATATTTGTATGCCAACCAAAGCACTATTCAGCAATATGTTTAGCTGAGTACCTCTGTGGCAAGAAGGGACTTTACAAGCTCAGATTGAGTAGATGCTGCATATTCAAAATATAGTTTAGTGATCTCACAAAACCATAAAATATATGTGCATTAAAAATATCTAAATGAAGAAGCAACTTACCTTTAATGGGTTTCCCATTGAGGAAAGCACCTTTTCCACGAACGGCAGTAAAAAGCTGCATATTGAAAGGCAAGATTTATTATCTATTCAACAAGCAAACTCTGCTAAAAACAGCAATCTCTGTTATGCAAGTTTTTAAACCAAGAGGCAGTAAAGGTGTGCAGAAGGGAATCACAGAAACGGAAGATATTACTTGGAATGGCTAATCACATGTTTGATCCTCGCAATTTCATTTTATCAAGATAACATAACTACTACAAAGAGTAGGAAACAGAACATTTCGAGCATGAATGCAACAGTTAGGATTGTGAGATTTAAGTTTCATGCTGTACAGCACGTACTATCTTGATAATTTAAGGTAACTCCTTTCAGATTATCAATTTACTAGACTTTTATACTCAAAATAAACAATGTGAGAAGTTGCAGAAGTTAACCCCTAGTATATATCACTTAGCAGCTGAACAATTTTACCTCATCCATAATTGGATTGTAGACAACACCGACTGTTGGAATTCGTCCAATTGTGAGTCCGATAGATACACATACAAATGGAAACCTGTAATTGATCACATTTGACAACTATAAGATCAATTTGGATATTGAGAAACTTTTCCCAAAACAAATGAAGCAAGTATATGATACTTGCCCGTGCACAAAGTTAGTCGTTCCATCCAGAGGATCAACAATCCAAGTTGGTTCATCAGTCAATTCTGTGGCACCACAAGCAGCAGTGGTTTCTTCCCCAATGAACTAAGATTGATAGAGATAAACATCAGACATGCAAACCATGTATGGAGAAGCATTCAAATCATAACATCAAGGAAGAATCTTAGACATTAATCTAAAACAGGAAGCAATACTAATATACAGAGCTAACCTTATGGTCAGGGAATTGTAGTTTGAGAAAATTGAATATTAGTTCTTCACATGCCTTATCAGTCTCCGTGACCAAATCCACCTACATAGAGAAACAAATGGATGATTGACACATACCAGAAAATAACATTATTCGAAGCAAAGAAAGAACCCCAAGATTTATTGCATTACTGTATTTTTTTTCTTTTTCAATTGATGATGCATTTTGGCTATTTTTTAAGGCGTGCAGCCCTCCTTTTCCCATTGACATTTTTAGCATAAACTGATACTTTCATACATCTTTTCCTTCAACAAATTCTTTTACTGTTTCTGAACAAGTAGGCTAGCTTATGACACTAGGCCATTTCTTCTCTATCTCTATCAATCAACCATTACCCCTAAATTATGGAGGTTGGCTGTCACAACTTCATCATCCTCATGACAACTAATAAAAAGTTTCATCATTTTCAAGATGATGAATCATGACAAAGGAACACCACATTTTGGTCTAGGGGACAAAAGATTGGGTATAGAAACCTTTTTAACCAAGACATCCTCACAGCATGGCTAAAGTATACAGAAAATACTGTCCTTTCATGTATCAGGATAAAGTTCACAAGTCTAAAAAAATCCTTTAAATTAAATGATATTCCTTGCTCACAGTCCCTATCCTCATTCTAAGATTTCCATATCAATAAAAAGGAATTAGAGTTTCTCACGAAGCAATCAAGATATTCCTGATTATGGACTGAAATCATAATTAGCATGTTCCAATACCCGACCACGTTTCTTAAACTATATCCCAAAAGCAGTGACCCTTCATGCAACACTCATCAATATATAGCAGGTTATTTAAGATGTATCTTGGTTACCAATTTCCTCCATAAAATCTAAAAGTCTTGAGTATAACACAAACATACGCTCGTCTACAAATTTTCGAAAATTAATGAAATCTTAATGAGCCAAGATTTTACCTGGCCTTTGTGCTCCACACGCTTTGTCTCATAGAACCCAAAACGAATAACCTGAAACCCAATGAATTCTGAAATAATTAGATTAATGAAAATCAAAACTAGGAAGTATGTGGAGAAAATCTGATCAAATCGATGCAGCAGGAAAGCATAAATACAACAATGGTAGTAAAGAAGAATTTGGGTTTTTTGATAGAATGCCACCTCTCCAGCTTTCTTGGCAGCATCCACCGCCATGGTCAAGAAATCCTCCACTGAACCTGAAATCCAAGAAAACCATCAAGAAACTACTAAACTCCAACCATACAACACATGTATAATGTGCATAATAAATATATCAGTGCGTGTGTGTTTGCGAGTGAATTTCAAGAAGAGAAGATTTATAGGGACCTGCCTTTTTCTGCCATTTTCTGTTTATTGAAGATTGGGTAATGAGATTAGGAGAAGTCGATGGTTGGAGGTTTTTCACGTAGCACTTGAACTGATAAAACAGATAGCCAATTATTTATAGGAAAAAGCTTGGGACATAAATGGCCCTGGTTTTGTTCGGTTTCACATACAGTCGCATTCCTTCACTTTGACAACTTATTCCCTAACCGGTATACTTTCTTACGCGGTCATTGTGATTATTATTATTTTTATTTCCCAGTTTATAATCAGGATTTCATTAATAAACGAATTTGTTAACAGTAATAAATCTTGTTGGAAAAATAAAGATAACGCTTGGAATTTTTCCCCTATAATTGGTTTTCCCTCTAATATAATTTATTGGAATTGGGTTACATAGTAAATGATTGCATAATTATGCAAGGATTTGCTGATAGTTTCATATAAATTATTTGTCATGACAATTAATTTGTTTTTTTCTTCTAATATAATTTAATGGAATTGGGTTATATCATAGCAAATGATTACATAATTATGCAAGGATTTGCTGATAAGTTTATATAAATTATTTGACATGACAATCAGTAAGCAAGAACTATTAATGAAGTAGTAACATCAAGACGTATCATTTCGTTTCACAATTATAATAACGCATCTGTTCAAGAAAATAAGTACCCATCCAGTTCCGTTTCACTATTATAATAACGCATCTGTGAAGTGCCCATCCAAATCGATGATACACGGAATATGCCAATAAGCCAGATCTTTATTCGAATCCATTCTTTGAGAATTCTCGTGAGTATCAAGTACACAATCACAAAGATCACCCGACAGAATACCTCATTCTCCACAAACTAACCCTCACGAGATACGCCAGAAGACTTAAAACATGATGTAACAGAAAAAAAGAAGACCAATTTACAGTTTATCCTAGCTTCAAAAATATAGAGAACAAGGTGCATTCTATTGTTCCTTCAGCCAGAGGACAGGGAACCTCAAAAATTTCTCACCATATCAAAAGATATCAACAAATTTTAAAGGCATCGAGAATGAGAGCCACAATAAAGGAGAATTTAGTCATGGCATCGAGAAATTACAGTAGATATGGCAAAATACATGAATGTAGCCTCCCTGTAGCAATTTAAACTTCCCTTGACAAATTTCAAAATATTCACTTTTTTCTTGTTCAGAAATAATATCAGATATTCAATAACAGCATCTGCACAATATGGTTTAATTTAAAGATGAAATAGAGATCAGCACTTTCCAAAGCGTTTTCTCATTGGAGATCAAAATATGGGGCTACGAAGTATTAATGAACAATTATATATAGAAAAAAAGATACCAACAACTAGGATTTACTCGTACAACACTGCCATGACAGCTGATAAACTAAATTAGAGCTGAATTCACAGCCGTTCTTTGGGCTCAAGTGCAGCGATTTCTTTGACGACTTGTGCTTTATCAGCCTCGAACTGTTCATCCTCTGCAACAAAAGGAACCAAGACTCAAGACACAACTACAACTGCGAATAAAAACACTCAATGATTATGTGCATACATATTCATTCCTCACTTACCTTTCTCGGTCTTAAAATCAGCAAAGAGGCGCAGAAGCTTGCTTCTATTTGTGACAAGGATACTAACAATATCTGGGGGTTTGTTCTGATTAGCTGCAAATAACTGCACATATTTGTATTGAGTCAGAACAGACTATGAAGAGGGCAAAATCATTCACCTATCTGCCACAAGCTCAGGTTGGGATATAGAATAGTACCTTAAAAACGTGAAACGCTTCAATCTGAATACTCTTGCTTGACTCCTGGCAGAAGGCAAAAGTCAACACTGAATAAATGACATAGGAACTACCAAGATAAAACATGTTCTTGCTTTCTTTCAAGTAAGACAATCACAAAAACCACAGGGGTCGGGTAGAGTTCCATTTTTATTTTCATAATTTTCTTTGAGGGGAATTTATAATAAGGTAAATCCATCAGACATCCACAATGAAGAACCATATAGGTTGCTCTTACGAACTCCATGTTTATTGTTTACAACAGAATCCTAAGCAATGTCACGTCCATGATCCTTAAAATTGAGGATAAGTAAGGTCTGCTTCCTGTAATCCATTCTTAATAGATTGGTTGTGTTTTTAGTTTCTTGAGATTTATTTTAATTGCAATTTGTTATCATCCTTTTACGTTTTATCTCCCAGATTTTCCTTTTTCATACTTCTCCAATCCTTCACAAAGCGAGGAAGTGGGGGTTGAATCCAACAGCCAAGAAGGCAATCATACTCTAAGAAGATTCATGAGGATCCTCAAGTTGTCCCGCGAGCTAACATATCGAGTCATTACAGCCGAATTTGAACGATCCAGCAAGATATCTCCCAACAGCTGAAAAAGAAGTACATCACAGAATCAGAATTTGTGTCAATAGCACAAAACAGCTGAGTAGAAAAGATGGCACACCTATCAAAGGATAGGGATCCTGCAATTTTTCCCTTTGCACCCCTCAAGTATTTTCATTAGTGTTTGTTCTTGTCCCATTTTTCTATTAGGGGAAGGGGGATTGGTTCACGATGTGAGCGGTCCCCATGTATACCTAAAAAGAGAGAATGGAGTAGCATTACCTTCACAGCCTGCCTTCTGGTGATGTAATTAGTCGATTCAAGCAACTTCGAGTTATACTCTGCAAAGAACTATGAAAAGGTATCAAGCAAATCAGAAACAGAAAGCAGAGCTTATCCAGGAATCCAGGAAATAAAATTATTTATTTCCAGTGCGAGATTTAAAAGAATAGATTATTAGACATAAATAGAGTTCCTCAAAGCAGATATGAGCATAATGTTCAAAAGCCTACAGAAAAAACCAATAGATAAAAGGGAGCTCTATGAAAATTACTGCAGAAAATGAAGTGCATGGAGAAGAATATTAATGGTTAGCAGGCTATCAATGCAAAAATACTTACCCAGTCATAATTTTTAGAAAGAAATTCAGCTACCGTTGACTTATGCCTAGTCAATAGTTCCTGCAACAAGATGTGAATCCTTTTAGCAACAGTTCAATGCCAGGACACACACAATAATGCAACCCAAAAAAATTAAAATAATTAAAGACCATGATATCACTATCTCTGAGCCCATGTCCTAGTTATATCAAAAGTACCTAAAAGCAAAACTACTTGCTCAAGGTTTCACAGTGCCTTATTTACATCAAGATAATATATAAATGAGCATCAGGAAATAAAGAAACTCAGTCAATTCAGTGCCAAATGCCCATTCTTTAGATGACAAGGAGGTAAGGCATACCAGAAATTAGCTCCATTTTTCAAGAGAGAGTGTTCCTTAAATATTATCTCAATAAGAATTCATTAGCAAAGAGATTCGTAAATTTCATTTGCTCTGTCTTTCATAGAAAGAGAGTCCTTTCCGTTTTATCCCAATATATATGAATAATAGATGAAATCCTTGACTTCTTCTATCACCAGTTTGAATTGACAAACACAAATCTTTCACAAAAACAGAGATCTGAACCAGCAGAAGTTAAGAAGCATTGATGGAACTCATTATCTTAGGGTGTTCAAAATGCAATTAAATACTCCCCTTATAAAAGAATGCCAAGAGGAAAGATACAAATTGAAACACGGGTCAAAAATAAAATAGCAGACAACCAACCAACCAAAGACTCTTCTACTATAAAGCATGGATAGTGTCGCATAGAGAAGATCAACCAACAATTTGAAATAAAAAAGGAGTAATGGATTAAATAATTTGCCAGAGATAATACTCAACCTTGAAAGTGGCAGCAGCATCAGAAGCAATGTCAAAATTCGGGAGTTGTATATAATCAAAAAAATTCTTCATATGCTCTGATTCCAAAACGTACCTATAGACCAAAGCAGATTCTAGAACTAGTAAATCAAATTTTAACATCTGCAGTAATTCAGCATCAAACTCAACTTATGCACTAATGGGAAACAAAAAGCATACAACATAGTCAATTGCCGACTAAATGATACATAATTGCCTCATCCACTATAGAATATTGAGATACTAAAATTGCAGAATTTTACCGATGGCATCTGTCAATAGAAGACAGGAAGTTTATATCAAACAGAAGAACAGTTAATCTACTTAATATCCCTCTGTATTGCAAATTAGAGCCAAGTACACAGCTCCATTTATTTATTTATTTTTGAAGGCCTGGGGAGGGGGTGGGGGAGAGGGAAGCAAAACACTAAATTCCCTGTCCCCTGTATTTTCACTGTAAATTTATCTAATGTCTGTGGAGAAAAAAAATCAATTAATCTATTTATACAGTTACCAGACTAGAAGTGATATGATAAAAAAATTTGATATGCCAATGAGATCCAAAACATGAAGAATCAGCTAAACAAAGTTTATATATTGCTTTCCTACATAAAAATAATATAACAATATTATGAGATGTTAGTTTTCTTGATTGACTTGAATGAGGCCTCGAAATTGATTAGAGAAGTTACTTCTATCACATTTCTTTTTGAAAATTATGATATACACAGAAATCTAAAAGAGCACGAAAATTGAATCATCCACTCACCTCGCAACACTTTGGTGGCGTATGCATTCCCTCAACATTGCACCATAGTGTAATGCCAGATCATTATTCTCATAACTAGTGGCCCAAAAGCAAAGCAAATTAAAGTCAATAATTGCAAAAGAAAAATACTTTTTTTATTTTTTCTTTGAAGTAACAGAAGAAAATAGAAAAAACACCTCATTCCCCAAGCTCTCTCAGAAAGACGTACAATTGCCCAAAAGAAAAGGAAAAGTCTTTATTCAAGAAAGACATAAAACAATGTGGGGACAATTTAATACTAATAAGAACCCCCTTCCATCCACTGACCTATTGAATTTACAAACAATTGCACAGTTTCTAAACCATATTAAGCATGTTTCATTATCTTTTCTGCTGAAAGAAGTTTCAAAAACTTGCAATTAATGGAAACTTTCTTAATGCATACATAAATTAATGACATATAATGCACAAAAATCATCAGATGAAACCGTAAAACGAAACAAATCCATTGCCAATAGGAGAACATGAGCCATTATCCTCAAACCTATACATCAAGTCCAACTCAGAATTATGCATTAGCCACACTTTTCATGGAATAATGATATACAGATACCTTTTACAAACATAAGAGAAATACAAAGCTCCAACACTCAGTAAACAAGGCACCAAACCACAGGTAAAGGAGGTGACAACGAAGGCTGAGGGGAAGAAAATTGTCTGTTCATTGCCCTCACGAAACAATCCAAAATTATGCCGCCTCTTGACTTTCAAAACTCGGAGGATATCATAAGTTTCCAATTTTCCCTAAACTAATAACATTCAGCAAGGAAAATGCATGACAGTTTACAATGATTAAAATCCTTCCCACTAATTAGTCTCAAATTCTCATCTTTCAAATGTTCTTTTATCTTCAATATAAGCAAAAATAATAATCTCTTGTATTTTACAATAAACTGATTTTAAGTCCCAATTGGAGCCTGAAACTTAAGAGTCGTTTCATTTAATAATCCAGAGTCTAGTGCAAAGTCTTTCATGCTACCTTACCCTGCTATCAAGATATCCATGAGATCTATGTTCTTTTCCAAGTAATCACAAGCAATCAACCTCGATTGAACCTGTTGCCTCTGCAGATTTGCAACAACCTGTGTAGCATCTTTGCGGGTCTGCAAAAATTTGTCTTATTAGTCAGCACAATTATCCCTTCAATTCTCATGGTATAGAACTAGCTGCAACAACAATAAGTTCAGAAATCAAAACCAAGATTTATAATATTTATTCTTAGCATCATGGCCCCCTTTCAAGTAAAAAGTAAAGCTAAATTCACAAGGCAGAATTACGATGATGTGTGGCATTGAAATTAAATATCCCATAAAATTACCTCTAAGTTCAACTTGGGAAGACATATAATCAGCAGACGAAGAGTGTTCTCTCTGAAAAACTCTTGTGTCAACTGTGCACAGGCTTCCGCGACGGGCTCAGATTCACTGTCCCCATATAGAACTTGTTTTAAGTCTCTGATAAGTTTGCTCAACTCCATCATCTACACAGGATAAATAGTAAAATAAGACAACATAAGTTGCAGAAACATAATAGTAAGTACTCCACTGCATACTAATATCCATTAGATGCAACGACATGCAGCAAACAGTTCAAACACGATAAGTCATCACATATTTGTCAATCACATTCTCATCTACAAACATATCCCTTCCAGTCATCATAAACGTGAAAATTAAAGTAAACAAACGAATATACATCGATGACACTAGACTAACAGCTCAGACAATCTGCTCGTCAAATAAGCCGATAAAGTTAATAATTAGACAAAACAGCAAATCAACCTTTACTAGCATCCGTAGTATACCACAACTTGCAACTGAAACTACTCGTTTTCTATCCGTATTGTATCACAAATTCACAATGTCAACTACAAACACCACCAGATCAAGAAAAAAAAACAAATAATGACGTAAACAGAAAACCTTCTCGTCGCGCTTGCTCTCCTTAGCATCGGGGCCACCGCGATCGGTGAAGATGAGCAGATCCCGCGTCTGCCGCACCAAATCGGCGGGAGTCTTGGGCTTGGACTTGAACAAACCCTTCATCTTGGCGTTATCGACAGCGCCATCGTTATTTTCAGGCAGCGGGAGCCTCCGGACGACCGCCTGCGAGGCCGGGGCCCGCTGCGCAGCCGGTTGGCCGCCGGTTGACAAGCACCCTCCTATTTTCGATATTTGTTTTAATCCCCGGGTTCCCCTTCAATGATTGCTCACTATCGCCGAGGTTAATTTGATTTTATCAATCCTTAAGTTGGGGTTTCGCATTCACTAAAACTGATTTTTCGGAGTATATTTTTACCAGAAATTTGGGGTTAGAGATGAGAAGGAATCGTGGGGGTTTTTGAAATTTAATTTATATATGTGTGAGCTGATCAGGGCGATCGGATGACTCACCCGATCCATGTTAACATTTCCCCTTGTGTGTGGTTGTGAGTTGTGACTTCATTTTACAAATTTATAATTATTTTTACTAAATATAAATTTTATTATTTTGAAAATTTAGAATATTAATTTAACACGAGGAATAATTGAATTTTTCGTTGAAGATTACAACCTTACCTTAATTCAGAATACTATTGCAAAATACGAAAGAGAAGTATAATAAAACGAGAACATAAAATTCAATAAGACATATTCAAATGAAGTTGTTCGTAAAAAGATAAAGTTGTTTATGTTAATTTGAATAAATTAATTATCATAATCATCTTATAGTACAAAATCATGAAAACCCTCAACTTTGTCCATATATATTGAAAGCATATTTATGATATTATTGGCAAATTTGGATCCTTTTCTACTATTGTAATCATGTGTTGGGTACTCACATGATTTATACACATAATATCTGCATTTATTGTCTCTAAGCCCTTATTTTTTATTTTCTGATTTACATTATGGAAATAATAAAGCCAGTTTAGTACTTCCTAATTTTCTTCAATTTATTGAGGTAATATATTAATTCAAGCCAGTTTTTTCTAACGAATTACAATTTCCACATATATTATGATAATTGTAAAAGTTAAATTAGCAGGCGCATCAAATAAATGACAAATCACAGTCGATTGTTTTCATCAATCCATTCTGTTTAACTCATTCTAATACGTTAAAACATATTATAAGATATAGTATTATAAACCTTGCATCAATTTATGCTAAACACAAGCCAAAATTAACAAATGGATTATTCTAATTATCTTGTAGTCGTCATAGATCATGCGTTGAGGTTGAGATTTATTTGAATTAGTGATTTGACTTCCAAATTAGACATGATCAAATCGAAAGGCCTAAACAAAAAATTTGATTTTAAAAAGCGTTGCTTTACCTAGGATGAATAGTAACCAAAGCACAAAAAATAGTATATTCCATATCTTAGGAGAAATTATAATATTGGGTTGGTTAATTTTCAGTATTTAAGTTTAAAAAAATATGCAAGCGTACGTTACATTTGTTAGGGTGGTTCATAATTGAAACCTACGATATTTAAGTTAGTTTAAATCAAGAAATCAATACGAATTAATAGGTAAAGTGAGTGCGATATAAAAATTATATTATGATAACTAAATATAGGGATATTTATACTAATAATCCATATAAGTCGTATATAATAAGATTTATGTGTTTCAATCGCATCAATCCTCTAGTCCCATCATCTCTATACATCCATGATCGAAATCTCAGGTCGGGTCGGACTCTATACAAAAAGACACGGATGATGATTAATGAGGGCAAAGTTGTCATTTCAGTACTTATACATCACCATGCATTTTTATTTTTTCTCGTTTTTTAATTTTTTAAAATTTTGATTTAGAGGTGACATGATTGATAGGGCGTCCCTATAAAATATGTACGAGGCAAAAACTTTGTGGGGAAGGCGAAGGTGCTTTTGGCTCCGCTTTTTTTACATGAAACGGGTTTAGGGAGTGAAGTAAGTGCAAGTTAGGACCTTTACACCTTTATATTCACATGTCTTCTTGTCCCTCGTTTTAATACCTCAACAACTCCCCATCCTTTTTCCACTCATTTCATATCTCTATCTTCTTTTTATTTCCAAGCCTCTAAAGTGAAATGTGAAAATCATCATCGATCTCACTTTTTGGATTCCGAAAGAATTACATTTTTTTTTTTGTCTTTTTTAAAATGTTTTAAAATAAAAAAATTATTTTCAAAAATATCATATCATCCAAAAAAAAATTGATTAGACATTTATCTCTCGATCACTATTTTTAAAAATAATAGTATAAAAATTTGTATCCAATCAATGAAAATTTTCATTTTATAACCAAGGGAGTAATATATATACTACATTGTAAAGGTCAGGCTGTCAGCAGAAGTTTAAATATAGATCAAAGAAAAAAGTACTTGTCAATATGAAGTTTAAAAGGAGTAGCCTTTAAAGATTTGATAGATTCGGTAGACAAGAAGTCAAAAGCTTACAGAAATTATTACTTGATTTGATACCAAATTTACATAAAAATTAAAAAAGTATAATTTTTGTGTAATTTTACAGTTATCTGAAAAAAATAATTGAGAATTAATCCTATCATGTAATTACTTTAATTGATATGATAATTTTGAAAAAATAATTACATTTTTTATGAAATAGTGTTAGTTTATAAAGTTTTAAAAAATAAATATAATAAAATTGAAATAGGAAAAAGCACAGGTCATGCCTTTTGTATGCCTCATATAGTTAAAACTTGAAACAAATGAATTGCCAAAACCGCTCAAAAATAAAATTGTGTATTTTTTTAGGAGAGACTGTCATGGGATGTAAAATTGTGGTGCAAAAAGTTACATCATCTATTGCCAAGCACAATAACCAGTTGGACCTTGGATTTTGGACTTCACTGGGAGCAACAAGAAAATAAAGTGAATGTTAGGGAGCATTTTTAAATGAAATTTTGTTTATAAAATAAATATTTTAATATATTTTTTTAAATAATATTTATAAATATTATTGAGTGTTTGATAAAATCGCAATTCAATGTTCATTTAGTAGAAATAAAAATAATAAAATTAAAATTGGACAAGGGAGCGAACCTTCGACGATTGAAAATAAAATCTTATATGTCATTAAACAACAACAATATGTCAGGATTAATGAAGTGACGGACTCTCGGATGAGGCTCCCGAGAGTCGGTCACAATATTGCTCCCGAGATCAGTCATGATATATAGGATGAGTTATCTATAAGCTAATGACCCTTGCTCCATTCTGACCAATTACAAATTTACACTTCTCAAAATGAACTTTTAGAGAATTAATTTATTTTAAAAATTAATTATTAAACATGTAATATTTTCACAAATAAATTTTCATATCTAAAATTTAAATAAGAACTTTTAGAGAATTGATTTATTTTAAAAATTAATTATTAAACATGTAACATTTTCACAAATAAATTTTCATATCTAAAATTTAAATGAAAACTTTGAGAGAATTGATTTATTTTAAAAATTAATTAAAAAATAATTATTAAACATGTAACATTTTTACAAATGAATTTTTATATCTAAAATATAATTTAGAATGAATTTTCCAAAGACATTCCTACCAAACCATAAACACAATATCCACTTTGTACTACATGGTCAATGATTAATTTATCGCATGAAAGGCAATATTTAGCTGGTAATATTTTCACTGAATTAAATCAATGATTATTTGATGATAAGACTCAAGTTAGGTAAAACATGCTGCAACTTTGCGGGCAAATAATAAATAATCTTAGGTTAGTTACGTTTTTATTACTTCTATGACAAACAACAACAATCAATTAATGTGCACCGTTCTCAAGTTTCATATAACATTTGCAGACTCTCTCTAGTAATGGATAACTTGATAAGGATGAATCACGGGACATGCACAGTGTAGGATGAATTCACCAGAGGTAAAGATGGGTCATAACGATGTTTGACAGTTTGAGAAATCGATTAATCGTTCATTATGCTTTATTTCATATTATTGGAAATTATATAAAATATTTGATTTAATTGACATTTATATTTAATATAAATTTTAATTTTATATTGAGGATTAATTTCATTAATTAAACTGTGATTCTTTCTTTTATTGGAAAAGATATATATTTTTATATATATGTCAAATTCCTATCTTAATGTTCCTTCCAAAAGACACTCTCTATTATCTCAAAAACTACTATCTCTATCCTTTCCTCAATACAATTTTATACCTGTATATTTCTTTGAAATATCACCATAAAGTTCTAAAGTTTTGAGATATATAATTGATTGGGTAACTATATATATATATATATATATATATATATTGGAGTGAAAGAATCTTGAAGAATAAGGCTTGTGCATAAATTTAATTCGGACGATATACACTGCATATGATACAAATCCACTTTATTATGTAATTATATGTTTATATTTATTATGTGAACTATTATTTGGAATCAATTCCATAAATATGCGAGATTTCGCATACGTTTTCCATTTTATTTTTTTTCAAAATTCTACAAGAAACGAGATTATCATGATGGAAATAAAATGGAAATTGAAAAAGAATGTGATAAGGGTAAATCAATCCTCATCCCCATCTCCCCTCCTACTATTTTAATTAGCCAAAGTCTATGACTCCACGTGAAAGTTGGGAGAAATTGACAGCTAAATTTCAAAATTTCCAATTCATGACGCATGGAAGTCCTTTTTTTTTTTTTTTTATTTATGAAAAACCCTGAATCAAAACAAGGACTTAAATTGATAATTTAAAAATACAACAACAATCCAAATTACCAAAAGATAGAAAATCTCCACATTTATTGTATTTATACGAACTGGTACACCACTCTGGCCAGTCTGGCATAAAGCATTATACGTACATAAAGTTTTTCTACGCAGCAGCCACCACCATTACCACAAAATTCACACTAACCTTAAATTTCTTCGAAGGAGAGGAGTTGTATGAATTTCTGCCACGGCTTATACCAAACAAGCGCGCGATAGTTTTTGGGATCGGCAGCGCCACCATCCTTGGCGGAGATCACCAGCCGGTAATTCATGCCTGCAACCACTTGCGATTCTCCCTTGACCACAGTCACAAAACTCAAGGTTGCATTAGCCTGCTTGTTGTGCTCCGTCACCGCAAATTTTGCGATCTTCACCACCTCCGGGTCTTTTGGGTTATCGATCGGCCGCCAACCGCCGACGATGGTGCCTCTTCTCGGAAGGGAAGAGGCTTCACTGGGAACCGAAACCACCAAAATTGAAAGGAATACGAATAAAAGCGGCGGAGATTTGGGTGCCATGTTCTTTCCTTCTGCTGAGTGGGTTAGTGAATTGTGTGGTGGTCGTTCTATTTATAGTGGGGTGGCCATGGCAAGCGGAAATTACATTTGACAGTTATTACGTGTGCCATTTGTGTAAATAAGTAAAAGATTTGCTATTAATTAGGTTGGTTTTAAGGAGCAACTTAGATTATGATATATGATGATTTTATACTTGTTCATAATATGACTAAAAAAAATAGTTACTAGATTTTTATTACATTTTTTGACGAATATTCAAGTTGGATAATTGAAATCTGTAATAATATGCCACTAAGCAAGAAAATAGTGAAACAAATTGTCATCTTCGTAGATCAACACATTGTTGAGTCTGGTTATACATCCCTCAATTTACTCATAGATAATTGGAATAACGTTTGATAAACACGACTTACTACAAATTATATGATTGTATTGCTAATTAAAACACTTTTTTAAGTATTTTTTGTCTTTTTTAGTTTCTTTTGGTAAGAAAAATCTGCAGAGTTTATCTTTGGACTTTTAGTATACAGGTGTCATGCCCAGAAGGATTAGTACAAGGGCTGTGGGCTTTTACACGTGTATTTTAATTTAAGAAACAAAAAAGGTTCAAGTTGGGCCTGGTTCTTCGGTCAATGGGAGATTTGGGCCTCAACTTCGAGGATCAAAGTAGTTCTTGGACGGTTAAAAGTTGAAACTAGGGGTGTAACAAGTCCGATTTGGACGGTTTTGGAACAAAATTTAGTTTCAATTCGATACGGTTTCACAAAAAATTAAACCAAAATTATTCTTTCAAATTGAGTAGTTTTGATTGGTCGGGTTTAGTTTATTTAACTATTGAGCTAGTAAATTTGAAGTGCACTCCGTATTTCAACTAATTTATTGTTGAAACTCAAATATATAATGTTAAAAATAAAAGAATTCATTTTAAGTTACAATTCAAATCAACAATAAAAAGATAAAAATGTGTGAGAGAGAGCAAGTGAATGTCAACAAAACTAAAATCTCACATGAGAAAGATTTGTAAGAATTAAAAAGTTTTTGAGTGCTCTTGAAAATATCTTTAAGAAAAATAATTAAATTAAGGCCTTATATTATTCACACAAATTTCATGTATCAAAATCAAAGCACAAAAAAAAAGTGAGAAATTAAAATTTACGAATTTTGTAGAGAAATTTGAGTACGGTCTCTAAATGAAATCCTCTTATTCTTCTCTTGAATAACAACTTCTTATGAGATTTGACAACTTAAGTATAGTATCGCCACTTCGAGCTTTCGAAGTTGAATTTGGAGTTTTATAATATTAATTTGAAGACTTAGTGCAGTAACATACTTGAAGATCTTGATATTATCTCTTTACTTTTTATTTTGTTTTAAAAAGATTAATATCAATTTGTCATGATATGATTGGCTGGAATTTTTCAATTTTGAGCCAATAATTTAAACAGCGATATCCAATTAAAAGACGTGACAAAGTTGAGAGCAATTTGAATATATATCCAATAATCTCCAATGAAATTTCACATCCTACATAATATATGTATTATGTATACCTATATCTAGATATGTATATATAGATAATTATTGAACCTGTATCCAACCCGAAAATGCATGTTTTTAATATTAAAAACTACAACTGTTCGAAAGTTTGAAACCTATATAACCAATAGTTGAGGTTCTTAAAATTTCGATGCATGCATGAACAATAGGAGATATCCATTTCAAAAGAGCCATGCATTTCTTTGCATTTTTTTAGGAAGCAAAGTTATTTTTTTTTAAAATGAGGGTTTCTTCTTTTTAAATGAGGTAGCGTAGAGACAATTTTACATTATAAAAAAGCTTAAATGAATTTTTCATAACCTTTTTAGCACATTGTTCTGCCCATCATTCTAAAGTAAGTGAGGTTCCTTGAATTTGACCAAGGCTTCCAATGCACCAGTGCTTTATACTTGTTTGATGGATCACCATCTCTGGCAGAGATAACAAGCAAGAAATTGGTTCCATGAACAAGTTGTCGTCTTCCCTTCATAACATGTTCAAATTTCAAATTGGTTTTTTCCATGTTGTTGTGTTCTTTCACGGCAAATTTTCCGCTTTCCGCCACGGCAGGATCTTTCACATCTTCGATCGTTCGGCTGCCACCCGCCTAAACGCCGGCTGTCTAGGGCCACCACAAATGAAAGGACTAGGAGGAGAAGAAAGACAGATTTTAGAGCCATGCTTTTTTTTATGTGAAAGTTTGTAATGTGAAAGTGTAATTTTATAGAGTGGTTTGTATGAATTTGAGTTATTTGTGTCATAAGGCTATTCTTTTCCAAACATTTGGAATCATAATGGGACTGATTTTTATTAATCTTTTTTCTTGCTGTCTTTCGAGAAAATAGCTTTTATTGGTTGTAGTTTTAAATAGGGTGATTAAAATGCAATTTTACACTTTTATTAAAATGTTAAGTTTATAATTGCAACATTGGAAAGAAAGATTAAAAGAAAGTACCCTCATAGGAATTGGTACCAATTTTAAGACTCAAACAAGTTATAGTGACTAAAAGCTGTAACATTTTTGAAGCTAATGAGGATCTTCAAATGTTGCCAAGGCTTCTCATAAATGAGAGCAAGATAGTTGTGTGGAGCATTCCCATCCATGGCAGATATAACAAGCCTGTAATATCTGCCACCAAGAACCTGCATGGTTCCACTGATCACATTTTGCAATTTCAAGTTAGTTTTGGCCAATTTATTGTGTTCAGCCACCGCGAAATTGGCGACTTCTATAACTTTGTGGTCATTTGGTTCGGTGATTGGCCGCCAGCCGCCGAGATGAAGCAGTTTTTGGCCGTCGGAGGTGGCTGAGACTATCGAGCGAGCTACCAATAATGAGAGGATTATGAAGGGTAGAGGGTGAGTTTGGAGAGCCATATGTTGGTATTGTTTAAAAAAAATGTTAGGGAGTGGCTTATTAGCCTTTATAATAGCCGAACGCCTGTGCCATTTTAGTAGTTGGATAGGACACAATTAATTAACAATAATTTTGTTTGACACATTAAGAAATCAAGTGCTAAAAATTTAATGCGGGAATTCATTGTAAAGATTAGGAAAAATTACTTGGCTAAAGCCACTTTTTTCTTCTTCTTTTTTTTTTGGATGTTTTTTTGCTATAAAATAAGATTGTCTGACCCTGGAACCAAAGTTGTAAATTGAAGATTTAATTATATAGCAACACGAAGAACATAAGGTTTTGAGGTTCGAATTCAGGGATACTTTCATGTTTATTTTATTTTCTATAATTCGGAATTCTTAGGACAGATTATACTGCAGGTAATATAAGCATTTTTTTTTTTTTTTTAATCAACCCCACATGTGTCTTGATGGGTTTGGCAGACCCTACCAAATTATTAATCTATTAAAAAATAAAAAAGAGTTTACAATGATTAAAAGACGTCAAAATAACGAATACTATTCTCTTACACTTATAAAATTAAATGTTGGTAGGCAATATAGGCATTTATCTATAAGTATAATTCAGTACTCCAGGGCAATTTATTTCCATTCTAAAAATGTAACATATTATTCATTTTTCCAGAAGGCAACGAGTTTCTTAGCATCTTTGTTCATAACACATTGGCATCATAGCCATTCAATCCGGTTCCGTCGGTTGCTCCGATGGTAAATCCATAACTTACTCCTCGACCTCGTGGATCGTAAGTGTAAGCAGCCTAAAAACCTCGAGTAAAATTTAACTTGGCTTTATGCTCTTTGTTATATTCATCAATTGCGAATTTTGCAAGTTCCACCATCTGGGGTTGGGGCTTCGGCATCCACGGACAGGGCTTTTCGGCCACCCAATGCGGTGGAGACACCAAAAAGAGAGGACGCTACCAAGAAAGCGAAAATCATGAGGAGAGAGTGTGATTTGATGGCCATTTTTTGGAGTCAAATATTGAAGAATATGAATGTTGAGGGGTTGATGGTTGGCTTGGAGAGATGGTTTGGTTTGAGATTTATAGAGTTTTGAGGGCAAAAAATTTGTTGTGGATTCGAAGTATCAAATTCAAAGGTTACCAAGACTTGATATGATTTTGATTTCAAGGAGGCTGTGATAATGGTGGGCGGGTCGGATCTTTTATTTGGTAAGCTAATCACAGTTTTTGTCTCGATTTTGGTAAGTTGGCCGAAATTTAATCTATGGTTTTAGCAAGGTGTTGTGTATAATGAATTTGATACAAGACAATTCTGAAAAAATTGGGCGAATCAAATGAAACAAATTGTAATCTTGTAATCTGGGGTTGGGACTTGGGACATAATTCTTGTGACTTAGGAAATAATCCAATTACAGAAATTTGATTTTTACAAATCTTGTAATCTCAAGTTAGAGGCTCTGTTTTAGTGTTTGCTCGTTATTTTAAGTGAATGGTCAAATATATTATTTTATTAAGATATTAATGAAAAATATTGAAATATAATCAATATGCAAATGAAGTTTTGACTGAGTAATAAAGTTGAGAATTCAAAATTTGACAATTGAGAGATCTTGGTTTCTAATTTTATAAAAAAATTGGGTATTAATCTATTTTTATAAGATATTTTTACATTAAAAATATGAAATATGGTTTATTAGAGACTCATTAATTATATGCAGTTGGTGTTTGATGTGTTAATATGATCAATGAAGTAATAAAATGGGTCCTCATAAAAAAAAATAAAAAAATGCAGATCAAAGCCTGAATAGTTAGTATATGAAGTACAATGGTATTATTAATTTTGCATTAAGTACCCTTTTTTACTAAAATAATCTTCAAATACTATCAAACTAATAAAAAATATATTAATGAACAAAAATATTTTTAAACTAAATAAAATGTTAAATTTACTTTGCCCCTTCTATCATAAACTATATAGATACTTTGTCTCCTCTATAATTAAATATCAATTAATTTAATTTTATATTGTGTTTAACTTTAATTTTATTAAATAAATAAACCTACAATTAAATCTAAAAGAAAATAAATAGGAAAATATTATTTTAATAGTCTAGAGAAGAGACATTAATTCTTTTATCAAAATATGTCACATAAATTTATATTACTACAATTTTATGTATATTGCTTTAGTAAGTAACGGTGTAAATATTTCTATTGTATAAGGTGCACAAACTCAAACATATTAATTAATTTAATTTTAATGTGTAATAATTTATGTGTGAAAGGAAAATTAAAATTATAAAATATAAAACAAAAAAATCTTATAATATAATTAATACCTCCTTGACAATGAAATATTAATTAATTTGATCCCAAATTTTATTTAATAATTTTAAAATAAATTAAGCTTTAATTAAATTCAAAATAAACAAACAACATAATATGATTTTAATAATACAAAAAAGACATACTAAATTTAAAAAAATTATATCACATAAATTTATATTACTCTCATCTTATATATAAAGCATCTCTTAGATTTTTTTTACTTCACTAGAAAGTTCTTAATTGCATTAATATACTTCATAAGATTTTTTTTTATTTTTTATTTTTATTTCACAAATAAATAACTATATATATATATTGAAATTATATCCGTTAATATATTTAAGTTACACACGCAGACCTTACATAATAAAATTATATACACCGTTAAATAACTTCAATTTGACTCTAAATTTAATACTTATTTAATATTAAAGCTATATATATAAAATGTTAGTAACAAAAAATTAGTGATATATTTTTTTAGTTTAATGTGTCTTCTCTATAATATTAAATTTATACTTTACTATTTATTTATTTTAAATTTAATTAAATATTAATTTATTTAATAAAATTAGTGTAGAGTAAAATTGAGATCAAATTACTTGACATTTAATTATAGAAGGGATAAAATACTATATAGTATTATAATTGTGGATACAAAGTAAATTTAATGTTTTATTTAATTAAGGGTATATTAGTCCATCAATATATTTTTTGTTGATTTAGTGGAATAATTGAAGATTTTATTAGTAAATGGGGTATTTGATACAAAATTAATAATATAAGGAGGTGACGAGTATTTTAATCATAAATTATATAATAATAAAACTAACCCATATAATATGAGAAAAAGATGAAACCTTTAACTAATACTGTAATTAAACTCTTTACCCAAAAACAGTTAATGAAATGATTTGAGGCCTTTGAAAGTTGTTAAAGTTTGTAGTTTATTTAAGACAGAAAAACTATTTTGGCCAAATACTTTTGGCGTTGCATAAGACTGATATGAGACACTCGTTTATTTTATTTACTAATTTTAAAATAAATTAAACTTTAATTAAATTCAAAATAAACAAACAACATAATATGATTTTAATAATACAAAAAAGACATACTAAATTTAAAAAAATTATATCACATAAATTTATATTACTCTCATCTTATATATAAAGCATCTCTTAGATTTTTTTTTCTTCACTAGAAAGTTCTTAATTGCATTAATATACTTCATAAGATTTTTTTTTATTTTTTATTTTTATTTCACAAATAAATAACTATATATATATTGAAATTATATCCGTTAATATATTTAAGTTACACACGCACACCTTACATAATAGAATTATATACACCATTAAGTAACTTCAATTTGACTCTAAATTTAATATTAAAGCTATATATATAAAATGTTAGTAACAAAAAATTAGTGATATATTTTTTTAGTTTAATGTGTCTTCTCTATAATATTAAATTTATACTTTACTATTTATTTATTTTAAATTTAATTAAATATTAATTTATTTAATAAAATTAGTGTAGAGTAAAATTTGAGATCAAATTACTTGACATTTAATTATAAAAGGGATAAAATACTATATAGTATTATAATTGAGGATACAAAGTAAATTTAATGTTTTATTTAATTAAGGGTATATTAGTCCATCAATATATTTTTTGTTGATTTAGTGGGATAATTGAAGATTTTATTAGTAAATGGGGTATTTGATACAAAATTAATAATATAAGGAGGTGACGAGTATTTTAATCATAAATTATATAATAATAAAACTAACCCATATAATATGAGAAAAAGATGAAACCTTTAACTAATACTGTAATGAAACTCTTTACCCAAAACCAGTTAATGATTTGAGGCCTTTGAAAGTTGTTAAAGTTTGTAGTTTATTTAAGACAGAAAAACTATTTTGGCCAAATACTTTTGGCGTTGCATAAGACTGATATGAGACACTCGTTTATTTTAACTTTTTTTTTTTTTTTTTTGGAAAAGTCGATTGTTGTATATAATCAAATTTACTACGTTGACACAAGTAAAAATTGTAGACGAAGAGTATTTCAGCATGAAACCATGAAACCACCATCAAATAATAGGAAATTATTCTGCTAATAAAAAGAATGGCACATTTAACATGTAGCCTTTATGTATAAAAGACTCAAAATTAACAAACATTGATGTGTGTCCCAAAGGTAGAAAATTATTAAACATGCCTTATTACATTCCTTCATATATAATAATACGTAACATTGTAAAATGTAACACATTATTCATTTTGCTTGAAGACAACAAGTTTCTTAGCATCTTTATCAACCCACACGTTCACATTGTAGTCATTCACTTCCTTGTTGGCAGTTGCTGCAACAACAAGACCATAATTGGTTCCTTCTGCAGCCTTGGTGGATATCGCCTCGAACACGGTGGTGTAAACCAACTTGGAATTATGCTCTTTGTTGTATTCATCAATCGCAAACTTCGCAAGTTCTATCACCTTAGGGTCCTTCGTGTTTAAAGGGACAAAACCAAAATCAGAATCTGGTGGCAGGGCCACCGCATCGGGGGCTGGAGCCAGGGCTTTCCGGCCTCCGAAGGCGGTGGAGACACCGAAAAGAGAGGAGGCCACCAAGAAAGCAGAAAGCACGAGGGAAGATAGAGATTTGAGAGCCATTTTGGAGTCAGAAATTGAAGAATGTGGTGTGGATGCTGTAGGTTTGATAGTTGGCTTGTTAGGTGGGCTTGGTGGGATGGTTTGGTCTGGTACGTATTTATAGTAGGGGTGCCAAAATTTGGTTGTGGATTCGAAGCATCTAATGCGAACTTTTGCTTCTTGCAAGTTTTTGAGTAATCCCCTGTCAACATTTACACAATATGACAAGATAAATCTGTTACAAGATTGTGTGAATTTCTGACATTTACAAATTATATTCTTGTAATCTACAAGTTGCAAAAAGGGTTTTATCTCAAATAGCAAAGGTTAAATCCCTAAAATCATGTATTTATAAGTTTTGGGACCTGGAATTGCGTCCTGTCAAGAATTTGCACATTAATCTAATTTTATATTATTATCAGTGGATCATCTTTATTAAGTGAATAAGTAAGTTATTCGTTCAATTGAATAATCTTCGATATATTTGATTTCTTTCTCGAAAATAGAAAAATAAAAAAGTTGGCTTGGTACAACAACTCTTTTGTAATCCCATCACATCTCCACAATTCAATTACCAAAACCTGATTTATCCATCTTCCCTTGATTGAACAACAGAGCTCTGGATTTTTTAAAAAATAAGAAAAGATTATTACTTGGATTTTCATGGCCATTTAAGAGTTCTGTTCTGAATGAAGCATGGTATAAGTTTTGATGTAACTGAGCAGTATAAATGTATAAGAATAAGTTACTAATCAGCTTATAATATTCTTAAAATATGTTATAAGATATTTAATTTTTAAATTTTTAACAAACTCTATTAATTTTAATCATATTAATTATAAAATTACCGTTACCAATATCTTATAAACTTCATAGTCTTATTTTATAGAAATAATTCAATAGCTTATTTTAAAAATAAAATTTAATATTTCATAAATTTTAAAAACATATTTTAAAATATAAGAATTTATAAAATATTTTAATTAAATTTGGCCATATAATACCATACGTGGACGAGAAAAAATAGCTTACAGAAAAATGCACTCCAAAACTTAATTCATGAATTTCATGTTCGATTAATAGTGAGTAGATGATTTCTACACCTGAAATTGTAAATTCGGAGATTACAATAAAATATTGAGGCAACAATATGAACCTGTATATACTTTGTCCAAATCGAATTCCACACTCCTTAATAAACAAAAAAGAAGAAAAGAAAAAAAAAAAAAAAAAACAGTGCTGGAAGTTGACTGTACACAAAATTTAGACACCAAATCGCTATAGTTATTAACTAACTCCTTGAAAAGTTCAGTAGTACTGGCTCATCTGTTCTGAAAACCAATGCCCCTGCAAAGAACAACAAATTCGGATTTAACACATTTTACAAGTAAAGTATCCTACACAACCATCAAAATAAAAAAAAAAAAAAAAAAATTACCAAGTGTAGGCATTAGAATAGATAGCGCAACAATGCCAGCAATTTTGAGTGGTGCTCCTGCTATCAACATATCATTGATTTCAATATGTCCTGTCGTGAACCCAACAATATTGGAAGGCGTTCCTGTTGGCAGCAAAAACGAAAATTGTGCTCCGATAGCACCGGGGACCATAAGCAGCAATGGGTGCCGATGCATAGTCTGTGCAATTTGAATCAAGAGGGGAACCACAAGAGTGGTGGTGGCATTATTGGAAGTGAATTCCGTGATGAAGCTGCTGATTATGCCCACGGCTGGGGCAATGGCCCAGTACGGCGCCGCCTCCAAGAAGTCCAGCATTTCCGATAAAACGTCCGCCAGGCCGCTCGTCCGGACCCCATCGGCTATGGCGAATCCAGCCCCTAGCAGAAGTATGATGTTCCAGGGCAGTTTCTTGCATTTGTTCCAGTCCATTAGCTTCTCCCCTGGCTGCTTCTTGTTTGGAATTACGAACAACAGTGTTGCCATCATGACCTATGGACAAATTCAAACAAAATGTGCATTGTCATTGCTGACACTAATCCTCCAATAATTTTAGAATTGGTCCGATGGCTTATTGACAAATTGAATAAAGCTGCTTAGTGTCAATAATTCAATAATAAAAAAACACCTTTACGAACATCAAATCACGTGTGACAAAATAAATAATTGGTGTGATTGATTTTGCGTGCTTCATACGTTGTTGTGAATGGTGATATCATACTTACACTAGCAGTTCCATCACCAGCACGGTCGTTGAACAGAGATCCCCAACCAGGTATGTCATCTGTTAGGTTCCTTGTCATCCACAACACTATTAACATCTATATTGACAAATCAAATGAATTAAATTAACTAAAAAGCAAAATCAACTAGTCCAATTAATTAAAGCAATAGTTACCGAAAATACAGCCAGTATCATCTTTTCGGCAAAAGCCATCGGACCTGCAGTTATAGGATGTCACACAACAATAATCAGGAATGGAATCATAAATTTTAAGACAAAAAGATATTTTTTTTATTTTTAATGTTTATTATTATATAAATTTGAGAGGACGCCGCCTTGCCAATTCCCTAGCTCCGTTCCTACCAATAATACTCAACAACTTGCATAATAGAAAATACATTGGGGACACATCAGACGACACAAAATGTGTAATTATTGGAGGTTTAAGAAGCCGTGGGCCTACCTAGTAAATCAAGCTCCCTCTTCAAATGGGCTTTGTCCAGATATGCAGATAGAGCTTGACTGGACCCCCTTCGGCAGTACAAGCAGCAAAGTATGGTCCATAGAGCAATGAAAATCAACAAAGCAAGTGGGAAACCGAAGAAGAGCCAGGTGCTGAAGCTGATGGGCCTGGCTTCAGGGAAATAACTCTTCCACATCCCAACCAGTATCAGGTTAACACCTGTTCCGGTGAGGGTGCTCATCCCTCCAACAGCTGCGGAGTATATGACCCCAAGAACCACCGCCTTGCAGAATTTTGAAACAAGAATTGATTGATCGGGACCCGACGGCAACCTTTGCAAAATCCCAGTTGCCACGGGCATCATCAACACTGCTGCTGCCACGTTGTGCATCCACATGCTGACGAATGCTGTCGTGGCGCATATACCAAGAAGGAGAAGTGGTGGGTTCAATGGATCACCACAAAATAGGAGGGTTATCTGCATGGCCCCATTTCAAATCATCATTCCAACTATTTTAATTGACCCAAATATTTTAAGAGAGGAACTTTTATTTTGGAATGTTGTAAAAAAATGGTAAATAAATTTTAAATTGAGAGAGAATTATCCTAGACAAACCTTGGACTGTATTCACACGCTGGTCACAAGCATGAAAGGGTTGTATAGATTGAAGCCCAAGTAGTGATACTTAAAAATATTCCTAGAATTGTAATAATAATAATAATACTTAATGATATTCATATGAAAAACTTATTAACAAAATCAAAGAAAGAAATTGTGAACGATTGTGGATAATTAGGAAAAGAATATGTATGGCCACAAAAAATTTAATCACCAGAAACAAAGAAAGTTAAACTGGATAACAAATACAAATTTTACTCTTCCATAGTGCAATATTGTTCCATCAATCATGGTCTACAATTACTCCACATTCTCTTTTTGGTATCCAGAATAGACATCGTTGATTTGGAGACTGTTTCGGGTTTTTTCAGGTTTTTACCGTATCATTTCGATAAATTCAGAATCACAAATATTGATACAAGGAGCAAGGACAAAAAATAAATAAATAATAAACAAAAAACAGTTAAGGTCAATGAAAAATTGAAGATTCAGTGCTTACATTGAGAGCTAATCTCCTGTGTATGTTGTAATGCTCGACAGCAAGTGCGAGTATGAAACTCCCGAGGACAAGCGAAATCACGTCGTCCATGTAAGAGTGCGCCACGTCGTCGGCGGAGGAGATTCCGAAGAGGGGGAAGAGGAAGAGCGGCGCCATGGAAGTTATCGGCATTGGCACCGCCTCCGTCATCCACCACGTGAACACCCACACCAGCACCGCCAACATGTTCCGGCTGGTGTCCCCGGCGCCATTTAACTTGACGCAGAGGCAAATCACGGAGCACAGTAATGGTCCAAGTAGGATGAAGAAGTTTTTCAACGTGAAAATGGATTTTAGATATGAATTGAAGCTCTGTGA
Organism: Paulownia fortunei; assembly: GCA_019321725.1. Lineage (NCBI taxonomy): Eukaryota > Viridiplantae > Streptophyta > Magnoliopsida > Lamiales > Paulowniaceae > Paulownia > Paulownia fortunei. Next base: position 5,725,672 of record CM033113.1, on the reverse strand, counting down.
CCTGTGAATTGGGTCCTGGAGTGGAAGAAGTGGGGCTTTCGGGTCATCTGCATGAACTGTATCGGTGCCATTCATTTTGGAGCAGAGAAAATATTAAATAAAAAAGAAAAGTAAAGATATGGCAAAGAAAAATGATTACTCTTTCTTAGTTTCTTTCAAATGATATGCCTAACTGAAGACTGGCTTATATAGTAAAATTTTCAGGAGGAGAATAGTACGTTCAATACTATTCAGTTTTCCTGATTTCTATGTAGTCTTTTATTTTTTCTGACCAACAATTTCAACTCATTCGACGGTAATTCATTTTTTTCTAAATCTGCTATACAAATATTTAAAATATTTTAGATAGTACACAATTATTAATAATTGTTCCAAGTAGGAGTATAAATTGGATATGTACGTATTAATGATTGTTGTTAGAATTTGTGTATTAGTGGTGTCTTTCAGTCGGCCTCATACCATAATCACATTTTTATCCTTTTTCATCAAACACCAAATTTAGGAGGTGGGATCACAGTTGACATGGACCATGAGACGTGGCATGTTCAATAGTGCTAAATACATATTAGATTAGTTTCTTGGATTCTGGCAGAACAAATCCTGTGGCTTGTTCGCGACGGATTAACAAGTGGAGTGCTTCTTATCCACGAGAAATCTTTGTAGTAGTGTCCAAAAGGTTTGGAAATTGGTGGTGATTAGCAATCCTCTTCATGTGCCAGTGACCTGAATTATGAGAGATTTGGTTGTAGAATAATATGGAAAGTCTCTCCAATTTTTTAGCCCTTTGTAAGGGATAAGTTTCGTATTGCATCTTTTATTTTATTATATTATTTGTTGAATAAAACAGATTGTAGATCAGATAATTTTATTCATATTCAGGTTTACTGGTATTTTATTTGAAGACAAAATTCAGAAGTTTGCACATCACAATATTTATTACGGAGTTATTCAATTTGGATAACCCTAAAATGTTTCATAAAGTTCAATCCATTCCATACAAATAAAATCATCCAAAATTTTCTTTTCTTTTTGATTTATCTCTCTGTTTCTATATTTGTTCTTGAATTTTCATTGCAATCCTCCTCCCCCAGGTAGCAACTCACACGTTATAATCGATCCACTTATTATAGTTATCAACTCAAGTACAATAATGGCAACAAATAATAGCCATGTGAAATCAGCCAATTTTGAGCAGTCATCTCATCTGCTCAGCACCAACAAAAATAGTCCACCAGGAGACGTGTATGGACCAGGAATTTGAAGCCAAATCCTAATCCAATAATGCATCCCCAATAGGACCCTCACCACCTCAACCTTGATGTTTGACTGTTGACAAAAAAACCGCCACAACTGAAAAAATTACATTAATATTCTGAAAAACAATCTTGCACGATTAGTTCATGTTAGAATTAAAGTTGATACTTTAAGTTTTAAAATAATTGTAAGATCATAGTGGTTGTGATATTCCTGATTTTATATAAAATGATATTTGAGTAATACATTTATATAAATAAGTGATCATTATAATATAATAATGAAAAATAACATTATAAGTGTTTCAGTTATTTGTATATTTTATTTGTGTGCGTGGACCAAATAATCAAATCACGTGTTCCTTTTTTTCTCTTCAAAATAATTCAAATCCTGATACACCAAGTTGGCAAAAGTTTGGTTTTGCACCTTATTAAAAACTGTTGAACCAAATATGATAACTATTTTTCATTCTAAATTGGTTGGTTCTAAAATATATAGATATATATATATATATATATAGATATAGATATAGATATAAACATAAACTAATATTTACACACATGCTTATGTACACAGATAGTTGAGCAAAACTTAGAGGGGCACGGCAAGGTACGGCACTGTACCGACAACCCCTCTCTAGTTCTGCCTCTGATTTGTGAAGTCTTTTTTTTTTTAAATTACAGCAATGCATTCTGAGAGAAATACTTTGTCAATGAAAGTAGCTTTAATTGGCTTGGGAATCTCACAAGTAGACGCAAACTACAAGTTGATTTTTTTATTTTTTTTCTTTAGATACTTAGTCAATGAAACTACTTCTTCTACTTGGCTTGGAAATTTCACAATTAGACGCATTAGCAATATGACTCAATTCCAATTCCAATTCTATGACTCAATTCTGCATGTCTAAATAAACAAAATTCTAGTCAATAAGGTTGAAGAATTCATTTTTATGATTGATGAGGTGAATGTAGAAAAGCTCTAATCTTTGTGCGGGGATGGACTTCTGCTAAGTGGGCTTTTGGAAGAAGCTCATAGATAATTACACGTCCAATATCCTTATAAATGGGCTATTGGGTCTTAAAGATATGCACCTGAGCCCAAACCAAGGTAGATAGAATTCATCTTTTACATGCTGATTTGCATCCTCTAGCACTTGTAATATCGCAATACCACATAAAATTTGCACTATTGTGCAAAATATTACAAGTAACCATGAGTCAAATTCTAAAGTTATTCTAAAGTTGGTTTGAACGATAAATTTGAAGTTAAAAATTTAAAATTTATAATAATAAATTTATTAAATTTATTTGAATAAAATTTTAAATTATTGAACTCCTATTTTATACTAATTTTTAAGTTATTGTGGTGAATTTAAAATATATTTAATATGAATTTATTTGAAATCATTTCTCTAAATCCTTTACTCAAAATTCAGATTTTTCCGTACAAATACAATCTAAGATATTTTTCAAATTAATATTATAACAAAAAACTCTGATGTGGTGGCCAAAATGCTTGTATAATAGTAAACATAGTTGAATTACGAGCAAGTTGGCTAAATAAGGCTTAACAACAATTGACGGTAAAACTGATCGAAATTGACTGGTTTAAAGAAGTAAGTAAATAAATATAAAACACTCTTTCTAAGAACACAAAGAAAGAACTTAGCAAACCAAATAATCTTTACACAAAAGCATAGCAAAATGCTGTAAAAATATTTCAATTGGTAAGATCTTGGATACAGACATGAGAACCCCATAGATTTTTCATAATTCTCATGTCAGCACTCAGTATTGTATATAAATTTTCAAAAACAAAGGGTTGTTCATTCAAATCCCGACCACCCTTCACATAGCAGAGTCCATATATTCATCAAAAGCGATGAGGCTCATTCGACCCCCTTGCTCCTGAACAATGGCGCCGTACTGTTTGGATTCGGAAAAAGTTCCATCCACAACCTGGATTAAGAGCATGTAGCTTGATTGTGCAAATAAAGCTTTAACCACACTCTGGAATTTCAGATTGCTGTTAGTCAACTTGTTGTATTCATCAACCGCGAAATTTCCAATTTCGACAACCTTAGGATCCTCGTTTGTTGCATTTAATCCGACAACGCCGTCTTCTGGAGATACAATGTTGTTCAAACCAACAAAGATTGCAGCATAGATATCCAAAAGAATGTAGGCAACCAACAAGAATTCAATAGTTATGAGGAATATGTTAGATTTAAGGGCCATGTTGTATTTCTTCGTGTTTCTACTTTTCTTTCTTTCTTTTTTGTGTGGTAGAATGTTGTTTTTGTATGGGAACTGAGAATATAGTGTAATTATATCTTGAATGGTGCTCTGGTAGTCTTATTATTTTATGTAAACCATCTTTTCTTTGCGTTTCAAGATTTTCAATATCTGATGATAGATTATGAGCATCCTTATATGTCATTTTTTGTGAGTTTTGATAAGGTAATAAATCAATTTGAGTAATTGACCAGGATTTGAATTTTTTAAATTGGGAAAGTAGTTTCATTTTTTGGTAAGCAAAAAAAGAAAATAAAAAAATATATGGTTCCATTTCTTGGTAAGTAAAAAATAAATATATTTTTGTTCTATTACTTTTGTCCAGTGCTGGTAACCGAATCACAGATGGAAAGTGGAAAAAGAGAATTTAAGTGGAAAATGTGATAATTTTTTCATGAACTGTTTGATAGGACATAAGAAGACTAGAAAAGCATAAATCTAATACTATCACCTGTTTGGTATCATGAAAATAAGGTAGTTAGGGGAGATTAATTTTTTAATTTTAATATTTTGAGATAAATTCAAATACATCATCATTAATATTTTGTGTTTGTGCTCCCTTACTCTAGCTAATAGAAGTTCAACCGTTTCTAGTCATAAATTAAGTTGATGAGATCTGATGTAAAATTCTTGAATGAACGACTGTATATTTGATGCATTGTAAAATAACTCATGATGTCAAGGTTTAAGATTATAAAGTTAAGTCTCTTCAACATATTTTTCTGGGCTCGTCTTTCTAAATTGGGCTATTAACCTTCTTCTCCGACTCCAGCTTCGGTTGACTACTGGTGCATTGGGTTTAACTTGCAAAAGTCACCAAAAAATTTTCTTGAAACCAGATTTTTATGCACCTATGAGATTGTGCTGGTATTGCCAGTTAGGCCGACCAAGTATTCTCATGTGTGCCGACAAAGTTTGTCTTTTTTTTTTTTGGTTAAAACATACATATAATCAAATCTAAAAATATGTTTTTATTTCAAATTTGTGTTATTTTTAAGCATGGTATGCACTTGAGATATCTACTAATTAGGTATCGTTATCGTTGTGTAAGTTACGGGAGAATCTGTTTTGAGTGAACGTAATTTGGAAGAATATAATGGGGAACGGAATAACCTGTTTTAAGTTAATATATTTTGAAATAATATATTAAAGAAAATGTGCATTTGAAGTAAAATGTATTGAAAATATGATGTATATTTAATTTTATTTTAGAAGAATAAATGGAAGTTTTAAATAAATTAGAAAACAATATATAAATATTTTTCATAGTACATAACTAACAACAAAGAAAACTTAAAGCATTACCAATTAAAATTTCCTAATATGATCACAAACTCAAAATTATGAGAATTCTGAATTTGGTAAGAATTAAACAATTAAATTAAAAAAACCCTGGTATTATACAGTATAGATTCCCTCTACTATTATTTATTATGTTAAAGTTGTGAAAAAATTAAACCCCAGCTTAATTTGCCCCAGTATGACTAGGATTTTTCTGGACGGCAATACCAATCAATTTAGACTTCTGCAGGCCGAGACCAGGCCCATTTATAAATATATTTAAGTGGGCCTCGTATTTGATCCCGAGGCAGCCAATTTTCAAGTTTGCCCATCTCCACGCGACAGCGCTTTTTTTTTTTTTATTTGAAAGGTGACTTTCTTCGAAGTAGTAGCTTTCTAAGAGAATAAAAAGAAAAGGAAAAAACTGGAAATAATTTGAAGAGGGTTATTTAGGATTATTCGTGTCCTGAAGAGAAAGAATCGATTCCTCCACTTATCTTCATTTCTTTTCATTATTTAAAGTTCAATTTCCGACACTTCACTCTTTATGTTCGATTTCTTGGAAATTGGAAATTCTCCCTTTTGTTTTTTAAAAAATAGCAATCCTTGTCACGGACTATGCTCTTTTTCCATACCAACAAATAGTTTGGCTGTTCTTTTTTTTTGGGTGAAACATCAATTTATCTAACCTTATTGAACCAAACATGAGATCCGTGTTGAGGCCCAAAGTAAAAAATACCTTAAAGTATAGGAAAAAGTAAAAGAAGAAAAAGAAGTCCAAACTATTAAATGCCAATTTCCATTGTCCAGTCCCCTACGCAACTCTCCTAAATTTATACCCATAAGCACCACCAACCCTAGACCATCATCTTCAAGAAAAAGGAAATACCCACAATTCAAGATCTAATCAATGCTATTTTTCTTGAGGTGATTATGTTCTTTCTTTTTTTCTATTTAGTTGTAAAATAATTCCATTTCCCCATATACATAAATCTTTTTCCATATCTTGCATTTCCTTGTAGCTTTTTTTTTTTTTTTGCTTTTTTTTATAAAGTAAAAAAAAAAGGTTCTCCAAAAGTTATTGGAGAAAATTAGAAAATGAAACAAGAAACATTTTACTACAAAAATTATTTTCTTTAAGCAACAATTATATGAACTATAATTATTTACCGAGTATAAATTACTACTTGTAATTTTTTGTTTGCAACGTGGAAGAAAGAAATAACTTTCAGCCTCCAGTTTACGCAACATCTCTTAGAGCGCGACATTTGTGGGCTATGACTCATCCCCCAATGTGAGCTAATCTGTCTGTGTTCGATTAATAGAAGTTTCACCCGTTAAAATTCACAACCCTAAAGTCGGATACATCTACATCGACCCATGGAAATGTCCACTATTCCGTTTGAACTCATCGAGGATATCCTCCGCCGCCTCCCCGTGAAAACCCTCAAGCGGTTCCGCGCCGTTTCGAAATCGTGGTGTTCTCTCATAGACAGCGGAAATTTCATCAAATTGCACTTGCACCACTCTTTAATTTCAAATTCCCATCGCAGACTCATTCTCGGAGGCCTTGGCCTTTACTCGATCGATTTGGATTTGCTGGACAAGGCCCACGTTATCAAACCGCCGTTTTATTACAAGAGTGTTGACGGAATCTCGAATTCTTGCAATGGTATAGTTCTTGTGATGAGCGAGCCCCCTGTTTTGTGGAACCCTTTTTCAAGAGAATACAAGGTTTTGCCGGAGTGTTCTGTTGAATATTCAACTGGGTTGGAATCTTACTCCAAAACTACATATGGGTTTGGCTATGATTCGCGAAATGATGATTATAAGGTTATTAGGGTTGTGGAATTTAGGAACGAAATAACCCATGTTTGGATGTATTCAGAGACTAAGATCTACGGCCTTAAATCGAATTGTTGGAGAAGAACCGAGAGTTTTCCTTATCCGCTGCCGTTCTTGAGGGGACACTGGCGCGTGCACGTCAATGGATCGCTGCATACGCTGGTGGAGGACCCTGATCATATATATGCAGCGAGAATCATGGCTTTTAGTGTTGAGAGTGAGAAGCATTATGAGGTGATGATGCCTCCAGGGATCCGGATCAGGAATGTTGATCTGAGCTTGGATATGATTGGAGGGTGTCTTTCTGTGGTTTGTACTCACAGGTCTCGGGTTGTAATTTGGGTGATGAAAGAGTATGGAGTGAAAGAATCATGGATTAAATTGCTTTCAATTTGTCCACCCGCAATTGAGATGGGTCATTTTGTGAAGCCACTTGTGTATTCCAGGGAAGGCGATAAAGTTCTGCTGAATTGCGATGAGAAGAGGCTTGTTTGGTATGTTTTAAGAAAGAGAAATGTTGACGACGTTTCAGTAGATGGTATACCTTTCGTGTTTTATGCTGAAGCTTGTGTTGAGAGCCTAATATCTCTTGATGGCCCGAGTGTGGTAAAGAAACAGGGAACAGAGAAGAAAAAGGAAAAGAAGATCGGGAATAAAAGGTGAAGTAATATTAATATGAATTAAGTATGCCAGATTCTATAGGTATTTTATCTATCTTGTCTGATGTTGACTTGTGCAATTTTATTCTCTGCTTTCAGTGGCTTCTCGTATGGTTTTCATCATCATTGAAAAAATTCAACTTATTCATATAAAACTAGTATCTGGTATCAATTGTTACACTAGTTTATTTTTTTCTGGAAAAAGAAAATCTTGGTGGCTTGGTGACAGAAGTTTCTTTGCTTCACATTAATGCTAAAGTATCTGGGGATTTTGCCATCATATTGGGCAGACAAGCTCGTTAATATGACTGAGCTGCGAATATTTTGATACGCAAAACAACAACTTTTTTGCCCTAAATTGTTTTTGTGATAACCTGATCTTGGACTCTTTTCTCAACTCCCCTTCTATCAGGGATGATTTCTTGTCCGAGGGATTCAAGTTGGTGCTCTAATTAAATGAGCTGAAGATAAAGAACGAAGTAAAGGAAGAAAAGCAACTGGATGAGACAAAAGAGGTAAGTTAACCATTTCTTTTCCTACAACAATTAACTTGATAGTTTCATTGCTTCTATTCTAGAAGATATTTTTGTTTATTAACTTGGATCTTGTATTACTATTCGTATTCTAAGGATTTAATTAAATGGTGATAGGCATTTTTTTGAATAAGAAATTTCTGAGTCGTCAGCCTCATTTGAGTCGCTTTAACTAGATGCTAATATATTTTAACCCCTCTTCATGGGATCTTTTGTTATTGGAACAAGTTCTAATGGGACAGATCACCGCATGGATCAAAGTTGTTTATCTTTTATAGAGAGGAGAAGGAAAGTCTAAAAGCTAATTTCCACCATCGTTGTCAACATGTGCGACTATTAAGGTTCCATCTTGTTCGTTTGAATAACTAATAGTTAGTATTTGAGTTTGCTTGTAATTTATGCCATTGACCCACTATTTCTAAGTTTTAATATTATGGAGAATATATATAATTAGAAACGCAGTATTAGAACTTACTATTAAGATTCTGCATTTGCTGCCATTGCTTTTGTAGGTGAGTAAATTTTTGTTGCATACTTTGAATTTAAATTCATTGTCATAATTGTTCATGAAATGAAATATAATTTATCCATAGGTTATATGAGTTATAGTACATTGTAGCATTTAAATTTATCCAAAAAGGAAAATTACTTGGTGATTTTTAATTGTACTCTTAATTTTTCGAAAATTTCTCAAATAAGGTTGAAAGTGAATTCTTTTTTTTAACTTTGATTGAAGTCATCATATAAGCATATCTAACTCAGCCTCATTTACAATATAAAGCAATGCTTTGCCAAAAAGCATTTCTTAATAGTTTATTTATTGCACCGAGGAGTTCTAACCATAGCAATTTGGGCTCATTACTTCTAATTCTTTTTAAAAAAATCCTAGTGAACTGAAAAGTAACTTAAGAAGAGGAATATAAGCCCTAAATAGATCACAATAATAAGATATGAAGTCTAAAAGAATATCTAACTCCTTTTTTTATTACCCAAGGGGAATAAACCCTAAGAGAAGCATTTTTTGGTAATATGTTGGCTTGGTATGCACGTGATAAAAAAGATGTTTTTCCTCAGTCTGGCTGATGGAAAAGGGGCTCCTGATGGTCGGTGTGTTTCAACAAAGTTATACAGTTTGGTAGAAGTGAAGCTGTGATACTACAAAAGAGATTATTGGATGTAGCAATCAAAATTTTTAGTTGCTTAAAAAACCCGTAGCTTGCAAGGAATATTTGGATGCCATTGATTTTAGCCTTGTACCTTACTTTGTGTAATATTAGTTCCATGAATTATTTGTAGTTCCATGGTTTGTGAAAATGCAATTGGCTGTTTGGCAAATTGAGATTGTCTAAAGCTTAACATAGTATTGTCTTTTTACAGGCCCTAATTACATGGTAACCACTAATCATTTTTGATCAAGAATTTGCTTTCAGGTTATTAATAAAAGATTGTGGCATTTTGCAGGTCAAATTTTTTTATGAAATTAGTTCCAAAAATCGAATTAAATTATTAATCTTCACATACACAAGACACATATATTTTTATTTTGAAACCGCTTATATGATGAATGCCATCCTAGAAATCTAAATTTAGTGCTTCAAAAATATAGTTGGATTCTACAATTTCAATTAATTAGTAGGTATTATTGACTAATAAGGAATTTAATATTGGAAGGTTGATTCTAAATTCAGTGACTCCATGGATGCTAACATTCATAATAGAGTTTCAGGATTGAAATTGATTGAGCAAATTATGTGGCTTGAGTGTATTGAATGGTTCCCCCCACCCACCTGCTCATTCCCCTTAGCAATTTGACTCTTTTGTCGAAGTTCTTACGTTTTTTCTGCCTCATTCTTTGTGTTAGGATGTTTCAATTTGAAAATTGTTTCATTTTTAGGTGGGTCATGTATCTGTAATCAGCCAAATGATTTTTTATTGAGTTTTGGTTGCCGTTATTCTTCTGTTTGTTATGTTTTCCCTCTTACATCAAAATTGAAGGAAGTTTTTTGGAAAATTTGGTAACAAAACCTTAACTGCTGGTAGATTTCGTGAGTAAATAGTTTATTTCCGTGACACATTTACTGCTTATACTACTCCCAGCCTATATTCCCCCAACCCAAGTAAAGATCATTTACAAAAATATAATGACTTTGATCCATTGAAAGATCATGTGTTTTTTTCTTCAATAATATTGCATTATTGAAGCTTAACCTTAATAGTTATTTTCCTGAGAGGACTGGCCCATTACCTGTAACTGTAATTATCATTGTTCAGATTTGAATGTACTTTTGTTGATTTGGAGTTGGTTTATTATAAATATTCTGGTGTGAAGTCTTTAAAAACAACTTCCTATTTATTGTGTCCCAAAAAGCATTTCTTTGGTATTTAGTGAACTCAGTTTACAACTTGACTGCAGAATAGAAACAGAGTAAGGTGCTGAAGAATTAACTGGAAAAAGCTCACTCGATTCTTCTGTCAAAGTTAATGTTCGTGGTGCCTAATGCTAGCAATCCAGATAGAGCTGGGGGTCTTATTTACGAAAATTATTGAATTATGTATGGGGGGATTATCTAGACTGCCAATTTATGGGGCCACTTGGCTTTTGGTCAAGATGGAACAACCTGTCTTTTGTAGGGAGGCTTTCCCAGTGTTGGGATGTACTTGACTGGTAATGTTATCGATTGAGGCCCAGGTTGTCTACTTCTCTAAAGCTACAAAAAAATCTTCTTAGTAGGAGGCAGACGTGCAGGATGCAATGCAACAAATTGGGCAGAAAGAGACTTCTGCACTATCCCTTGGCCCTCCTCCATTTGCAATCCTTGAAGTTTTTGTTTGCTTTAAAAAAATTGAACTCTGGAAGACAGATCATTTTCAGTATCTGGTGTACAGTGGATATATCTTTGTTTTTTCTCAAAATGGTATGCAGTACTGCCAAAAATCTTCTGATTATTGGTTAATCAGTACTATATTTTCTTATTCTGCTATTTTCTTGGTGTATCATTCTTCCATTCACTTTCTGCAACATGATTTAAGTTCCAGATGAATAGCAAGTTTCTGTATTTTTCGGATTGGGTTAGGCAAGCTTCAAGGCCTGCCCAGAAGAACCCTTTTTTTCCTGCATGTATAGCCATTGTTTATCCAAAAAGCAGGTGATTTTTGGAGTAAAAATAATGTCTGCAAATTCAGGGATGTGGGTGAATCGAGATCTGTGACATGAGATATGCAGTCATGCAAAGGATTCTAAGGTAACAAAATGTTACATGTAGAAATCACCTAGCAAATGTTTGGTTTTATTTTGAGAGTTGAGGGAAAGTGTGTTGGGGGATGTGTTTGGGGAGTGTGTTGTTAATATTTTTGGGGAAGATAAATTGTTTTGGAGGGATATATTGGGAATGTATAGAAATGTTTGGTTTTATTTTGAAAGAATAAAAATGGGAACATGAAAATGAAACCCAAGTATTGTAACAAGTAAAAACGAAAAAAAAATAAGAATTAAAGAACTAGAAGACAGAAATCTGGTGTGATTGCGGATGCCGGATTGGCAGTCTTTCGAAATAATGCACTGTAGGAAGAGTGAAAATTTCTTTCGAAATAATGCACTGTAGGAAGAGTGAAAATTATTTTGATATTGAGTTATGTTATTAATATCAATTGACAAATGTGTTTTTTTTCTAAATATTTTAATTGATATATAAGTTTTGCTACAAATGTTGTATGGGCGCATATTATGAATTTCATCCAATTCTCCATCTAATTTTTTTATAGGCACAAATACATCCTTTTAATCTCTGATACATAAATAGATAATTATATTTTGATTAGAAGTTTCCCAATATATGTCTTATAGGTTCGTTATCCATATTTTGGATTATGAATTCTAAAATTATGGATAAACTCGTGAAAAATATATCAATTGCTCCATTCTCTACTAGAGATCATCAAGATTTTATAAATATTGTAACCCTGGAGAGTTTTCATGGAAAGATGAAGCTCTCTTTCACTGAAACCTCTCAAAATTCATACTAAATAAATTTATAAAAATTATAGATTTCGAATTTGCTTAGACTATTAGAATAGAACGTTCTATCTTAGGTTTCTGTCAACAAACTCTTCATTTATTCTTAAAAAAATCAATTACCAAGCACTAGAAAAATGGATACAATTTTTTACAGATTGGATTAGTGAACATTGTTGTGAAGCCTATTTGGCTACCAGTATTTTTCTCGCATTACCAGACTATAAACATCTGGAGTTCCATATTTTATTTGCTTGAACTAGTAGAAACTAGTCTATGCAGCGGTCTGATTTATTTTACTTCTTTTCATAAAAGATGAAAATAAGATCTAACATTTATGAAATTTTCTATCATCTTTATTATAAAGTTATCAAAAAAGAATGGGTATCAATGTTGTATCTCATGAAAAAACAGACTTTTTTAAATTAATAGTAAATCCAATTTGATAGACCTAAACCTCTACGATCGTAAATCTACACAAACATAGTTAACAAAACTCAAAATTCAAGTCGAGTAACTTCCTTGTCTAGGCATAATTCATTCCAAGATAGCCTAATCAAATTGATGCATTGGAAATTGGTTATGGAGGAATCCTTAGCCAAATTATTGAGGAAAAAGAAATATTATTTTGGAATGTGAAAAACTACTGCTCAGCAAAATTATCCAACCATTAAGAAAGAAATTCTTTCTATAGTATTATGTATTTCAAAATTTTAGGATGATTTACTAAATTAAATTTAAAAAAAAAATAGATTATAAAGCTGCTAAAGATATTTTGACAAAAGATGTTAAAAGTCTAGTTTCGAACTATTTTTTTGCTAGATTACAAGCTATTTTATCTATTCTGATTTTGAAATATAATATAATAAGATCTCAAATTTATATTCTTGGTTTTCTCATGCTTGAATTTTTGCCGAGATGTCAAAAAAAAAAAACCCAAAATCCCAAATAAATCAAGAATCTTTGGCACTCCAAACTGCTAAGCTTGTAACTCAACTTGCAATTTTGTGGCCTCAAACTCAAACTCCAACATTATTTAAAATTCTTTCACTATTTAGCCAACAAAACTTCTACAAATCATACATAGATTTACACCATTTGGCACCAAACTCACCCACACATACAAAGACACAATCCAAAAATCCAATACTCCAACTCCCATGCAACCTACCCAAAACATTTTCCAATATTTTGAAAATATCATTTCTACTTTGATTGCATCATATAAGATATCTGGATACACTAACAAACTCAAAAGTGACGCCACACAAATGGCCAACTATATTTTGATGAAAGATTTTAGAGAGTTTATAAAGATCCAGAAAAAATTTCAGCAATTTTATGAAAATGTCTTTTATTTTCGAAAAATCTATTTACATTCAAAATCAACGAACAAAAAGAGCCCCAACTTACCCCATAAAACTTGGCTACCAAATTTTTCACATCATTACGATCATTTCTCTAAGTGATTGGGGCAATGGAAATCCTTACTTCTAAAAACAAATTCCCAATAAATAATATCACTTGATCTTATATTGGGATTATGTGGATGTTTGGAATAAATTTCTTTTGAAACAAAACTGCATGAGTTCAATGTCTTATTATTCAATCTGGATTCTCAAAATTCAACCACAATTCCAAATAAGCACCATTTATCCAGAGAAAAAAAAAAATGTCATGTAAAAAATAGTAGGACAAGATGGACAACATCAATCTTGAAAAAACAACTGTCTTAGAATGGTACGAAGATGACTGTTTTGCATCCTTAGTCTAATACTGTAAAAACTTTGGTTGATAAATTTATCTGAAAATAGGAGATATTATGACTCCTTATCCTCGCGTATTCACTAGCTCAAATCATTCAAAATTCAGATTATTAAAAGGAAAAAAATAAGCATGGAGACACAACAAAACTTCTTATCATGATAGATCTACTATCTTCTTATCCTCATGGATTCACTAGTTTCGAAAGCAAATTATTAAGGTCGCAAATTCAAAGGAAATGATGATTTCAACTTTAATTTAAATTTTCAAGTTCGAACAATAATATAAAAAATAAAAGAAGAAAAACTCTATAAAAGAAGATACTCATAGTGAAGGACACGATTCTATGAGAGAACACTTATATATTATACAAAAAAATTACACACTCACGTCAAAAGAGAAAAGCTACAAGCATGTTCATTTTAACTTCAGTTCAAAATCTTGTATCAATTTCCTAGTTCTTGGTTTCTTTCTACCTCTTTTCTCATTCTGTAATTTTCTCAACTTATGATTCTATTAGTATATATATATATTTTTTAATTTACTCTCCATTTATATTTTTAAGGGTTAAATACACTTTACCCCCTTATATTATTGATTTTGTATCAATTACTCCATGTTACTAATAAAACTTTCAAATACTCTGCTAAAACAATAAAATTTATATTGATGGACAAAAATACCCCTAAATTAAATAAAAAGTTAAATTCACTTTGTTCCTAAAAACTACATAGTATTTTGCTCTCTCTAAAATTAAATATAATTATTTGATCTCATATTTTATGCAACATTAACTTTATTAAATAAATTAACTTTCAATTAAGTTTAAAATAAAAAAGTAGAAAAATACAATAAGACACATTAAATTTAAAAAAAATATATCACATAAATTTATACAACTACTATTTATTTATATATTTCTTTAATGAGTAAGAATTAAAATTTAGAATCAAATTAGTTGATAATATTTAATGGTATAAATAATTCTATTATATAAGGTGGATATTTGTAAGTCAAATATATTAACAAATCTAATTTAAATGTGTGTTTTTTTTTATGAATGAAATTAAAATTAGAAAATAAAAAATAAAAAATCTCATAACGTATATTAATGAAATGAAGAAATTTTGAGTGAAATTATAAAAGAAAAATGAGATGTTTTCTAAAACAACATATATAAGATATTAGTAATATAAATTTATGTGAGATAATTTATTTAAACTTATTTAGTCTTCTCTATATTAATAAAATTATATTTTGCTATTTTTAATTTTTATTTATTTGAAGGTTAATTTATATAATAAAATTAGTATTGAATAAAATTTGAAGTCAAATTAATTGACATTTGATTATGTAAAGTATATCGTATAATATTTTTATTTTTTATTTTTTAATATTTATTTTTCTTTCACAAATAAAAAACCACATATTAAAATTAGATTAGTTCATATGTTTGACCTACACATGCATAGCTTACATTATAAAAATATTTATACATTTATAATATCAACTAATTAATTTAAATTATGATATTTACTTAATAAAACACTTTATATAAAATGGTAGTAATATAAATTTATGTGACATTTTCTTTTAAAACTTTAATGTGTCTTCTCTATACTATTGAAATTATATTTTTATTGTTTATTTATTTTTGATTTAATTAAAGTTTAATTTATTTAATAAAGTGAGTGTTAAATAAAATATAGTATCAAATAATTAATAATTAATATTTAATTATAGAGATGACAAAATACTATATAGTTTATAAGAGAGAGACCAAAGTGAATTTAATTTTTTATTTAACTTAAGATTATTTTTGTCTATCACTATAATTTTATTATTTTACGGGGGCATTTGAAGGATTTATTAGTAAATGGGGTAATTGGTGCAAAATTAATAATATAAGAGGGTAAAATACATTTTACCTTATTTTTAATTATTGTTTCAGTGACGTGTAATCTTATTTTATATTCATATACTTTCAACCTATATAGTATTTATCTTGATTATTTGGTACCTATGGTATATATGTATATATAAAATCTTAAAGTTTTTTGTAATCTTATCTTGTAATTTTTATCCTTTTTCCTTTTTTAATTGTGCTGTCATATTTGTAATCACCATAAAAAAACGCCTTAACTAAGAATCTTCCCTTTCAAATAACCAATTCTCATCGTTTGATTATGATTAAGTAATCAAGGATGAAATAGGCCCTATTCAATAGGGCAAGGTTTTGACCACGTTTTCTTTCTGTTTTTTTAAGGATAATAAATAGATGGGGTAAGTATTAGGATTTTGTATAAGTAGAAGAAAATTAATGACTTTTAATTTAATTTTTATTTGGATTTCGTATAAGTAGAAGAAAATTAATGATTTTTTAATTTAATTTTTTATTCAACTCACAATACAATAAAATTCACCTAAATATAGCTCGCTTAACCCATATATATAAAATCTTACAATCCAATCCAAATCAAAATTAGTTGCATTGAATTGAACCCATGAGTCGAAACAATTTATTCATGTGGTAATGAGACATGGAATCAAATATGCATGGTTTCATTTCACTTTTTGTAAAAATAGGAAAACAAATATATGAAAGAATTATATAAATATTTCATCCGCAACAATTATTGGCAAGACATTTTGCCTCCGTATATCTTTATTCAGCCAACTTAAATAAAATTTCATTTTATTATCTAATAGTTTAAAGTTTTGATTTATGATGTATGTCGGCATTATATTATCCACAAATGATTGAATAACCATATTATAGTATAATAATAGTATTTAACAAAAAATAGTTGTATATGATTGAGTAACATTATGAATGGGATACTTAAAAGTTATCAACTTTTTTTATTTTCTCTCTTATTTTATTTTTTTAAGATCGAAAATAAATGACGTGGTAAAAAATAATTAGATCACGCACTAGTAATTTAATATTTGAATTTGTTTTAATATTCTGAAATATGGGTTGTCCAACAAAAATTCTTTGATTTTTACATTAGATCGATGAGGATAATCAAAAAATTCAATAATACTATAAAGAAGCAAACATGCGCGTAGTATATTGATGTAATTTAAAAAACATATCTTATGTGAATGATGAATTGGAGTAGGACTCTGACTCTACTATTCCGAATAAATCAAATAATTCATTAATAAAAAAACTCAATAATACTATAAAGAAGCAAACATGCGCGTAGTATATTGATGTAATTTACAAAACATATCTTATGATGAATTTATATAGCTCAAATAAAAAGATAATTGATATTTAAAAGGAGTCTGTTATCTTATTGATAATCTATTTCTGAGGGATCATTCATAAATCACGATTTTCAAAAAAGGTAGGATCACATTCTCTTATCTAGAACTTTAAGTATGAGTAGGACTCTTCCTCTATTTGTCCGAATTAATCCGATTAGTTCATTAATCTATATAATTCAAATAAAACTTATCCAAGTCAACAAAGAAATATGTGGTGCTGAGCATCTCAATCAACGAGCCATAACTAGGACAAGTAAGTTAATTATGCACTTGGGTTTGAGTCCATTAAAAATTCAAACATAATGATCGAGCTCAACATGCTTGATCTATGTTGAGCCATAGGACCAATAAGATCGCATAATAGGTATGAGTTAGAAAAAATAAAAATAAAAATAAAAATCAATTGCTTATTCGTTAGGCCCATATTAGTTGAGCCCAAATTAATTAGGTCAAATCAATAAGGAGGAAAAAGTTAAAAATATATCGCATTTATATAGTTTACCATTTTTTTTTTTCAAAATTATATCAATTTTCATTAGATTTCATTTCACACTTATTTACTAATTTCACATATTGGCATACAATTAATACAGTTCTTCTTTTGTATTTTCTTTATTAAAAATACAGGACTAATTAATTAAATATTTCAACTTCTTCAATATGGCCCTTCTCCTACGTTATTTCTCATTAAGAAACAGGATTAAATTATTCAGTATACCCTATAATTTCTCTTATTCAGGTTCAGTATTTATCTTGGGGAAAAAGAGAAATTATAGGGTATAAGCTGATCTGAACAGCAGCACATCCTTATCAACATTTAAATATTTTTTGGATATATCTAAATCTTTTATTTAATCCAATCAATCCTCTTGATTAAAAAATAATAAGGACGGGACATATCCGCGGGAATCCATGTCTAGTTTTGTCATTAAACGTACATAGCGTAAGAAAGCCTTCTTCATATTTTTCTACCCACCCACGCACCAGCCAGACGGAGCCAAACCCCCTTTATAATCTCATCACACTCACATTTTCACACACTATAACACACATGCCTACACACAGTTTCAGTTTAGGTCGCCTTCTCTAATTCTCACGCTTAAAATCTCTACCCAGAATTTTCACACACAACATACAGTGAACCAAGAGTCAAAACAGTGGGGCTTTGTTGTGCAGGGGGGTTTACGATTCCATGGGCTCAGGCCCCCCGTAAAAAAGCCCGCGACTCCCTCCCGCAGATGTCGTCATCTCTCTCCAAGCGCAAGCTCGACGATTATGCCGACGACGCCGTTCTCCCCATAAACCCTACCAGGATGCGAAAGGACCAGACTGCCCTCCCCTCCTCCTCCAATTCCCCTCCTTCCCCCCGCCCCCTCTCCTCCCGCCCCCGATCATCCCTGACGGACTCCACTCGCTCGCTCACTCGCCTCCAATTTTTCGTCCGCATACTATCTAACCATACCCTCGTACTCCAAGCCGATGCCGCCGACACAATTAAATCAATTCACGAGAAAATTCAGTCGATCACCGGTATTCCGATCATCGAGCAGAGGTTAATTTACCGCGGAAAGCAGTTACAGTGGGAGCAGACTTTGGCTGAATGTAAAGTCCAAAATGATGCGGGTCTGCACTTGGTCGGCCGAATGCGGAGCACCGAGCATCCCCAGGCCTGGCAGCTGATCAACGATGTTGTTTCATTGATTTTCTACCTCTACAAGAACAACCCTCTGCCGCCACCTCTTCTCGCTGTGCCGCCCCCTAAAACCGTGAAATCGATGCTGGTGGAGTTCTTATCAATGACGCCGCGGACGGACTCTGATCAAGCATCTGGCCATTTGCAGATTTTCAGCGCCTCATCGGCACCTGCGGCTCTGGTAATGCTCTATATGTCTTCTCATAAACCTAACAGAGAGGCAGCAGATGATGCCATAAGGCAGTTTATTACTTCCAGTAAGACTATTTTGCCTAAGCATACCTATCAGCAGTGTGTGCCAATAGTTTTGGAATTCTGTAGGTTGTTGAACAGAGCAGCGGGAATTGATGATCCATTGTATGCTTTGTGTCGAAGTAGTTTGGGAACAATGGTGGAGTATATTGAGATTGGAGAAAAGAAGGGGTTGATTGGGCTTCGTGATATATTTCCGTTTGTTAGTGAATTAGCAGCTAAGCTGTCCCATGATTTGGTGTTAAGTACAGAGTCAACCTCTTTTATGGGGCCGTCATCGGATGACGTTGGGGATTTCTCTGCATTTGTGGTACCCGTGAGGAATGAGATTAAGGGAGACGTAGGGTTTTGTGGTCCAATTAGAGTTCCCTTGAGCGAGGAGCTTTGTAGGCTACCACTGTGTTATGCAGATGAGATTATTACATTGCATGGAATTTTTGTTGATTTATTGAATAAACTAGAGAAGTGTTTGGTGAAAATTGAGGAGTATGTGGACTCGGTAATGAAACAGCATGGTGAGACCTGCCAGTATCTTGCTATTTTGAAGGAGCTTAATAGTATTTCAAAACTATATTATGGTTGCGAAGAGGTATTTTGGGAGACCATGAAGCGGAGAAAGGTTGCTTTATGTTATCTTATTGTCAGGTATGCAAAGAGGAGTGATGATCATAAGTGGATTCTTGAGTGTAAGGAAGTGACCAATTTTGAGGCAAGGAGACATTTAGCAATGATGATGCTTCCTGAGGTGAAGGATGAGTATGAGGAGCTGCATGAAATGCTCATTGACCGCTCGCACTTGTTGGCAGAATCATTTGAGTACATTGCACGTGCAGATGCGGAATCCTTGCGTGCTGGTTTATTTATGGAGTTCAAGAATGAGGAGGCAACTGGCCCTGGTGTCCTGCGGGAGTGGTTTTTCTTAGTATGCCAAGCAATCTTCAACCCTCAAAATGCCCTCTTTGTGGCTTGCCCTAATGATCGTAGAAGGTTCTTTCCAAATCCAGGTGTGAATCCATTATTTTTCTAAGACGTGGTCCTTTAACAATATATTGCCCTTCCGGGTAGGAATAACTTATTTTTAGTTTCATGCTTCGGCCAATTGTTGAAATTTAGATATGTATTGTAAGTAAATGGTGACACAGTATTCTTTACAGTATTGCTTGTCAAATTACATGCGAAAGGGAAACAATAGGATAAAGCATGCATATGTCTATTTTGTCATAGGAGTGAGTTTTTGTGTTTTATTCTTGTCAACCCTGTTGTAGAGTTTTACAATATTGATTTTTCCTCTTTTCACTTGCTAAATAGTTTAAAATGAAAAACTGAAGTCTTGAATAGTATCTTTGAAAAATATTGTTTTAGTAGTAGTAAGACAATGAAATGGACAGGAACAGTACCAGATAATCATATTTATGAACTTCACTGGCTGTTGGTAGTGAGATAAGTTGAAATTTTTCATTATCAGAACTCCCTTTCCAAATTGTCATGTAGATATAGGAAATTGTGTACTAAGCGCCTGTTGTGCCAGCTAAACATAAGAAAAGGAAAATGGATTGTGAACAGCTTGGAGGAAGAACTATATAGGACGAGTCTGAACTTTGGAATTCCGGCTTAAGTAAGCACTGAAAGTTCATGTATGTGATTGTACTGTTCATAGTAAATTGCTCTTGTTGCCTTATGAATGAGAAGCACTCACACCAAATACTAGGTGATGATAGAAGTACACTTGAGGGACATGAGACACATGATACATGGGAGACAAATTGGACGCATTACAACAATAGGAGTATAAATCATATTTATGGGCAGGGATAAGTTCAGATTTTGAGAAGAGAAATCGAAACTGTCATACGAGTGCAAGAAACTTGGATATTGGGATTGCATGTTATGTAACGGATATGGTAGTATGGCTGTTACACATGCTATGTGACTGATAGGTACTACATAGATGAGAGTCGTAGTTTCTACTTTCAGATTGGATTGCAGTAGACAGTAGCATCTAGTTGTTCTCCAAATAAAATATATTTTCTTTGTCTCACGTAGACTTCTGGAAACGAGTGTACAACTAATTCTCTCTCACATTCACTCGCATACATTGTTGTGTTTTAGTGGAATCTCATGCACTTTGCTTACGTAGGAACCCACAAATATGTTTACGGTTCCTTTCTTTTTTGGTTTGGTTGATGGTTAGATTGGATACTGCACTTGTAGATGGATCTGCAATGCTTGGGAAGTTGTCTTAATTATTTTTTATGTTATGTGCATGGGAAGAATGGGTATGAATGTCCTTGATGTAGGAATGAATAGTTGCAAGATGGACCAAGCATCTCATTTCCCATTTCTTCACTCTACCTTTGCTTTCCTAGAAGCACACTCTTGTGCTTCTTTGCATTCCAATGTGCAGTTCAGGAACTATATTTTTTAAAATGTGGTAAGTATCTTTACTTCTACAGAAAGCCAAAATTTTCGGGAGCAGCAATGTGAAGATTTCATATATAACTTGAGGAGTCCTTCGATTTGGGATTGGTTGTGATAGATAAGATAGTAATTATTATTTAGCCCATTAGGATAGAGTAGTTTTAATTTGGTGTTTGATTATTGAGTAACAATTAGAATATTGGATGTAATTCTACATTTGCACCCTTATAGATTTTTATTGTATTATTTTTTAAATGTCGTTCTTGTTTATTTCTTTGATTTTCTCATTCCCCTTCTCCTTCACTGGTCGACGCCGTCTTTCGTTTTTTCTTCTCTTCTTCTCCTTCTTCTCCAGATTTAGGTACCCTTTCACTGCCACCCAACACCGGCCACCATCACCCTCTTCTTTATTTTCTTTAACATCATGTTCATTGCACAAGAAAGTTTAAAAATCCAAACATTCTTTATGATGAGGTCCCTCAAATCAAACAGCCAAAATCTCAATTCCATGCATATAATCGTCAAATACGAAATCTATACACAGTTTCATCTTTCCTCTACTGAGTTCAGAAGGAGAAAGTTCTACTTCCTCTCTTCTGAATTTAGAGTTGAATGAACATAAGAAAAGGATAAAGAAAAATGTGAACTTGATGGAATATTAAACAGCTCAGCACACCAAAAAGCATTAAAATAATGCCAAGCACACCTGCAGCCCAACACGGGCCATTCCCACCCATTTTGTTTGTCTTCTTCTTTTTCTCCCATCTTCTCTTCTCCAGAGTGAAAACTTCAACTGTGCGCCTGCCACAGCGCTGGCCTCCTCAGTTGGTCCACCAAAAGGTGGATGAAATGTGAATGAAAGTTAATTGGGGTGAAGGAGGTCTGAAATGTGAACGAAAGTTCTGAAATTGCGAATATGGACTAAAAGGGGGTAAAGGAGTAATCTAACATAAAAATTGAGGATCTAAAAAGTCTTTTACCTTGAAGTACCATACAATCCTAGCTGAAAGATAATAGAATGGCCCCTCAGCCTCCTTGATTCATAGTCATGTGTAGGATTTGAGACTGGGCCGTTCATTTTGACCGGGTCTTCATCCACCTTGCCAAAATGTAGATAGTCTATGATTAGATTTTCTATCATTGCAATTCAGCATACCAAACTACTCCTGAAGCGATAATTAACAATTACTAAGCACTATGGTCAAGGGAAAGAGCCAGTTTAACCTCCATTATTGTTGCTCCATAAAGCAATCAAATTGCATGTATTCCTATTCTATTTTTTGGTGCACTCAAATGTCACAGTATTGAGATTTGGATCCTTTAGAGAAGGTTTATCACAACATAATTTTGAGGAATGACTGCTAATGATTTAGTCCTGTTATTCTTATCTTTAAAATTTGACACCAATGTGCAAACATATCAAACTCCCTTGTCTTCTTAGTACTTTTTTTAAGCTTCAACCACCTTCTTTTTCCTATTACCAAAATGCAACTTGAGGGTTGTGCTTAAAACATGAAAAACTATTAGTGAACTGACTGAGCCAAACCAATTATTGGTCTTAACAATCTTCATATATCCATATTATTAACTTTACTTAAATCTTGTACTTTGCTTATTTCTTTGGTATGGCTGTGTAGTTTGGGTTGTGACTTGAGAATTGAGAGGTATGGCTGTGTAGTTTGGGTTGTGACTTGAGAATTGAGAGAATGTGATGGTCAAGGTGGTCTGCTTTGCTTAACAAATAAAGATCATGATAGTATGGTTTCATGATACTTATTATTGTGGTTCTTATATTATAAGTTGGATTTTTTCTATTGGTAGAATGCTTGATTTTCTTTGGGGTGGGGGGGTTTATTCTTGTTGCCACTTGTTCCTTTTCAGTATCAGGACAAAGCATTGAAGTTTTTGTTTTCATCAAAGACTATATAGATGCTAGAGATTGAATAGTGATAACTTGTTGCTTTGACCAGGTACTGTTGCTTCACAAATAGGTAATTCCCACTGAGAAATTTATTGGGATCCCAAAAATTATTGACCACCTTGCCTAACCTAGCCCTTGAGTCCCCTACTTCAAAATTGTGTAAGTATAAGACTGAAGTAGACCACACCAGACTGGATACAACTTTTCTCAACACTGTCGATGTCCTGTCTTGGGAGTATGTTGCTTTAGTAAAAACTTGCTGCCCTTCTAAAGTCTCCTCTCAATCAAAGCATCATTTGTACTCTCTATCTCCCCCACCCCCACCCCCACCCCCACCCCCAAATTTTGTTTAATTTAAACATAATAGAGTTTGGAGGATTTGTGAAGATTCAACTTCCAGTGGGTGGATTGAAATCTCAAAGAATCTCTCAAGCTGCTATGGGGCCGTGCTATCAGACAGGAATAATAGCCAAATTGTTGGACTGTTGGGGGTAGCCTTTCAGAAATAACATGAAGGAGTTAAAACCTGTGGTATAGTGGCTGTCCAGGAATCATGACTGACTTACTAAATCATTTTACAATGTAGATAAGAAACAACAATAGGTTACATTTGTACGACAGATGCTGTATGTTTGTATTTTTTTTTTTTTCTTTTTCCTTTTTTCTTTTTTGTGAATAGACTATCTGGAGCCTATTATTGACTCAAATTTTTGGTAGCCAACGTAGTCTGGCCAGAAAAAGAGACGGAAAACCCGAGGACGACTGGAAAGAAGATAATTTATGGTTTATTTTTCAGATTTAGTATTATATTTCTGTTTTGTGTGGTTTTTTCTCCTGGTCTCAAGTGGTTACTAAAATGCACTATGGTAAGTTGGGCTTCTGGACAAATTTATAATCTCCTAAGCCTTGAGGAGGTATTCTTATTGATTTTGTGTTGTGGGAAGGTATTCTTGTTGAATTTGTGTAGAGGGAATTTCTGATTGTGGTCATGATTCCTTTAATAAAGTAGCATACTTCAGATAAAAAAAAGCACTTGGAAATGTTCTTGAGGGGAAATCAAGAATATGCGATGACAATAACTTACAACTTCCGATACTTTTTTTCCTAATTAATGTGAGTTTAGTGTAAATTTCACATTTCATTCACAACAAATTTTGACTGCACGATGCACCTTCTTGTTCAGAAATGATTTTGGTTTTTCCAGTTCATGTTTTTTAACATACTTGTAATTGGATGAACCTACTATAAGGCCAATAATTTCCATTTTGTGCATTGTTTTCTGTTTTGCAGCATCTAAGGTGGACCCATTGCACCTTGAATATTTTAGCTTCTCTGGCAAAGTGATTGCCTTAGCCTTGATGCATAAAGTACAAGTTGGCATTGTATTTGATCGCGTGTTCTTTTCACAATTAGCTGGGCATACTATTACCTTAGAAGATATAAGGGATGCAGATCCCTACTTATATAGTAGCTGCAAGCAAATATTGGATATGGATTCTGAGGCCATCGATCAAGATGCCTTAGGTCTAACATTTGTTCATGAAATTGAGGAGCTGGGAACAAGGAAGGTTGTCGAGCTCTGCCCTGGAGGGAGAAGTATGGTTGTAAATAGTAAAAATAGGAGACAGTATGTTGATTCTCTTATTCAACATCGTTTTGTCATAGCCATTGCTGAACAGGTAGCCCATTTTGCTCAAGGTTTTGCTGACATTATGAGTTGCAGACGGCTCCAGAGATCCTTCTTCCAATGCTTGGATCCAGAAGATCTTGACTTGATGCTACACGGCAGTGAAAGTGCAATTTCTGTAGATGATTGGAAAGCACATACTGAGTATCATGGCTTCAAAGAAACTGATGCTCAGATATCCTGGTTTTGGAAGGTATGCTGGCAGAGTTTTTTTTTTGTTTGGTCTCCTTTATCCAAAATACATTTATATTTGCACCCCCATCCCTCACGTTCCTATAAAAGTTTTTTAATTTTTTTTCATTTATCCATAAATTATTCATCTTCATGCAATTTCCTTGCTCTTGTTCTGCTTAGATGTGAGGGATGGTGAGAGAGACCAACACATGCCTGTGACATGCAAGAAATAAAGTGAAAAATAGAGAAGAAAGATCTCTATAAGTTGACTATTTAATGGTTGGGCAGCAGTTGATGTCATTTTAGTATCTCTTGGTTAATGCTGTTTATGTACTTGCCTAGTAAACCTCTACAATTATAATTTCTCTATCATGGAAGTGAAAATGCTAGTTCACATAAATTTGGGAGCTAGATGTAGAATCTGTTACTACTACTAAATTTAGTTACAAAATCCAACTGAATTTTTAACTTCCATTTTCGTTGTTTGGATTTTGCTTTAGTAATTCAGAAAGAGTTTCTGGTAATAATTTAAGTAACAGTGTAATTTTTAATTGAAGCTTGAGTTCAAAATATGTATGAGGATTTTGGCTAACAAAATAAATGAAATCTGTTTCTTGATTTCTTGGTGAAAGAAATAGTTGACAGTAGCATGCTTGACTGCTAAGCTCTAGAGCTGTGTTTTTAGCACACTTATGGGAAAAAGACAATTGCTCAGTTGGTTCTGTTATGCAAGTGTTCAAAAATACATATATGATGTACGTGTATACTATTTCTGTATTTTGTTATCTAAAGTAATACCCATTTGCCCTTAAAATATTTATGTGATTAGCGGTGCTATGGTATATGTGCACAATTTAGTATAACATAATATGTGTATGAACTGATATATAATCCTTTACTCTCATTATCATTTCTAAATCAATTTGTAGAGCAATGAAAATTTGTCTTTAGATCTATGTTCATGCATGTTGTTTTACAATACTTTTCCAAAACAGTAAAGAACTGGATCTTCTAAAACATGGCTCATGAGAAACCTAATTGGCCAGGCACCATTTCTTTGATATATACAGATGTAAACTTTTTGTCTATTCTGATTGCGACATTTTCTTCTGAAGGCATATGAAACGCGAATCATTGTTTGTGAGACTGGCAAATCTCTTTTGCTTATCGTGTCCTGAACTTATGAATGATTTTAACGAGCTTGAACACTTTGAGTGTCTTTTACTAACAGAGTTGTGATGATCTAACTTGGTATTACCTTGTATGGACTTACTCTACATGTGATGTTAGGCTCCGAACTCCGAAAACCTCAAGCCTATTGATATGGTAGAATTTATGCCTATATTCATTTTGATTAAACAATTCATGTTTTCGCTAAGCATTATCTACAGTAAGCACATTTCTTGAATTTCTTGGAAAAAAAAGTATATAAATTGTTCAAAGCGAAGAACTGCATATTCATATTATGGCAACTAAAATACTTGTATGACTTATTGAGAGGCCTCATCTAAAAGTGCTTGTCGTAGATAATGCTTAGGGATTGTTAAGTCTTTGTTACCTATATGAATTATCCTTGAACATTTCATTTGCTTATAAATATGATGCTAGACTCACTGATTTAGTATAAATGGACATATGCACAAGTATGTGCTCATTTAATTGGAAATAGTTTTTGTTATATCCACTCCAAGTGCCCCTTTTGGAAAGTTCATTTCATCTGAGTACAGATTTGCTGGTGTTCATATAAAACCCTATTAGATGTAAAGTCACATAGTTCCTATGCCTGTTGAGATTAATTTTATGGTTGCACTAACTCCTGGGTTGTCTGCTTCAGAAGTAATTTAATGACTCTTATTTGTGATGATAATTACAAACCTCCAGATTGTTGGGCATATGACGACAGAGCAGAAAAAGGTGCTCCTCTTCTTCTGGACCTCAATCAAATATTTACCTGTTGAAGGTTTCAGTGGTTTGGCTTCTCGGCTTTACATCTATAAGACTTCTGAGTCGTTTGATCGTCTGCCTTCATCTCACACATGCTTTTACCGGTTGTGTTTTCCTGCTTATCCTACCATTACTGTCATGCGTGATCGTCTTCGCATCATTACGCAGGAGCATGTAGGCTGCAGCTTTGGTACTTGGTGAAAATCTGCAATTTTGGGATTATGCACATAATAGAATTTGTATTAGTTTGTACATAATAGATGACTCTTAACTATTTTGGCTCTAGACTATGTAAGGAGGTGTTGCTACCATCATATTTTCTTTGATAAAGATTGTAATTTGTAGTGTCCTCTTTTTTAACTGTTGATATGGGTAACTTATTAAGCATATAGGAGGCAAGAAGGGTGAAAATTTTCGTTTGCATTTTGGGTTTTACTTTTCACTGAGGAGGTGCGCCTTGGAATTGAAAAGAGATATGGTCTCCCCCTCCCCATTTGTGGTTATTGCTGCACTCGCACAATCGCATCTTTGTTCTGTCTCTAGTTCTTGTGCTAGATTGTTGTGTGTATTTGAGAAGCGGAAGTATACCCATCTCAGATTTTTTGGTAAAACCATAAATTGCTGAATACCTTATTTTGATATGTAAAACCATGTTGAAATTTTTACCATTAAATGCCAAAAAAGTTAAAAAAATTGTTTCAAATCCATAATTGATTATTTGTATATATATTGATTTAGAAATCATGTAGAATGTATGTGGCATCACTGTGGATAGAAATTGATGCAATTGTTGATTGAAGATTGGATGATAGTGAAAAGAAAAGCTTGAACTAAATAATTTATAGCTGCTACTGCAAATTGTTGATTGTTTGGTTTGAGTTGAAAGTATGAAAGAGCTGAGGATAGAAATTGATGCAATTGTTGATTGAAGATTGGATGATAGTGAAAGAAAAGCTTGAACTAATTTGTAGCTGATACTGCAAATTGTTGATTGCTTGGTTTGAGTTGAAAGTATGAGAGAGCTGAGGTGAGGATAGAAATTGATGCAATTGTTGATTGAAGATTGGATGATAGTGAAAAGAAAGGCTTGAACTAAATAATTTGTAGCTGATACTGCATATTGTTGATTGCTTGGTTTGAGTTGAAAGTATGAAAGAGCTGAAACCTCGGCATAAGCAAGATGGCCATCGAATTTACTCTTCTTTTCATTATTTGCGGGAGTACCCTTTTTCTCTCGGTTTTTCCTTTTTCATCTCCTCCTCTTCCTCCATCATCTTTTATTCTTCTTCTTTTGTGGCGGGACCTTTCCTCATACATGATAAAAAGGCTAAATATAATACATTAAAAACATAAAATATCAATATGATTTATTTTTATTCATTCAAAGCTGAGGATCAAATTCCATCAAACCAAGCAGACAACTCTAACCCTCTGGGACCAAAAAATCCATATCAAAGAAAAAAGGAACACTTTACTTGAATCACTCTATAGCCCTAGAATGGAGCGTTCATGCAAGTGCACCAACTCTCTTTTCTCTAACTGGAAAAGTAGTCATCTGAATTGGACCCCAAATGGCTCGATATAATTTCTGCTTTAAACACCCCAATACAGAATACTTATACCTTACCTCATACCAGTAATAAACTAGTAAAATAGAAATAAAGAAATAAATAATAAACTCAACCAGCATACTTTGGCGTGGAGCCTAAAAGGATTCAGATACTGCTATCATCT
The DNA here is from genome assembly GCA_019321725.1 of Paulownia fortunei. Lineage (NCBI taxonomy): Eukaryota > Viridiplantae > Streptophyta > Magnoliopsida > Lamiales > Paulowniaceae > Paulownia > Paulownia fortunei. The sequence goes on along the minus strand of CM033113.1, from coordinate 5,696,931 downwards.
TTTCTGGTACTTCCACTTCAAATATAACTCCTCACTCCTCAGCTTTCTCAACTGGAACTTGCGCCGCGGCTTCCTCCACCGCTTCAGCCGGGGCAGCCTCTTCTACGGCGGCCGGTTCCTCGGCAGGAGCTGCAGCCTCTGCCTCCGCCACCGGCTCCTCCTTGGCGGCTTCTTGAGTCTCCTCAACAGCAGCCGGTGCCTCTGGCTCCTTCTCTGGAACCGCCTTTTCTGTTGTTTTCACCTCAACCACGGTCTCCTCAGCTGCAACTTCCTCAGTCACGGCTTCTGCAGCTGGCTCTTCCGCTGCAGCTGGTTCTTCCGTGGCAACTTTCTCAGGCTCGGCTTCAGCAGCTGGCTCCTCAGCCGGTGCATCTTCTTCAGTTACTTCCGGCTTTGCTACTTCATCGGTCACCGCCTCGGGAGCTGGTGCCTCCACCACCTCCTCCTCTTTCTCTGGGGTGGAGATCACTTTCTCATCAGTTGGAACAGTCTCTAGCACTGATGCTGGAACTGATTCAACCTACGTATAAAAATCAAAAATTTTATTTTAATTAATTGAAAACACCTAAAAAGAAAGTTGATAACATATTATACACATTGAATGATCATTGCTTCGACGATAAATGTACTTTTGCAATGTTTAATAAATTGCTGCTTTCTTTTTTCTGATAAACAGTAGTATTATAAGTTTTTGTTGTAATTTTAAATTGAATCTGATCCTTTTTTCATTCATATTTAGCAGAAAAATAAAGGAATAATAAAATCACCATGCACTTTACCTATTGATTTATGAAAAAAGGAAGTCAGTTATGATTGGTGTCACAAATTTCTGACCAAATGATTAAGTAGATCAATGAAGATCAGTATTCAAAAAAATAAATAAATAAATAAATATTGGACTCATCCAATTTGAATTTGTTGATTATCAAAAGCCTAATCTACATTCAAATTGGACTATATCTTGGAGCTTAATTAGCATGAACACAAACTTGAAGAAGTTGATCGAGACGAAAAGTTTGATCTCATCGTGATCTAAAGAAACAATTGATCAAAACTTGTAAACTTAAGCATCAGATCAACTTCATCATCAAGAGAACACATAAATGATACCTCAGCTGTGGCCATTGTAATATGAAGAGTGGTGAAAAGAAGTGAAAGAGAAGAGATGGGCTGTGGTGAAAACTGAGGAAAGAGCTAGGTGAAATGCTATTGCTTTAGTGATTGTGATGATGGGAAATGATGGATTAGAGGGGGTATTTATAGGGACGCAAATCAGCACTGCAAAGAATTAAATAATGGGAGGAGCAATAAAAAGAATCTTGGGCAAATTAACACATCAGATGATGGTGATGCAAAGTGACACCCCCATTCATGCCTAGTTGTAAATGGTTATACTTTTACAAGAAAATGGAAAAAATAAATAAATTAGGGATGATAAAGCCTTCCCCTCTATTATTAATTGTTACATATACAGGGGGTTGGGGTTGGGGTTGGGGTTGGGGTGGGGTGGGTTAGGGTTAGGGTTGGCTCTCTTTTGATTTTTGAAAGGGCAAAGGCACATGGTGGAGGCCATTTTCACATTTGCCTATTCATTATCTTTTTCTTCAATGGCTTGTTCTGTGTTTTGTGCAGTAGGGCATGTAGGCGACTATTATCATCATGCTTTCATGTTCAACCAATTTTATACTAATAATAGAATTACAACTCGTCACTGTTTTTTTCTCTTGGAAATGATAACTTTTTTTCTTTTTTAAATTCTTTTCCTGTTAATCCTTATTTGTTTTCAAGGGATTAGAATGAATCCGACATAGAATTGTAAGAAATGAATGATAGTTCCGTTTGCAGACATTGGCAGCATTGCAAAGCCGTGAAGATTACGATTGTAATAACATCTTTTTTGGTAATCGAATACGGTCTTCAAATTAGCTTACACAAATTCATTAGGATTTAAAACCCCCATGATATCCGCATTGAAATGCTCTATTTACAAATATTTAAATAGGTAATACTTATATTATATCCGATATATTTTTTATCGAACGTTTATATTATAGATAAATAAATATTTTATATGAAATGAAATATTGATTAATTATCCATATATTAATATATTAAAAGATTTATATACAGTATTCATAATAAAGATAATTATGATGAACTTGTTATTTATTGTTATAAGAGGCATAGTGAGCAAGTAGTCTAGGGGCGATCGGAGCCCTTCAAGGGCCGGCTCTAGATATCTCATAGGAGTGTTTAGAATTTCGATTGAGTCAAAATCGAACGGTAAGAAATCTCTAGCGCTGACTGCTAATATTGATTTAATATACATTTTCTTGTTTATTTTACTCCCATCATTTACCAATTTAAATGTAAACAGAATAAAATGATCATCTCTTACATGTAGATGAATTAAAAAAATATTTTTGAAGGAATATGATCGAGCTTCTCAATACTAATTAGTACATCTCACTCACTGTTTCTCTTATACAAGTACATCACGGACACAAGAATGATTACTATGCCAACAAATCTATGGTAAATTGGGTTTCCTGATTTACTATGTTTAGAGGGTATACATCTTGCTGGTAATAATTAATTTAATATAATAAATAATGCCAAAAAAATTCAGCTTCAAAGTTTTAAAAGAAAAACTAATATAAATTGAATAGGATAAATGTTTAAAACTATAAGAAACTATAACTCAAAACCATATAATTTTATGAATTATGAATTATGAAATGATAAGGGATGTCGAAATTTACTTATACAGTCAAAATCAGAATGTTTAACTAATTGAAAACCGAGCACTTGATGTGCGTATGGGATTTGGACCAGCTGGGCCAAATGATGAGAAAGAGGCCGGTGACTTTTATGGGGGACCCACACTGCCAGCTATGATCATTTAACCCTACATAAAAAGTACTTTAATTTTATTTATATTTTAATTTAGTGTTGTTGTTTTTTAACGTTCTTCACAATGTTAGGTATATATAATTAATTTTAAATATATATATTTTTAAAAAAAATATTTTATACATTTAATTTATATTAACAAAATAAAATGCAAAATTAAAATCCGAATTGGTGAAAAGCCCCGTCCGGGCCCCCCTCCCCCTATCAAGACAATGACGTGGCGTCTTTTTCGATTTTTTTAGTTCACAAAAATCCCCACCATTTGGATTTCTTAAAAACGCAACCGGGGTTGTGGGACCCAGAATCAGTAATGAGATGCTTTACGAGAGTTAGTAGACTCGTGACATAGGCCCCACGTGCGTGCCGTCAGATGGCGCCACGCTGGATCGCAGTCGTGTCCACTGAATACCTGATCTTTGTCTCCCTCACTTTTGTTTCTCACCAATCTCAATATTCCAATTATAAAATTAATAAGCTATTTACATGAACGATGAGAACCCTTCATTTACGTCAGAAAAAGAAAAAAAAAAAAAAAAAACAAACAAACTATTGATGTGTATGAGTGGTAGCAGAGCAGCATCCGATCAATCATGATACGATTTGAAATATCAGCATTTTTTATTAGAGATCCAAATTAATCTTTTGATTTTTAAAGATTTAGGTGTCTATTAATTTATTAGTGATCTCTTTCAAAGAAAATTGTTTTATGAGTACTATATTTATAATTATTTACTTAAAACTTAAGTATATTAAAAATAGCGCAAATAAAATAAGTTTTGAGATGTTCGATGGGAGAAATAAATATGGGAGCATATGAATGCGATGTTCTAACTAAATATTGTCAAATGTGAATGCACTAATCAATTTGTAGCCTAAAAATTTCAAGCTCCTATAGTTTCAATGGAGAGAGCCAATTTATGTACTTTTCAATAAGTGACAAGTACATTTATTAATATCACTACGTGGAAGTTAAATATTTAATAGAACGAAAATTGAGTATGATTTTAAATTTTATACATACAAAAAGAAAAAAAAGAAAAAGAAAAGAACAACGAGATTATGCATCTGTTACATTAAACATGTCAATTTTCATTAATTTTTCTTTGTTTCATAATACTTCATATTGAATTTTTACTATGTTAAAAGAAATATTTCTGTAAAATTCTTCACTAATCACATAAATAAGAAGAGAATCAATTGTGAAGATCCCAGCCCCTATATACCCTGTAAAGATCAAAAAGTTTGATTGATAGTTGGGACGGTGGAGAGGCCCCCACCACGATGGGGCCACATGGTTTTCGTGCCATTATTTGCTGCTGACCGCCAACAGCCTGTGAGAATCCGCCACGTGGAATATTGAACACCGGGGATGAAAGAGGACAGTGGCATTTAGCATTTGGTTTACACATCACCGATCGTCTATCATCTGAGGGAGGGAGGGCCCCACCTGAATTTTCAATTCATTCTATGATTTCAAGCTCTGACGTGCTTCAGTTGGAAAATTAATCGCCTAGGTCTATTTACAGAATGGACATGGGTCATTGGGTCCCATCACTTCTGAAAAATTAAGGATGTATAATTTTATTTACAGATGACGTATCAAAAACTTGTAATTCACAACTTTAAGTTGGATTATACTTAATAATACATAGTTAATCTTGAAATCTGAGCACTTAGCTTGAAACTATGTTGAGGAAGAGAATTCATAATCTCCTTACCATAATTCCAAGCTACAACAAAATGTGGAATGTCGATCTTATCAAAAAGGGCCTTATTTTTGTTTTTATTTTTCCAAATATTCCAAGTACAGCAGATAAATATAATATTCCATCTTATTCCTTCCTCTACATCCTTATCATTGAATAAATTCGTATCATACCATTCAATGAAAAAGATGTTTAAGATCAGGATGGGAAAACTTATTTAGTTGAAAATTTATTCCAAATTGCAATTCTTAATTACAAGCTCAATATCTCCATGCATCTTTCATATGATGGAGCATTATTAGTACAGAGTTTTGCCATATCTAACAAGCCAACCAAAATACTTTTTAACTTTTTTCTGGTAATTTCAACTCCCAAAAATTTACTCCATAATGAGTCATGAGAGCTCACAACAATTTAAATTTTGATATACAAATTTCAAATAAAATTTTATCATTTCTCGTATGTCCCAAATAAAAATAATCAGTGATATCAACATGTTTCACAAGTGGAGTGGCTTTAATAATGTGAATGAGTCCTTGTGGTGGAAGTTGATTTTCAATCAAAGTCAGATCCCACTCATTATTAGCATTAATGACGCCATAAACAAGAAATCGATATTTAACTCTTCTCTTTCAACAAATTTAATTTAATCTAGCCAAAATTTAATTTTCTACCATTTGCTACATTCCACTTAAGTCGTATGTCTTAAGAATATCTTCAGTTTCACAGACTTTTTTCAAACCATTCTTTTTATCCCAATTGATATTACTTTCTTTGTATTTTATTCTTATTCCCATAAAGAAGAGTCATTATTAATAAGCTTAATGAGTTATTTTGAGAGGAGGGCAAGATTATTATTATCCCAACTTTTCCTAATACCCATTGTTTTGTGCATGAAATATTATTGAGATGAAAAGAGAATCTTACTCTAAATTTTCATTTTTCCTTCAAAAGTAATAAGTTTTTATGAGTGCATAGGGATAATATTTAAGTCTTCGTATTTCAGTAGCTTTGTTGTTGTAAACTATTGATTACATGATATCCTAACATATTTATCACTTCATTCATAAAAAAAAAAAAAAGTAGAAAAAACAAAGGCTTGAGGGTGCATGAATGGGATTATTTTCTCATAACATCCTTGCAAGGGTCTATCTGTATTTGATTCTGTCCACACAAAGGTTGTGTTGGATTTGGGGAAAATTCATATTAATGTCATAAAATAAATATTAATATCATCATGTGTAATTAATTTCACTTGAACACTACTATTTTAATCAGCTTATATTCTTTGTGTTAACTAGTTAACAACTTTACATGTCCAAACAAGGTGGAATGATTAGCAAATGGTAATAAATGGAAGTAGGAACACAGCACATGGGTACAAATTTTAAAACCATTATTAAGGAGAGAGGTGCCCACAAAGAAATAGTTGATCTGTCATTAGACACAGATTTCAATTTATTTGTTAGGTATACGTACTGGTTTTTGGTCATTGAAAAATATTGATGAATTGGTATTGGTAATAACTAAGAGAGGGGACTAAAAATCCTTGACATGGTTATATTAGCCTTTTAGCAGGATGAACTTGATCAAAGCTTTTCTGTTGGCTACGCAAAAACAAAAACATCATGCCAACGATTCAAGATGGGATATCAAATCATAAAATATGCTAATTTTATTGGTATTATGAATGTTCCACGATGGATCAGAATATATATATATATATATATATATAATCCCCTTTCTCTTCTCTAATTTCTTTTTGTAGGTATGAAGGGTCATGGTATAAGTATAATGAAGGGGCAAATGATGAGAACTGGTCATTCAAGAGTCAAGACATACCACCGCTATAGATCCTCTCAAGTCCCCAATATATACAAATTTCAAAAATAATTTAGTCCTGTATACAGCAATTATTCGATGAAGAATGATAATGCTTGATTGTGCTATACTATGGTTTGTTAATACTTGCGAGTGTTGGATACATAGTTTATTAGTACTCGATTAATTTAAATTGAGTTTTTCACGCCGATAAATGTTAAGAGTAATAGATTCTATTAAGTGGTATAGCTCATAAATTAAGTGCGTTTACTATAGTAACAATCCGTGTCTCCAGGCAGATCCCATGAAATCATGACAAGAAAACACATTGCTTTCATGGAAATCGTCAACCGAGGATGATTTTCCAGCATGATTCTTCTAGCACTTTAGTAGATTATGGTACAGCATTTTAGTCCAAGGTTGTCACAGCTTCATGAGACATGCTTTTCTTCCCAGATTACGAGCAGTCTGCAAGCGCCTTTATATCTTGGTCCACCTTTGAAGGGCTGTCTGTCACAAGAGGTAGACTTTCCAAATCCACACTTGAGAACAACTCATAATTCTGCCCTAAATGAATGATATTTACACAGAAGGAAATAATAACTGACTCCAAATTCAACTCTTGCAACACAATTAAGAATCATTTCAGCCACTGAATTTCATATTCAGACTTGCATGCATAACCTGAGAACTAACTATTGAAAGCAATTTGCTCTCAGAATCATATTTGTTAATCTACACATCCATACTTGGGTCAAAAGAAAAGCAGGGAATAGGCAACTAAATCGCTTATCGTCATCATCAAAGTCCCTAGCTACTGCAAACTATGCAGTTTGATCAACATCTTTTCTGATAGTATGCTGATAGAGTCACCTGAGGTATTTTTCCACTGAAAGCCACAGCCAAATATGAAACTAAATTTAAATTTCAAAGTCCAAAAGTTTCTAATCTGCTTCCTTGATCACATATAATAGTCTTCTTCATCACATATGAAAACTAAATTTAAATTTCATAAGTCAAAGTTTCTAATCTGCTTCCTTGATCACATAGAATATCGTACTTCATCACGCAGAAAACATTGAAACCAATCTCTGTTTTAATATCTTGCATCAGCAGTACACTGAAACAATTACTACTCTTATACTACACATTTCATTAGAAAAATAAAGTACCTTTGTAGAAGTAAATCTGCGATTGAGGCAAAATTAAATATCCACGAGGAAGATTCTTCTCAGAAAAAATAATATTCTAAATCCTTGGAACAAAATGTCAGTAATATTTTATTAACGTAACCAAGCACAAAACTACCATTTGGAAAAAAATCAACACCCGGCATCATGCATAGTTCCTTAACTAAAAAACTAAAGTAACACGACCAAGGGAACATGCTATAAGAAGCAGGCGGTTCTTCCGAATCTCTGGGCGTGTACTTGATATCCATGCCAACTTCTTGGGTTATGGCAACATAGGCACCAACAAGAGAGCATGGTGGAGAGAAGCAGCAAATTGTATGACTACAGACTGCTAGTACTCTTCATCAATTTTTAGCTGACAAGTTTCTTCAGTACTGCCTCTGCTCGCTGCTCAAATTTTGGCAAGGCCCATTCATGTTGAACAATGTCTAAATTATCTTTCTCCGCACCCAAACTCTGCCCCAATAACATCAAAAGTAACATATCAGAACAATCATACAATTTCATTCTAACAGAAAAGGAGATGTTTGTGCATGTACGCTGCTCTAATTTCACTTCAGACAATCTCATTAGTTGACAATATTGCTATAGTTGCAATGATTAAACTTCTATACATAAGAACAGGTATTATTAATCGTAAATCACAAAAAAAAAAAACCTACAAAGTTGCCAAGCTGCTCTAATCCCAAGCATAGATGCCTACGTCAGTGTAAATTGTGCAGGTTCTTTAAAAGTCTTATGTCTAATCTTCACCATTGATAAGTGGTTCTTTAGTGACATAAATACAGACAATGCATGGCCTCTCCAGTTTGTTGGCTTTTCAAACATCAGATACCCACTGAACAAAGAATTCAGAGTCACCACAAGGAAAAAGGATACTGATGAAGGACAGCCTTGGGGCCATGGCTTTGGAAGAGTAATTAATTGGCTTTCCAAAAAGCAAGACTAAAGAATGGTCGGGGACTGGTTAAGGCTGGTAAACAGTGAATCCAAACATAAAATGCTAATTAGGCATCAAAAGAATCAATTAAAAAATTCTGGCAAAAATCCAAATTGCTGAAAGTACACTACAACACACCACGGAAGCAAATAACAGGTTTTCTGCTTAAAGAAAATTGAAGCAGAAAGTTCAAATTGGGTTATGCAGATTAATTGCTCAATAGAGAGTCAAAGTAGAATCTGCAAAGTCATGAGATTAAAATAGGTTTTGTCCTAAGCCTGGGCAAAACCTTCGGTGGAGAGCTGAAAACAAACAACCAAGATATCCACACTAAGAATGTAATACAGCATTCCTAAACTCCCAATACTGTTATTTCCTCATGGAACCAGAACCAAAAACAACAGGGGGAACAAGGAACCTCTTCAGGAAAGAAAATTTTTAACTTGTCCACCGCACCCCACCCTAATTCATCAAATTTACAATTTATTCACTTTGGGAACGGGCCTTCATATTGTGAAAAAGAATTTTGGGAGACAATGAATTGATCTTGTGCATGTCCATTACAAGCATAAAAAGTAGAAGGAAAAAAACTACGGGCTTACCCTTGTGGGATCGAATCCAAATCCACTCATTTGCATCATACGTTGTGTATCATCAGTTGCTGATCAAAGTCAAATACTTGTGTTAATTTCTCATCAACTTTCTCCATCATAAAATAGATATTCATCTGGCCATACAATTTTAATTTTATTTTATTTTATTTTTTTTCAATGTGCAATGAAGAAACAAGATGGAGCAAGCATATTGGAATGGTGTATTAAGTAAAGAAATACTGACCATTATCTTCTCCGAGAATAAGGCTAAAGAGCCCCCTTAGCCCAAATAGATTGAGAAAATACCTGCCAAATAAAAACTTAAATCATTATATGCATCACTGATAATCTCGAAACCAACCAACAAGCAACTGTGGTTCATTGGTGATATTAAAATTGTTGCTAATGAGTTGCAAGAATACCAGGAGCGACTGCTGACATAGCTGACATCAACAGTGCTCAAGTCTATACCATTTTGCAGCATTGCCCTGAATCTCTGAGTAAGTGGAAATGGAATTTTTGCTGGAAAACAAGATGTGCAGCTACCCATGTCAGTCTTGCTAGGATATGGAGATTCAAAAGAGAAAAACTTACCGATGATACATGATATTTGATTTAAGATTAATATAAAAAGGTCATAAATGAAGCACATAAAGCTTTAGCAACTGAGTTAACCTGTAAATGCACATCAAGATGCCAATATGTGATGACAGGAAGAAACAAGAAAATAAGGAACAAAAACAAACCTGCTACGAATCCAGAGAAGAAAAAGTTAACCCATGCAAAAGTAAGTGTCTGTTCAACAATAGAAAAGTGCATTAAGAATGATACATCTTTCCTCCAACAATACGTATGATATTAAACACTGAAGTATGCAGCAACTACACCTGTGGAATGATCATCGAAAGATTTTTTTTCATCATATCCATAGCCATGTTTGGATCAGAGAACATCTGTGCCTGTGGATTCGGAGCTTGGCCCTTAGGCACGTGCAATAATCCATTCTCCTGCAATTTCAAATCAAATGTTTCCCCTTTAAACATACAAAATTAAACATACAAATCTTGGCTTACAGCTTATCTCTTGCTTGTTCATGATGGATGTGCTTGGAAGTATCATGGTGGTTATCAGAAACATAAGATTGAGGCCTCATTCTTATCTTATATGATTGGGTGTGACAAAAAGTGCATTTCAAAATTACAGAATCGAGCACAGGATTCAAAGTCAAATCCCACCAAGAATCAATTTCACAGATTTAATCGAGCATGAAACTGCTTCTGGCATATAGCTTAAACCTATACATGTTCTCTTCTCCCAAATTGATCTACATAGACAAATTCTCTTCAACATCCATCAGTATATCACAATGGTTAGTAAAAATTCATCCACCAATGCATCAATAGTAGACTTGTTTACAGGAGTATACGATAGCTATCTTGCCTTGGGCAATTTTCTATGCTCTATGTACAGTCACTAGCAACTACGCCACTGTTTTTAACGACATTCAAAAACCATCATTTTTTACTTGTTTAGGTGATAATATGCACGTGTATCTCTTATTCTAATTTTAATCTATTTACTCATCTTCTTAAAAAAATTGTAAAGATCTAAATCAAAAGTTCCGACTATTCTAGGCAATAAGATTCTACCCCTATGCTTTCCCTCATACTTATTCACTCAAAAAACATAAGTTCGAGTCTATAATCCAAACCAAACCACAAGCACCAATACGACAAAACGTTGAAAAGAAAATCTTTGACCTCATTGCTGTAATAGTGCCTACGAGCACGAAACGACTTAGCAGGGATGAAATTCGCGGCCGCCCTAAGATTCCTTGCCCTAATAATCACTTGCCTGTAAACAAAAACCAATTCACAAAATTCAAGAATGACCAAACACTTTTACAGACCAATACCTGTAACAAGTAACAAAAACGAATAAAAAATACCCTTCTTTGACGATTTTGGGATCGGGAATTTGATCGGAGCGCATGAGCTTAGATACAAAGTAACGGAGGACTCCGATGAGTACCATCACCACTGACAGCGGTATCAATACCCAGTCTCTGATCGCCGTGTCCAACACCAAATCTTCCGCCATTGTTTTTCTTGGAATATTTCGGATCTCTGCGCACGCAATTTTGATTTTGAGTGTCCTTCGAACTTCAGAATATCCAAGAAGTGGGTGCTCAGGGGCAAGTGGGCCTAATCTATTTTGGGCCGTCATTCTATTTGGAGTTTGAATAATAGGATCCACGGCCATCTATATGGCCCAAATGAAGCCCAATCATATGTGTCTTATCTTGTGGACTGATCTCACTTGTATCAATTAAATAGGTGGAATTATAACTTTCAGAATCCACCACCATTAGGCGGCCCAATCAGACGCTAGTGTTCTAATAGGGATGACAACGGGTGGGATTTAAGGACCCAAGACCGCCCCGTCTTAAATTTTTCATGTTTGGGTTAGATCCATTATATCCGTTTTATAATTTTAAAAATATTAAAAAATATTTTTTAAAAAACAATAAACTACTAATTTTTTTAAAAAATATATTTTTAAAAATATAATATTATATAAACACATATATATTAAAATTAAATTAAATAAAAAAATAAATAGGATGGGTTCGAGAAAAATAAAAAACCAAAACACACTCCAGATATGTTTATAAGTTCAAAAACTCATCCCGCTTTCGGGTTCAACCCGAACCCATTGATATCCCTATATTTTAATAATTCAATCAATTGACTATAGCAATTTGCTAAGGTCGTCTTTGGTTATCCTAAGATCAATAAATTATAATTATTTGAATTGTTTATAAAAAAATATTTTTTTTTTTCAAATAATCAGCTGACCGCATTTGTGTAGGTAGATTTTTTTAATTAAACAACTTGCAACAAACATGTGAGCTAGCGTACTATAAATTAGATTACATCTTTAATTTCATAATTTGAAAAGAAAAAAAGTTACCCATAAAGTTTATTGATGATATAAATTAATTGTGTTAAGCATGCAATCAACTAATATATTAATCTAAGTCAATAAACATAACAGATTAAATAGTTCCAAACACCGTAAAGCAATGTGCATCATGGTGAACTTGACGGATTAATAAATACTTAGGCAAAAGATATTGATCGGCCTCATGCATCACAATTTCTGAACTGCTTAGAAGATTCTAAGCTTGCACTCGAGATTGTAGCTTTATTCCTTCCATAGGAGCAACCCAACATTCTTTTTGTCTTTGAAATGGTTTTAAATTTTGAAAGTGGAAACAGCCATTTCTTGATGATCAACTTTGATAGTAGGTTTTAGGTGAAGGTTAGATGGGCTCAACCTCTATCCCCTCTGCCTCATTTTTCAGCAAAATGCACATAAAGTCCCTTCCATTGGTCTGTGCAGCAAAAAATGCTCAAAATTCTATGCCAAAAATGAAAATATACAATGCAAATTTGTTTTGTAGTATTTCGCAAGTAATGCATTCCCAGAAAGCTTGTTTCAAAGGCCATGGCTCCATTAGAAAGGCCCACATGGAGGTGGCCTGTGGTGCCAAAGACTCGGAGCCCCGGGAGGAGCACAGCGCTCTGGAAACAGTGCTTAAGCTTTATGAAGGAATCAAAAATAGAAATATTTATGAGCTTTCTGATATAATAGCAGAAGAATGTTTGTGCGTTTCCAACTTTGTTTCTGCATTCCAACTTTTGCTTGGTAAGAAGGTATGTTCAATAAATAAAATTAAAATGAAGGTCTAAGATTACGATTACATATATACATCAGTCTCAATACAGTGAATTTTCTTGTTTATTTTGTCATTGTTTGTTGCACTTATAAAGTTTTGCATCATATCCATGTTGAAATAAAATTTTCTTTCGACATTGTCACTTTGGTTGCCACATGATATTATCATATTCGTTTATCAAATTTGATTTGTCATTTTTGTTGGAATAAATTTTTCGTTTGATGTTGTTACTCTTGTTCTCGCTGTATATTATAATTAACATTTCATGTGGTCTTATTTGTTACTATGACCATGGTGGATTTCATTTGCAGCAAGTGTTATCTTTCTTCTCTTATCTAATGAAAAACTTGGGGAACAACATTGAATTTGTGGTGCAACAAACCTTGGATGATGGAATGGTTGTTGGTGTATCCTGGAAACTAGGTTTCCATCCCTTTCCCCTTCATATTCGTAACTTTTTGTATTCCAGCATAAGTTGCAAAGTTGATTACCTTCTCTTGTATGTTTCCTTTTTTCCTCAGAATGGAGTAAGGTTCCTTTGCCTCTGGGAAAAGGTTTCAGCTTCTACATGTGCCATGTTTACCAGGGAAAGGTGATGATAAAGTAAGTGCTCCTGGAAATTGCAACTTGATGATATAATTAGCATATTCTATGCCATTCTATACTGTTGAACTAGGTCAGTTGCTCAGTATATTTGCCTTAATTCTTGTTCTAGGAATGTGGAGATTTTCATGGAGCCAATCCTTCGCATTGAACCCCCAAGATTGGTGAGCCTCCAGACTCCAATAAGCTTAGGTCGATTATGTTGACAGAAAGAAACCTCACTGAGAGGATGTTTGCATTCAATCTCTGGACAGAAAGTAATCTCCATGGTGATGACTGCGATGGAAAAGCTTAACCCTCGGGCTCTGCTTAAGAACATGGCAAGAAAGGCCATAACTATTTTGTGCATTCCTCTCTTCGTGGCAGCAATTGTATTCTTACTCAAATACAGGGTATCCACATAAACTGTTTACTGGCAAAGGTGCTCACTGTTCATCTCCAATGGAATCTAATGACATTGGTCGCGGATCAACAGAGCCCAACCACCCCCACCCAAACCCCCGCAGCAAAATCCAATCCCTGGTCCCTATAGAGAGACAGAGAGGGAGGGGAAGCAGAAGAAACAGAAACAAGAACCAAATAGTTCAAAATAAATGTAGTGATTACTGAGGCTTTGAACTGGCTATAATGGAGGTTTCAATTTCACCTTCTCAGTTGCAATTATCAACTGTTAAATCAGTATGGCACCTCTCTTATTAAGTAAAGGAAGTAATCACGTATTTACTTATTTCTTGTCGATCAAATTACTACAAATGCCAAAATGAAGCCAGAACCCTCAGAAAAGCTTTACTCATCTAAGCAGCCTGCATCCACTAACCATATGAAAAGTACGAACAAGGGATAGTTCCAGTCCAGAAAATGGGTCCTAACAAGTGGAGACAAGATACAATCACTCCACCAAGAAAACAGAGCATCAAATAAACTGATACAAGTTAAACAGCAGGAAAAACAATTCTGCTATGTATGAGAACAAAGACACATCTATACACCAATAATAAGGTGTTCAGATAATCTATCATTCATCTAATGTCACCTATCCATTACAATGACATCAGTCGGAGGAAAGTAGGGCCAAAAAGACAAAAGAAACCTAAACCAAGGCCATGCCATAATTACAAAACATATCCAGCCCACAGCCAGGGGTACTAAGTCATATTGATCATAGTTGCTAACTGTGAGTAACACCATAGCATCTAACCATTAGACAAATCAAAAGAAACTAAAATTACATCTTCGTTCAGCATCAGTCATGTCATCACAAACAACTACCCAGCTACAGCCTCAAATTACCTGCAAAAGTAGAACACAAAGGTTCATCAATTTTGGTGTGAGTACCAATGGAGAGTATTTCCAAACAATCATGTTCATTGTGACAAATTCAATAAAGTCAAATAAAGACTTCTAGCAAAAATAATCTAAAAATGGCTCATTTTTAAGGTTTAAGCAAAATTTCAATACCAATTACACACTTCATTAGCCCCACAACTTCAGTATTTTCTTTTCCTTGAAATCACCCTCATCGACTAACACAATTTCTAAACCACATCATTGCCTATAACATCACAACCTTTGCTTCAACCAGAGTTGAAGTAGCAGAATGACCTCATCACAACCCAACCAAGAATAACGAACATCTGCCTTGCAATTGCTATCATATGTGAGGATAATATTTTCGGTAAAAGAAATCATCATTAATTAGAATCTCCAGCACCCATCACAGTAGTCATCAATTATCAACCAAATGTACCATCAGTGTAATATCAAAAAGTACCATCAGCTAAACCTTGAATATTCAACTATCACCTGTAACAAATGGCGAAAAGTAAATAGATAACAAGAGACCAAGCCACTAGAACCAGGATCACCAATATTAGATAATGAACCAGTCACCAATATTAGATAATTAACAGCATCCACTGCTGAAATCACCACCAAAACTACCAGTGGAAACCCCAAAAATCACTTCATACTGTGCCATTTAATCCAACCCAATCTTGAAAATAGGAAGTTGATAGCAAAATCTAGAAACAAAACAACTAATGATCCCCACCATTTCTTCTTTAGATCCTTTTCTTCTCCATCAAGATTATCTTCTGTTCTCCATTTTTCATCCAGAGAGCATACAAGTTCAGGAATCAATCCTGGATGATGGATTGATAATGAATGATTCTATAGCTCAGTTGAGGATGAACTACCTCTAGACTGTCAACAGAGATTCAGCGATAGAGACAGTACTGCTGCTGTCGCAGGGAAGGAGATGAGAATTCCAGTATCCTGTTTATGATGTGGGTAAAAGAGGCTGGTGAAATTGGCCCTGGTGATGTTGTGCTGGTGTCGGAAATAGGTGCTGATTGATGATGTTAATGAAGGGATTTAAGATTTCTTTTTTTTCCTATAAAGGGGTTATTCACCTGTCAAATCAGGGGTACCTTTGGAAAGAGATAAGATATGATTATTAAGGGTGACTTTCCATTAACTTGAACCAGAAAAGGCAAGGCAGCCATCTAGTACAGAATGCAGTGGGGTCAGATAAAGAAGAACCTTTGACAGAAATGATGGGAGCAAGGGAATTGCAAGGAGCGTTAGGTCAAAGCTGAGTACAAAAAGGTCATCACAACCAATTGCATGAAATCACTAATCACTATGATACGGAAAGTTGCAAAAGAAAATAAGTGGGAAAACGTAATCTGATTATCAAAGAAAGGTCCTTAATGAAGTAATAAATGCACAGGTAGATCAATCAAAAATCAATATGCCGTATACACGATTGGCACATCCAAGGCATTTTAGTACTTACCATTCACATGACAAAACATTATCATTGCTTCAATAAATGATGGCGCACAAGCATCTCCTGAATTCCCAGTGCAGATATACTTTCACATCCTAAAAGCTCCTGAAGCTTCGCATCACAATGAATAACCATAGAACTCAGCGGATCCTACAAAGACAATCAAGGTCAAGAAACTTCTAATGGAAGTAATAAATTTCAATATGAGATAATATGGGTCCTGGACGATGAGTCAACTTTGCTTCCATACAGAAACAAACATGACAGAAACTAACCCAGCGGTTTGCAAAGCAAATGCCAGTGCGGGTGAAAGAGCACATATATGAGGAGCATCAGATATGTAGAAGGTACATGACAGAAACTAACCCAGCGGTTTGCAAAGCAAATGCCAGTGCGGTGAAAGAGCACATATATGAGGAGCATCAGATATGTAGAAGGTACAAGTGCTTAGCAAGAATCAACACATAATACCCAAGAAACCTGTTAAGTGTAAAACTATCACCATTTTGAATAATGCCTGTGTAATCAGAGACTTAAAGGTCTCAATTTATAGTTATCAACTTCAGAAGCAGAGGTTCAACTCCCACAAGTTGCATCCATAATGATATAGGAACTCTGCACTCAGTATCCAAGAGTCCAGACTCCAGACCTTTGAAGAATATACATGAAAGTGCATACTGAGTCTCAATGAGGACAAAATTAGTAACTAAGAAACTAACTACCGCTGTATGCAAAAGCCTACAAAAGTCGTGATAAAAGTTACTGATACAACAGTGACAAGAAGTAAAATAGGCTACAAAAACTTGGTGTTAATGATGCACAAAATACCCACAGCTTTAGAAAATATGCACCAAAACAGTGCTAACCATGGTTATCAAATTGGCATCTACCAGGTCACGTTTGAAACTAAAGCCTGTACATGTTTTACCGCTAAAATAAGTATGCATCGTCTTTTTGATCAAGGACCTCACACAGATAATATGGTGCCTATATGATAACAAATATGAGTTACATCTAATGCAAAGATATTAACTAAAATACAATCTTGCTCAACATTTTAAACAACAATCAGCAGTAACTTAAGTGATATTTCAGCTCCACTCACGTACTTTGTTACTACGTTACTCAATAAATTGCATTAAAAAGTAACACATCTACAAAATCTATTCAAACACACTGAACTGGAAGATGATGCAAAAGGAAGAGAATTAAACGGTTCATGTATATTTCCACAAATGAAATTGCTAAGGTCCAAAACAATTCATATAGGAAAAATAACTGGCCCTTATTTCTTATGTGTTAACTATGCAATAATCTACATGCACAGAAATACATTGATTTATGTGGTATTTTTCACATTAACAAGAAAGGGCAATAAAATATTAGTTTTTTTCTCAAATATATGGACCAAATTCTCATGAGTTAAGAAAAGTTATAGCAAATCTTTTAAAATGAATTACTAAAATCAATCAGTTGAATCCTATTTGCTGGGTTTGATCACTGTGAACTCAATGCAACACATAAATTCTCATATCTTACCAAAAATCAAATCGAAAACGAATAAGAATCGGTTTAACATTTATATTACACATCAACATATCTTACTTTCCTTATCTATAGAACTCAACATATCAAACCAAGTCAGTATTGAGAAGAAGAACAATAATAGACTTTTTTAAACTACTTCAAATAGGGTGACAAAACATCAGATATCGCCTTCTAAGGTTTAATATTCAGCTGGAATAAAAAACGCATAGTACTTCAAACCCCAAAAGTAAACTAGAATATATATTATAGACCACTAACCTCCAGCTGGTTAACCTTTATGTACTCCCAGACACGCCCCAAAGCCTCTGACTGAAGCATCTCTCTTTCTCCTGTTCCAAAAAATTTAGCAAGTGCATCTGATATTATCACAGGAAGAAGGCTAGAATCCGGACTTTGCTTTGCAGACTCATCTTCAACCTTTAATTTCTTAGCTTGAACTGATTGTTCTGCAAGCAGTTGAAGCATGCTGTGAGAAAATTATTTGTCAGAAAGGATTATATACAAGTTGTTGGTCTCATGTGCATCTCGCGTACTTGTTGGATCGAGCGGCAAAATGTGTTTTGCCAGCAACTTATTCATCTTGAACATGTCAGTGCAGTCTGTTTCAAAGACCAATCGCAGAGCATCATCGCAGATAATCTTTCTCTTGTTCCCTGGATCCTGAAGGTTGTGTTTTCTAATGTATGCCCACAGCTGCTTCACTATCTGAATTGAAAATAAAGCAATTGCTTATGCATTCATTCCATATAAACTAGACAAAGCCAAAAAAGTGTAAGATGTGATCCTGAAACTAGTTAAGCTGCTCGATCTTGGGATCCAAACCTCCGTCCTTGGTAATGCTGGCTCCCCAACAATGGCCTGTAGTTTAGGTGAAACGCCGCATACTTTGTTTAGACCTCCTGGACCACCTCTTCTTTTGGTTCCAGCTGGGGCTCTGAAATAAAATAGAATAGTAATATTAAAATCAAACAAGCAGATCCCAACTGATAATAAATTCCACAAGAAATTTACATATCAACACTAAGTTTCTTGATTTGAAAGTAACCTAGCCGGCCGTATTGGCCTTCCAAACAAAACATATTTTGCATGTTGAATAGAAGACAAAAACTAATTTGCATGTTGAATAGAAGACGGAACTAATTTTTACACAGCTGCCATCCGGTGTTCCATTGAATATAAACGGCCAACATCAGTACTTAGTGGAAAATTACTGGTAACTTTTCATTTCTGTAATCCACACTTTCTCCTAGATTGAATATCCCTGGACATTTTAAACCCTATGATGGTTGCTGGTCAATATTACAGTCTAGAATAGAACAAGTTTTCCATCTATCTTTAATAACTTTATCAGCCCAGGAGGCAACAATTAAGGATGTAAGACCAAGACAGTTTGAAAATCATAATACACAAAAATAAGAAAATTAACCTCAAATTTACAACAAGTTCAAAGAATAACCACTAAAAATAATGTTACATCAAATAACTACGCCCAATTCACCCTATTACAAACAAAACACAGAAAGTAACCATAAAATTGGAACTTTACCATCTCCGAGCAAATACACTCAAAAAGCTACAATGAACCCGAATTTGTAACATAAATTAAACTTTATTAGATTCCCACTACACATAAGAGCCTAACCCTAACCCTATGTTGCACCCAGAGTTAACCATAAAAACCAAAAATAAAGCAACTAACAATTCCTGCTTAATATGACGGTTAAAACTATCCGTGAACACCTACTTTATTTACCCAAAAGCTAATTAATTTTTGTACCCGAAGAAAACCCCAAAGACCTCCAACTTTGTAACATCAAAAAAGGTCCCACACACCTTCCTTTCGGGGTTTCAGAAGCATTTGCCGCTGCATTCTGGTCTTTCACCGTCGGCACTGGCGGCGGCTGTGGGTGTTGCACTTGCGTCTGTAGCGGCGGCGGATAGGCAGAGTTAGTTTGCTGGTGGAGGCGCGGGGGCTGCTGTTGCTGGAGGGCGAAATGGGGCTGCTGAAATGGTTGAGGAAGAAGGATATTTGGATATTGGGGGTGGGTTTGAGGGGGCAACTGGTCTTTTGGGACGGGGTGCGAGCGGAGGAGGAAGGTAATCTGGTCCCTGATGAAGTCCACTTTGTGGGACAGGTCCAACCCTAGTTTGGCTTCGAGCTGCTGAACGACACTGTTCAGGGAAGTGACGGCGTTGGGGTCTGACTGACGGAGCACTGTCTCTACGCCTTTCGCTATCTCTTGGTCTGACACCATGGTTATGCTTGTGCTTCTGCCTTCATATATTTTTCTTTAACGGAAAAATAACGGACCACTCAAACGGCTCTTCCCTCTCTTCTTCTTCTTCTCTCTATCTCTCTCTTCAGAATAACTCTCTCTGTCTCTCTCAAATACACTACAAAATCATCGAATCACGAAAATGTCCTTGTTTCAGAAACATCGAAATGACCACAGTAGCCCCCATAGGATCAAGAGAAATAGTCTAGGATGGCTGAGGATAAGATCGGAAATTCGACCGCCGCAGTTGGGCTCCTTTTTGTTTTTGGAAAAATAAAATAAAAAGAAAAAGAATAAAAAAGGTCAAATAAGAGGGTGGGCTGAAACAAAAAGTGTCTGGATTTTGGGTATCAGCGCTTGATTTTGAGTTTCGTGGAATGACTGTCATGCCCATGCTTTGTGTTGAATAATGAAATTTTTGTGTGGTATTTTGGGGCTATGCAGGGATTGTGTTCTTGGTGAAGCTGTTGCGGTAACATAAGAGCTTGCCATAGTAAGGTTTGTTCAACAACCGAAAATATGAAAAATAAATGGGCTTGTTTGTTTTTATTTTTTATTTTTAATTATTTTCAAATGTATTCTTATTTTTATATTAATTTTTTTATAAAAATAAAAATATATTTGGATGTAATGTCGAAATATTAATTTTATGAGATTGAAAATGATATTTTAGTATAAGAATAATAATTATTGAATCTCATTACTTTCTTTATATCTCTTATATGAGAGATTGAGAAATTATTATTTCATTTATTGTGAATCCCATATAGAAAGAGAAATAATTTAATTAATTAGTGAATTTTACTTATTTTTAAATTAGTCGAACAACATATCAAACATTAGTGATGTATGTCTTATTTTTTATTAAATATGTATTTAGGCTTGAAATTGATGGTTGTAGCTATGAAAATAAATACAAGTGGCATTATTGTTAAAAATGAGTAAACAAACATGTTTTTTTATTTTTAAGATAATAAAAAAGACAAAAATAAAAAAATGAAAATGAAAACAAACAAGACCAATGTTTTGTGGATTTTGATCCTGTTGTTTATGGGTAGCAAATTGTTTGTTCATTTTTTTTAGTGATAATAATAATTATAGAGATATGCCTTAAAGTTTGGTGTATATATAGATCATTCCTTAAGTTTAAAATTACATTTAATGTCCAACGTTTATTGTTGTCTCCTATTGTTAGGTTTTTCAATGAAAATGTGACATTAATAAAAAATATAATTGATAATCCAATTCTTTGCTCACGTTGACCGATTTAGGGATTTGAGTTTTTTTTTTTTTTCCTTACCAAATTGTCCCTAGGAATGATTACATAAACCTTCCTTAAGTTTGATCTTAGGTAGATCTCCTAAAATTTTTAAAATTACATCTATCTTCAATAATATTTGTTCCCATCTTACATATAATGATAAGTTTTAAACCTCCGGATGTTTGTCCAAAATTACAAAAATATCTCATAAAATTTGTATATATCTACTCAAATCTCTCTGACATTTATCAAATTTATAGTAATTTTTCTTTAGATTTAATATTTATATCTTAATAAATTTTGAAATTATATTTCATAATATTAGTAAGTACATTCTAAATATTATTAGTATTTTATAAAATTAATTACACACATTTGATCTTATTGGGCTTTCAGAGAAACGATCCAAATAAAATAATTTGTCACTCAAAATAGAGCCAAAAAAAATGAAAACTAAGCATCCTTGCCCCACCTTCAGCTTTGTTTCAAAAAAGTACTATTCACATGTTCTTTCTAGTCTCGTTTGGTTTCGAAAGCATCCCTATCCTCCATACTTTATTCTATATTTTAAAAGCCGTCATTTTATATATTCTTTTCATTTTCTATTATTTTATTTTTTATTTTTAAAATAAGAAGCACCTTGTTGTTATTGTCGCCATCACATAAACAATCAATTAATTATTTATGTTTAATAATTTTATTATTTTAAGTTAATTTAAACTTTTTAAGTTATTTATATTTGTGAATGACAATGAGAAGAGACAATGATGTAAATTTATATCTAAATGAAGTATAATGTCATGAACGTGGATTTATATTTGGATATTTAGTTTGTTTACATTTAAAAATATATTTAATATTTAGGTATTTTGTTATTTTATTATGATAAACTACAAGGGATCTAACAAATGTGTTAGATTTATAGAAATAGTCAAGATTTTTGAATCTCGGTATCAATGTATGTTTTAGAGTTGTAAATTTATGATATTTTTTATAAAAATTTCGAGGATATCCAAAATTTGAATTTCAATTTAGAAAAAAATATATGAAAATTTATAGAAATAATCGAGAATTTTGAATGAAACTTTGGATATTTTTAGTTAACAAAATTTTGCATTGTTTAAACTAAAGTATATGTATATATGAAGTGTATAGTGAGTTTATTATATGACATAATTATAATTTATAAGTCTATTGTGAGTATTTAAAATAATAAAAAATAACTATAATCTAGTGGTGAAATATTGATTAAATATTATAGAAGTTTCATTAAAACAAAACAAATACAATATTGATAAAAATCATCTCTCAATAAAAGATTTTTCAAATAATATACTTATATATAGTTAAATTAGATGTTAATTTTTAAATTACACTTTCATTTTGTCATTGGTTTAATATTGTCAAAGTCTAGCTAATAATTTTTAATTCACACTATGAAAGGTGAAGTTAGAAAAAATACCAATGATAGCGATTTATATCCTTATATAAATTCCATAATCGAGAATTTTGAATGAAACTTTGGATAATTTTAGTTAACAAAAATTTGCATTGTTTAAACTAAAGTATCTGTATATATGAAGTGTATAGTGAGTTTATTAGATGATATAATTATAATTTATAAGCCTATTGTGAGTATTTAAAATCATAAAAAATAACTATAATTTAGTGGTGAAATATTGACTAAATATTATAGAAGTTTCATTAAAACAAAACAAATACAATATTGATAAAAATCATCTTTCAATAAAAGATTTTTCAAAGAATACACTTACTAATAGTTAAATTAGACGTTAATTTTTAAATTATACTTTCATTTTGTCATTGGCTCAATATTGTTAAAATCTAGTTGATAATTTTTAATTCACACTATGAAAGGTAAAGTTAGAAGAGATACCAATGATAGCGATTTATATCCTCATATAAATTTCATATGATTTTGAACGATGGATTTTATCAATATTGTATTTGTGTTTTTTTCTAATAAAATTCTTATCATGTTTAGTCATTATTTTACCATCGTTATTTTTATTACTTTTACATTGCGTACAATCGACTTATTATATTATTTAATAAAACTCAGTTTATATTAATATATACAAATTTCTTTAAAGCCTGCAATATTTTGTAAAATAAATATATCCAAAGTTTCATTCAAAACTTTCTATTATCTATAAGTTTTTTTTTTTTCTAAATCGAAATCAAAATTTTGGATATACTAAAAATTGTCATAAATTTACAACTTCGAAATAAAACATTGATACCAATATTTAATACCTTGCTAAGAAGTTGGTGACATGTCATATCCTCATTCTCAAAATTTTAAATTATTTTTTCATACTATTTCTTTATTTTTCAAACAAGGGTTTCATTCATACCAGACTAATTCAAATAATTAACAACTATTTATGATAATTAAGAATGAAGTTAATTTATTAAATAAAATTTATTTTTTAAATGGTAACCTAAATAAAATTCCACTATGGAAATTTATAGTTGGAATTTAAATTACTTTTTCTATATTATGCAGTTCGTAGAAATATTTTAGAATTTGAATAATTTCCCAAATATTTTGCAAAGAGGGGGTAACAATGAAAAATAAATTATACTTTCTTAACTGAAGGGGCAAAGTGTATATTTTTATAGTTTAAGGGGGCAAAATGTTTCGTACAAATAGTTGAGGGAGACAAAGTGAAGTTCACCCTTTTTAATACTGATACTGTCAAGTGTCAACCCTAATAATCCATTTTCGGCCCCATAAGTCACAGCCTAACCTGGCCGACCCATCACCCAGCTATGCATTTTAAACTATCGGTCTTAACCCGCTGCTGGTTGGGCGGGTGGGATCTACGGGTTTCGAGCCCCGCTTTTCTACCCATATTGTTGAGATGTAGCCAGAGCAGTGGCAGAACGGGAACAATGGCGCAGATTTTAAGTCTTCCCCCACCAAGCCCGAGTTACAGAACCCAAACCGCGCGCCACCAGCACAATTTAACTCGGCGAAAACTCGCCGCTTCGACTAGCTCAACTCACAGCTGGACTTCTCTTTCACATTCCCTCAAGTGCAACGGCAGGTTTTCTTGTCTCTTCTCGGACAATCGCAGACAGGTTCTTATCCACTTTCACTTTCTCATGTCAAAATTAACTATTATTAAAAAAAAAAAAATCTAGTCCGGTATATTTGGGGATTTCCATTTGCCGCTTGTTTCCCCCCTAATTTGACTGTCCTTTTTGGAGCAGCGAAATTAAATTAAAAAGAATTGGCCTATTTTTTTTGGAATGAAAAAATACTGTGGCCACGAGCAAGGATAAGTAGGAAATTGGAGAGAGTGGATGAAGGAATTTGCATGCCTACGAGATATTACATGTGTTTTATATCTGAATTTCTGATAACTTTTGATGTTAATAAGTGTTTCTACTTGTGATTGTCAATGAAAAGAAAAGGGTGGAGGAAAGGGAAAATGTGGTTGTGCTGACTTTTAGGTTATATCCTATATGAATTGGATTTTAGGGTCCTTCATCACCTGCAATGTCTTACTCTGATGACCCAGAATTTGGCCAAAACACTTAGGAGTTCTATTTGGTGGCATGGGATGGGGTTCTCCTTGTTGAATCTTGAAATTCCATTTGAATTTGATTTAATTCCTATTAAGGAATTGATGTTTAATTTTCTAGGAGAATTCGTCTATTTGTTTTATTTATGTTTCGGAAAAAGAACTTGTATGATAACTTAGTTCATGTTAACGACCTGTATTGGAAATTCAATTATTAACTAAAAACCTACAGGAAATGATGTCTAATTTTCTAGGGGAGTTCGTCTATTTGAATGAGATAATTGAACTGAACCAGCATTTAATAAAGGAGGAATGTCCATACATAGAACTGATATGTAAAAGGAGTCCTCTTACTACATAAATAAAAAGAATAGGCTATAGAATTTGGATTGGCTAAGGAAGAATGAATATCCAGATAAATGAGGCTTTGGGGACATGGAATGATACTTTTAGATTTCAATGCAATGAGCATAAATTTCAGATGCTCCTTTCATTTATCATGTTCCTCTGTTATACTATCAATTATCACTTATATTTTTTAATAACAGGAACAGGCTCGAAAAGCCTTAGAAAGTGCCCTTGGTGAAAAGAAGACAGAGTTTGAGAAATGGAACAAAGAAATTAAAAGGAGAGAGGAAGCAGGCGGAGGAGGAAATTCTGGGGGAGGTGGTTGGTTTAGATGGGGTGGATGGTTTGGTGGATCTGATGGTGACCGGTTCTGGCAGGAAGCACAGCAAGCAAGTCTTACGATTTTAGGCATTCTTGTCGTGGTAAGCATCTTTAACAGTATCACTGTAAAACTTTTGTGGAGGAATCTGTATATGTTTCTTTTTCTGGCTCTTTTTGCTTTATATGTTTATACTCATATATGCCATCTTATATATACTTTTTATTGACACAGTACCTGATAGTGGCAAAAGGAGATGTGATGCTTGCTGTAATTTTCAATCCTCTGTTGTTTGCTTTGCGAGGGACACGGACTGCTTTCACCTTTTTGACATCAAAGATTATGAATCAGATATATCATACTGGGAAAAATATTGGTACACCTCAAGAGGAAGTGGCTGTACATGTTTCAGCAAAAGAACAAGTGGTGGGAAAATGGGGAAGCAATTGATTTTATTTCAGGTGAAATTTATGCAGCCCAATAGAAATATTATATCATGTCTTTTTCAAAATATAAAAATCTTTAGCTTAGCAAGAGTTGTCAGTTTAAATACATTACTATGTGATAGAAGCCTTACATTCCGGAAGGCTTTTTAGATGCCTCTGATTTTTGGTGATCTTCTGTAATTGGCACAAAGTTTTGCTTCATATTTAACTTTTGTGTGTACGGCTAATACTGCTATGTTATGTCTGTTGACAGTTTTTGTTAATTTGAACTGGAAGTTGTACTCTGCCAAATATTTAGTTTGAAAAAGGTTAAAAGGAACAAGTTTCTTATGCAGTATCATGTATGTGATGGATAATCAAGCCATTGTTGATTAATACAAGGATACGTAACAATGTCAATGAACCAAAGAAATTTTTCTGAGTTTCACATCAGCACCTAGGTCTTTAATTTGCATGGTTGTTAACTTTCTTTCTTTAAGTTCCTCCACCCCTTTGATACACAAAAATTAAAATAGACAAAAAAAGATCTTTGCTTTAAACTGGTGATGGGAAATTCAAAACACTTCTTGGTATATATGATTTGATCAGAACACGATGATGCCTTCCTAGTATTTTACTCTTGGGACTGTCTTCTCCCTGCTGTGTTTTTTATAATTGAATCTAAGCTTTGACAGTTTTGGTTAGCTGTTGTAGTAAAAGCCCCATTTAGAGTTAAGCCACCGTCTCCTTATCTTGTGTATGTTCTGATGCATTACTTCTTTATTTGACGTCTTATCTGAATCTCTATTTGGTATAGATCCGTTATGAATGCACAGAAATACAGAATTTTCTCTTACTCTGGGAGTGCATATTGATGTACTTTAACTGGATATCTGATTAAGGTGCTGCTGGTGAAGATCATCTTTCTCCCTGATCCCACACCACAAGACACGCTAGCACACACAATCAGACTCAGTCTATTATTTGTAGTGAATAGGAAGAAACACTAGTTCCATACTGAAATTTGGCATTCTGAGACCAGATAGTTTGTCTGCTTGCTGCATGAAGAAGAATACCACTCAGTCAAGCAAAAGTTTTTGAATTATGGGATGAGAAAGCTTTTGCCTTGTTTTGATTTTCCGGTTCTTTTGGGTGATGGTATTTGAGTTCATCTTGAGGTTCTGAATAATCTTTTCTATGATCACCAATATTACTGTCATCATAACCATGTTTTGCTGTATATTTTGCTCCGACCAAATCAAACAAGCTATGTGGGTTCATTGGAATAGTCAACTTTAGCCCTCAAGGTGAGTTCTCCCACCGAGAAAATGGAGTATGTTGGCATAATTAGCCACAAAATGATTTAAGAAATCATGCCTCATTCTTACGTAGACCTTTATTATCACCAGCACAGCATTATCAAGTCATGCATTAGAATTGTACAAACAGTTGAACATGCATCGAAATAATTCTCTGGGTCCCATTAACTAATATAAGAATTGCTACAAATTATATCCTCTACTTCAGTTGATTCATTGGGAGAGCTTGCACGAGGTCAATTTGATATGAACATTGATAAAAAAAAAATGTGGTTTATTGTTTCTTCAATTGACATTACGTTTCCAAATATCAATCCTTCCTTGTAGCAGATCGATTCTATCCTTATACACAAAAGACTTACAACAAGAAAGAAAAGAAAGCAAAGCTATCCATTTACTTAATCACTTCCCCCCAAGAGAGAGAGACAGGTTTTTTTTCACATACATGTATAGTATTAGTATAAACATTAGGGTGATAGATACTCCCCTCAAAGTTTAAGTATTAGTAAGCTAAATATAGTTATTAAGGATTTTTTAGTTAGTTTATATGGTGTAAGGTTTACATCCTACAGCTTTTTTAGTAAGTTTGTGGGGTGTAATGTCGCACAATTAAGAGGTTTTAAAATTCAAACATTAGTAGCCACATACGAATCCTATGTTCAATAATTAGGAACATTTTAGTATAAGCTTAGTTAGCTTATACGGTATTTTAGTAGGTTTGTGAGTGTAATGCCACGCAACGTATAATGATTAGATTTTCTTAATTTGCTTAATCATTTTGATTAAGGGTATGCAATTCCTAATTTATGCTCTATACTTAAGATTAAAGAACTCTTGAATCATTAGTGGCTATTTGTACTCTCGGGCCTGGAGAAAGTGTATCTTTTGTCATTATGCAGGGTGCCCCCAAGCAATCATCACGAGGGTAATTTTCGATGAGTTCCCCAGTACACAAAGAAGCTGTCTGTTCCTCCTCATGGTTATAGTAAAAGGTAACTCTCAAAAGAGCAAAGGCCAACTTGTTTCGTGCATAATGCATAAGCCAAGACGACCAACTCTTGGTGTTGCAAATTTGCCAAACCAAGATTTTCTCACAACATCGTTAATGCAAATAATTGCCCACACAGTATATATACCTCATATTTTCCCAATTATATGAATTTTCGTAAAATAGTGCTTCAACGGATTGATTTGACTGCAAAAAGTTGACAAAGTCAACAGCGCCATCCTACCAACAGAACAACCCTTCTTCCGGTAAAACCCAAAACAGTTGAACTGAAACTTTTGACTTCTGACAAAGTTATTTATCCGTAGAAATAGTAAAACCCAGCTGGTAAAATCAGCGTCCAAACTTAATGTTAGCCCATGTGAACCTTAAAGAAAGCAACGGCCCAATTGGGCACCTAGTATAGTGTACAACGGCTACACAACAGGGAGGGAGTTATTACAAACTGTAAGTGCGGTGCCACATACAATCATTGGCCAACCAGCAGGTGAAGTCAAAGGCCAAAAAAGTACTCATACTCCTTCCAATCCTAGGCTGTCTCATATCATACGTTGGAAGTCTCCCTTGAAAGAAGTGCAACTGAGTGACCTTCACGATCTCCCCACCCCTTCCTCTCTCTCTTATCCCTCATAATCTTTTTTTTTTTTTTTTTGTGGAAAATCACTCTCACACATTCATTCCTCTTTTATTCACAATCCCGGATCACCACAAGACTTTTTCCCAATGTACTTAAAACTTCCCTCAAAAATCTCTCTCTCTCTCTCTCTCTCTCTCTCTCTCTCTCTCATCTTTTAATTTTTGTTTCTTTGTTGGGTTCTTGATGTCCTTTTCTAGTTAGCTCTTTGGGGCATTATCCTTTTGTGGGGTGTGTTCTTTTCTTTTGTTTTTTCCTTATCCTTTATTGGATTCTTTTTTTTTTTTCAAAAATTAACTGGGATAATTTTATTTTTTACATTATTCTATATAAAATTCATTCTTTTGCTTTCTGTCTGCTTTGTCTTGGTGTTCTTTTCCTCTTTGGGCTCTTTTTCAGTTCTCGTTATTCTTGTTACGTTGGGTGGGGGAGAAGCACGGGCTCCTTTATGTGCCTTTTGGGATTCATCTGTTGAACAAAACTGTGAAATTTTCTGTTGATGTCTTTGGCTGTTGGAGTTGTTTCAAGTTCCAAAACCATGGGATTTGATGAGAACAAGGGGGATGGAGAAGAGGGCAACCCGGTTTCTGAAACTAATAAAACCGGGGCAAATCATCCAGACCCTGAAATCGAGCCCGGCACCGGGGGGAGGGTTAGCAGGCAAATGAGTGAGAGTTCTCTGTATACAACTGAGGATGAAGATGATGAAGATACTGAGGCCAAGATACAGTTGGGTCCTCAATGCACTCTCAAAGAGTTGTCTGAGAAGGACAAGGTTTGTCTTTTAATTTCCCTAGGAATGAAGGAACAATCTTTTTCTGTTTTTATGTATGTTACCCTCCATTTTCATTGTATTTATGTTCTCTTGTATTGAGAATTTAGGATGATGAGAGTTTGAGGAGGTGGAAGGAACAGCTTCTTGGGAGCGTGGATATGAATTCTGTTGGAGGTAATCGTTTTATTATTTTACTTTTTTCTGAATCTCCCTTGCACATATAAATGATAATGCTTAGTGTCATTATAGCCAACAACGCATAATTCTCTGAATTCTCACCTGTTTCTGTTCTTTCATGTTGTTGCTCAATCCTGTGCTTGTAAGCTCAAATCCTGAATAGATCTTGCTATAGTATTCAAGATGCAGAAGTTTTTTGGAAGGGAAAGAAGAAAGATGTTAGAGGTTTAAGTGAGTCTTTGCGGAACTTTGAGTTAAAATCATGGCAACTTAAATCTTTTTGCTTCATTGATTTAATCTGTTTCCAGAAAGTCACATTGCCACATTGAGGCCCACAATAATCATGTAGCCATTTCTGTGAGTTTCAAGTCTGATCACTTTCTCAACTTCCCTCACCATTTTGCCCACTTCTTCTCCACTGCGTTAGGTATTACTTCATGTTGCTTAAAAGATGATAGATAAGAAGATCCATTGTCAAATGTGGTGCCTGGTGGCGCTGTCAGTTTTTCTTAATGATTTTTACTTTCAATTTATGAGGATCTATTGGAAACCTATAAAAAATGGTTATGCATACATGGGCCATTATACTTTTGGTCATAGGATCATAGGGGGTGGGCCACACCTCCTTGATCCAATGGCAGCGGATGGATCCGGGTGTTTTTCATCCTGTTCATCCAAGAATTTTACTGCATATAGGGCACTCTGGTAAATAGTTAAGCTGTAGTTTTCTTACAGATGGCAGTGGTTACTGTATTGCTTATTTTCAAGTAAATGGTATGCAGGAGTTTTTTGTGTAATACAGTTATTTTTGTTTAACAAACAATGAGCACTCTGCCAGCATTGCTGTAAAATCATTTTTTCTGAACACTAGCACATTCGGTGGTTAGGCTATATCTATAGAGGAATCCCATGGATTTTATTGAGATTATTGACTTAAACTGTTCATCTGATTCTGTATTGTAGAAACACTTGATCCAGAAGTGAAAATCTTGAGCCTTGCAATCAAATCCCCTGGAAGGGATGATATTATTCTTCCAATCCCTGAGGCTGGAAACCCGAAAGGCCCGTGGTTTACATTGAAAGAGGGAAGCCGTTATAGCCTTAAGTTTACTTTCCAGGTCAGCAACAATATTGTATCAGGCCTCAAGTACAAGAACAATGTCTGGAAAACCGGCATTAAAGGTTAATTCCTCTTATGTTGTCTCTGTGTATAATTGCCATTTAGCCAAACAACAGGGTACTAAACCTGATTCTTCTTCAAACTTTATTTTCAGTGGACAACACGAAAGAGATGATTGGAACCTTCAGTCCTCAGCCAGAACCTTATACACATGAAATGCCAGAAGAGACTACCCCTTCTGGCATTTTTGCTAGAGGATCATATTCAGCAAAAACACAGGTAATTTGAACTGTTGATTTCTTGTCATGTCTTTGAGTTGTACTGATATTTATTGAATACATGTCATTACTTATTACTGATAATCGTTGAAATGCAAACGATCATGCTTTCACTTATTATCTTATTTGCTGCATAACAAATTTGCCCTCACATATCGAAAACTTAGTTCATTTACATTATGTGCAGTAAGTTAATTTGTTGAGGTATACAATCAGACCTTCAGGTAAAGAAATTTAAGATTATGTCTGCTCATTAAATATGTTTAGTTAGCTTCTCTACTTGCCATAAAATATCTCTGGAAACAGATTATAGACGGACCACCTTTTCATGAATGTGGATAATGAAATGCCCCACATATTAACTGACTTCTTTTGTTGATATAAATGATGTTAAATTATTTACTGATAGCCTTTGGTAGCCATGTGAAAATTCAAAGTCATAGCTAGAATCTAAACAAGCAGGATCTTGAACGATCTCTTTTGTTTTTGTTTGTGTGCTGAAAGATATAGAAGTATACATTTTCATTAGCATCACCATCTTTTTTCTCCCCTGTCATGCTTGCAGTTCCTTGACGATGATAACAGATGCTACTTGGAGCTGAATTATACATTTGAAATCAAGAAAGACTGGCAGTCGACATAAACCAAGGCTCTATAGTAGAGGCATTTTTCATTTGCCCCAAGAATGTATCTCGTTTCAGTTTTTTTGTATTTTTGTCCATTGTTGCTATGCTGATCTGATGAGATGATAGAACCAGGAAGGGGAGAAAAAATGTGTTGCCTAAGATTGGTTTCTGAGATGGCAAAGTGGGTAAAGTTTAGCAGTAGATCTCATTTGTTGATTGTCATGCAATAAAGTTGTGCTTGACCTGCAACAATTAGACAAAAATCTTCTTTTTCTTCTTCTCTCTCTCGGTCTCTCTTTGGGCCCCTGTGTATGCTTGTCTGAAAGTGAATGTATGTTTGCATGATTATTATCACCCCACCACAATGATGAATGCTATCTTGCCCAATTAAAAACAGCAAGTGATCATTGGAGTGACATGGAAATACCATCTATTCCACCTGACTACATCCAGGAATTCCATCTCACATCGACTGTGATTGAGAGTGATTAATCATAACACAAATGTAATCACTGCTGTTAATTTTGATTTGTAGCAATAGATTACCATAGAGAACAGGAAACCGACAAGCCTATTCAATAAACTTGACCTCTGTCATTTTTAACGTTTAAATTTAAATAGAATTGCCAAACATTCTCCTAATTTTTTACCAAACTTGAAAAGATATCTTGATTTGCACAAATTTTGGGTGATGGTAGTCGACTGCTCAATCCACCAAGGATCTGATTACCAACCCCCACCCCCACATAAAAAAAAAGCCAAAAATAATTTTATTTTGAGGAAAAGAGAAGGTAACAACCAAATCCTAGGGTCTATAATTCTTTAGTATGTTGATTTTTAAAAGTTAAGAGAGATATTCACTGTCACATTAATATGAAAGTTCTCTAAAGTATATGTTAGAACTAGATATAGTTTGACATTAAATTCATACTTAATATGAATTGGTGTGATTTTTCGTTAGTCGGGATTGGCGTAAGGTGGGCTAATTTAAATATGGGCTAGTTTAAATATCAAATGCAATTAAATTCGTTTTGCTAAGTAAATTGTGGCAATCGGATCCATCCATTTGCCTACCATTAAAAGTTTACTTGCTTTCATGTGGCAACACATGTTGTTAACTACTATTTGATTATAAATATAACTCTTGCATGTACTATGAAGAAATATATATTATTTTCAAACATTAAAAAGATCTTAGAATCCTATTTTATACTAAAATTAGATTTTGTGTAATTCAAATCTTAAAAAAATAATGCTTCATAAGAATTGCCAAAGGCCCACTAGTGCATAGGTCCAACGGTCCAGTTCAGCAAGCAGGTTTTCCATTAGTCAAACCATCGTAAAACATTGGGCCTTATGGGCCGAGTATTATGAATCTTAAGATGGGCCAAATTAAAATCCTAGAACCGACCTTTTGGGATGCGTTTGCTACAGATTCCGGAGCCCAGATACAAGCATGTTTCAATATGGTTAATAGTTGCAGGTGAATTAGAATTAGAAACTCAAACTTGCAAGTTGGGCAAATTTCGTCTGAAATTAGAGCGAAAACCCTAGAAGCTATGAAAACAGAGCGAGAAGAATCCGAGAATGCAGCCGATGAAGAGAAGGCTGCGAAGAGGCAGAAGGTAATTGCACAGTCCTCGCCTCAGCTCGCATTTGAAAATCCGCTACTTCCTCTGGCTTCTTACGATGACGATGACGAGGAAGAAGAAGATGATAGGAGAGACGGGGGTGCGGGTAGACTTGTAAATAATGGCAGAAGGGCAGATAAAAATGGGCATAATTATTATGAGGAAGAAGACGATGATGATGATGAAGAGGATGAAGAAAGTAAAGTAGGGCAAGGGAACCGCAGTCGCACTATTGAAGTAAGAAGGGACTGCCCGTATCTTGATACTGTTAATAGACAGGTATTGCACTCTTCAAAGCTTGAGTTTACTATTTATTAAACTTTTTATGATTTTTTATGTGGGTCTGAATTTTAATTGTATCCTTGGTGATGCTAAGTTTTACTATAATATTCCGATTTGAATTTCTCTTGCATCATTACATTTTCTTGTTTGCTTCTCCCGCTGGCAATTAATCTGATTGTAAAGATTCTAAATTGAAACATATTCCTGTGGAGATGTATATGCAAGATAGTATTTGCTGCTGAAATGCATATGTGACTTTAAAGGATGTAGAGTTTGGCTGCTGACAATTCATATGCAGGTAGGTCTTTAGTGGGTATGGAATCATGGCGGACTCTTTGACTGTTCTAGTACAGTGGGATGGAATACGTATGAATTAGAACTGTTAGTTATAAGGTTCTAGGGCAGAAACTTTTCTGTACTTCCAAAAGGATGTCAGCTTCAAAACACTGCTTCTTATCCCCTTTTTATTTGGTTTATGGGTTTCTGAAATGAATGAGGAAAGGATTATGTAAAACTTCTTTATAATGTATTAATGTCATAGTCCTTTACTCTTCCAAACAAGATTTTAAAACTTTTTTTGTGACAAATTAGTCTTAAGACAACAAATTTGTGTCTAATTTGTGTTAAACTTACTTTATGCCCTTGAAATAGTTTCTAATATCTCTTCCTCATCTAACTAAATGACTGCTTGGAGACTATAAGAATAGAACCAAACCAAATATGATTCAGGTTTACCTGAAGTGTTTTAGTTAAACAACATTTGATGTGAACCATGTCCCAGAAATTCAAGTTTTGTTAAATTGAACCATAAACTAGTTAACTTTTTAAAACATGTTTTAGAATACTTTGTCATGGACTTCACATCGACGAAAAAATGCATCTGTCATGTATCTTAATAAGAATAGTGGTTACTAGATTAGGATCAAATCGTTCACTCTAAATCCAGGACAAGACTACCTAAATCAAGTTTCTTGGTTCTCAAATGGCAAACATGGATAATTTCTCGAAGGAACAAAGAAATATTCCAAGGCTCCCAATGAAAATAATTGTACGCATTGCTATACTGTGTCTGAAATTGTAATTATTCACTTGTTGACTTATTCATCATATTCATCGATCAATATGAAATACAGAACCACTAATGTAGTTCCATTTTTTTGGTCATAATTTTGTCTCTGAATCCATTTTTTGTATCTTTTCAGGTTTTAGATTTTGACTTTGAGAAATTCTGCTCGGTATCTCTTTCAAACTTGAATGTCTATGCATGTTTGGTTTGTGGGAAGTATTACCAAGGAAGAGGACAGAAATCTCATGCATATACGCATAGTCTTGAAGCCGGCCACCATGTCTACATTAATCTTCGAACAGAGAAAGTTTACTGTCTTCCTGATGGATATGAAGTTATTGACCCATCACTGGATGACATTCGGCATGTACTCAACCCAAGGCATGTTAAATGCACGATCTTCGATTATTTTTTCACTCTTTTTGCAGCCTACCCTTGTTCATGAGTCTGCCTTGCTATGTTTTCTTATTCATTTTCTGCTGTCTTTTACTGTTTTCATGTCTGCCTTGCTATGTTATGCTTTGTTTTCATGGATTCATCATTTCCTGTAAATTGTACAGGTTTGCAAGAGATCAAGTTGAGCAGATTGACCAGAATCGGCAATGGTCCAGGGCACTTGATGGGTCTGATTATCTTCCTGGAATGGTATTTAGTTGAGTCTTTTTTCCTGTTAAGTTATTTTAATCCCACTGTTCTTCTTGATATGCACACAGAAACATTTCATTGTTTTGGTATTTTCTGTTTGAAATGTTTGTAGGTGGGGTTAAATAATATCAAAGAGACTGATTTTGTTAATGTTACCATTCAATCTTTGATGCGTGTTACTCCCTTGAGGAACTTCTTTCTTATCCCTGAGAACTATGTCCACTGCAAATCCCAACTTGTTCTTCGATTTGGAGAGCTCACGCGAAAGATCTGGCATGCAAGGAACTTTAAAGGACAGGTTGAATAGAATCTAATTGCAAGTGCTGTATTTTGGTTCTCGACCATCATATTCTGATGCTGAGAATTTTGCAGGTCAGTCCACATGAATTTCTGCAGGCAGTTATGAAAGCTAGTAAGAAACGTTTCCGAATAGGTGCACAATCTGATCCAGTTGAATTTATGTCATGGCTTCTTAATACACTGCATGGAGATCTTAAAAGTTCAAAAAGGGGTAGCAGCATCATTCACCAGTGCTTTCAGGTTCTCTTCTCCACCCCCCATACCCCCAACCCAACACACACACACTTTTTCTGGATCCATCTTTTCTCAGTGAAATAGTATTTTTGTCCTTTTTCCTCTTCTTTGTTCCCTAAATAAATATTTTATGCATGAATGTTTCTTACAGGGTGAACTGGAGGTTGTGAAAGAGATCCATAGCAAGCGTATTGGAGAGAAAAAAGAAAATGGGGACAACCAGAACAATGAGAATGGAGATGATGGTGGAACTGAAGTGGATAAAGCAATCATGGAGACAAGCAAAATGCCTTTCTTAATGCTTGGGTTGGACCTGCCACCTCCTCCTCTGTTTAAGGACATCATGGAGAAAAACATTATTCCACAGGTTAGATTTTGAATTGCATTAATTAGTTCCTTACAGAACTTTTTGAATTAAATGTTACTTGTTCCTGATATATAGACTGTTATCATATCTTCAGTCTTTGAGATGTATATCTAGGAATTTTATGCTAGGTTTTTCATCTTCTGTATTCTTTTTGGTCTGCTTGTGGCAGTAATGCCAGAGATTGAGAGCACTTTCCCAGTTAAGAGTCACTGTCTTATGCCTTTCAGCTTGTCAAATAACCAAACTTTCCTCTGCTTCTTTTCTTTGTAATCAATGACGACTTGGGTCTGTACTCTGCCCAATTTGATATTTGGTGGATATAGGGGATATATGTTGTTTGCTTTTCATATGTGGCTATATGCTGGTGTGTTTTAGTCTAGCTTATATGTGTAAGTGTGCTTGCATGTTTTTCCATGGAAGTTCAGGGAAATTTCTATTTTGCAGAACCTTCTTCTATGGCACGTTAATTTGATACTTTATCATCCTTGAATTATATGATCCCATTTATAGATGTATATTTCTCTTGACAAATCTAATTAAAAAATTGAACTAATTAGTCAATCCAATGAATATGTCTAGGTACCACTTTTCAACATACTGAAGAAGTTTGATGGGGAGACTGTGACTGAAGTTGTCCGTCCTCGTATAGCAAGGATGAGATATCGTGTCACGAAATTGCCCCAATATCTTATTCTCCACATGCGTCGGTTTACAAAGAACAACTTTTTTGTGGAGAAAAATCCTACCCTTGGTGAGTAGTATCTGCTATCACAGTAAGGAAGTCACTGTTTAAGTAGCTATTGTTGGATTAATTGCAGGGATCTTTCCTTCAGTGCGTTAGTTAGTGTGTGCATTTTGATTGTATGATGAGTTACATCTATATTTTGTAGGAGTAACCAACACTGAATCTGATAATCACTCTCAATTTAATTTGCCTGTTGATGTGAATTTTGTCTGCTAATGGGAAAAATGTTGGTCAAATACACACTCTTTTTTGTTCATTCATGTAGTCCACATGAATTTCTCATATAAATTAGTCCATATATCGCGGCACATAATTCCTCATGGCCATTAGGTTGCAGAAATTAAATATTGGATGACATGTAATTGAACCGAATGCTGTGTTTCTGCTTCCATAACTATGACAAGGGAATGTTGCTTGTTTTTTGGGTACTTATGGCTCTGTTCTTTTTGGCCTTGAAACTATATTTTGCTAATGGGTACTTGACCGTGTTTCTTTATCTGGTTCCTTACGAGAATTTTTTGTTTTTGTTAGTAAATTTTCCGGTGAAGAATCTTGAACTTAAGGATTACATCCCTCTGCCTGCACGCAATGAGAATGAAAAGTTGCGATCAAAGTATGATTTAATTGCCAATATTGTTCATGATGGTAAGCCGGGTGAAGGATCCTATAGAGTGTTTGTGCAGCGGAAGTCAGAAGAGCTATGGTAATATTTAGATTCCTTTTTGCTTCTAATATCATCTAGACTATAAGCATTTTCCCATCCTTAACCGATCTCCTGCCTCACCAGGTATGAGATGCAGGACCTTCATGTGTCAGAAACATTGCCCCAGATGGTCGCACTTTCTGAGGCATACATGCAGATATATGAGCAGCAGCAATGACCTCTATTTTATGTTTACTTGAAGCAGAGGTTTATACTTTTGTCTGCAATGTCTGATTAAAAGTTTAATGAGTATTAAAACCGAAAAAGGAAGTTTTAGGCATCTGCATTTTGTCTTTTATTCTTGTTTCTTGTTCCAAATTGTAAAATGTCACTTACCCCTTGCAAGGGTACAATGGCTATATGCTCACACATGCCAAAACTACTTCACAAGAATTTGTCAAAATCAAATGGTAGTTTCCATAACATCCCCTGATATGTTGCGGGAATCTCGTATCTATGAATTGGTTAAGCTGGCATCAGCTCATCTGCTTCTATTAGACTGAGCATGTCTGAATCAGAGCATGAATATGACTTGCTTGTGGCCTTGCAATTTAATTCATGTATTAAAAGAAAAACGGCGCTTTGCATTTTGTTATTTAGCTAAGATAGGAATCCTATGCCTGGCATTAAATTAATGATTTGCATGATTTTGCTAGCTGATTGACTCGTTCCCATGAAGAAGGTTTCTGGGACCATATTGAGCCTCGATTGTCTTATGAAAAGGGCTTTTTTCAAACTGAGCATGGCTTGATCTGCGCCATTGTAATGGTTGTTCAAGCACTGGAATGTGGTATCTTTGGGTAAATTGTCATGCCTCATGGCATGGGACAAATGAATCGATTCAATCAAGTGCTGTAATGCAGCGTGTGGTAGACCTTCAAATTTTTGGTTTTTGGAAGTCCAGCAGCTAATATAGTCTAAAGTCTATCAGTGGAAAAGCTGGCCCATGTATTCAAGTATCCTAGAAACGATCTAAATCTTCAATAGCCACTTTTTCGATTGAAGCGTACTCCATAATGGAGGAAGGATACGGTATTTGAATTGCAAATCATGCTTTATCAAGATGGAAAAGAGAGAATCAATGAGTTCAGCCAAAATTGATTAAGACAATGATGCTTGCAGAACTTGCCAATGTTAGCCAACTCGAGCACATATCAGGTGCTGCATTGTGCACAACACCTAATAGTCTGGCACGTCGGGTGCTGCATTGCACACAGCACCAGCCCTCTCGCGCGTTGGGTACCTAGCCTCGGCAACTATATCACATGTACACCCATCGTGTGTGCACCATCAATCACTTGCCTACAAGTTCCCACAATGCCAACTATGCTGGCCACAATCACACGGTGCACCACAAGCCTACCTATGCACGCCTAATACCATACACCATCACCCAACGGGATAGGGTCGCCCCAACCCATAGGTCGGGTTGAACTCAAGTCGACCCACGACGATCCTAGGGTCAAGGCATGGTGCACTTGACCGAACCATCTTAAGCCATGGCTGTGACCTAGGGACTACCAATTAGGTAGGACCTAAAGCACCGTTTCCTCCCTTATAATAGGCTTGGGGAAAAATTCCTTTGTGGATATTGAATAATTAAGAAATTACACCCCATTATCTCAAATTGACTTTCCATTTGTCCCTATGCAATCCTTGTGATGTTTAGTTTCATTTTCAAGTTTTAACTCAAATTATGTTTTGGACCTCCTGTTGGTTGCACCGTGTCAGCCCCATTCTGCTGCTCGATCCCCTGCACACACCACACTGTAGGGTCGTTCATTTAGTCATTGTCCACCATGTCTAGCTATGTGCTCAAATATACTGAATTTTTTTTGCTATATATTGCCAAGCAGCCTGTGTAACGACTCCTAACATTTAGCCAATTTTGAGTGCAGTACCATGCCCACCCAGTGCATGCTACTGCAACCCCACGCTCTAAATGGCCGACATCATCATTAAAAAATAAATAAATAAATAAATAAAAACAAAAATGTTTGTGAGGCAACCAAATACATTGGTGGTCAAATAGACTAACGGAATCAACATCGGCAACCGCTTTTATGTAGGACCAAACCTAGAATAAGTTTCAAATCTGGAAGGCTAGAGGAAGCTGAAACTGGTTCCTTGGTTCCTTACCCATCATCTTACGGAAACGAATTCCTCAAAGAGTCAACCGTTGAATAAACCGTGACTACCAATTTTTATTGCTTCCGCTGGCTTCCAAGTTTCAAGCAATTCCTATTAATTAGTATATGACTGTTGAGACTCCAACATTTCAAGAAACGTAAGAAGACAAAGTAGAGTATGGTTTTCCTCATTCTACTTGTGTGTTTCTAGCCACAATTAACGGGGAAAGAGTGGATAGAATCTCTCTTTCTTTTATTAGTATTAGGCTAGAACTAACTATGAAAAAATATTTTTTTTTTATAAAATAAAATATTTATCTTTCATTCAAATATTCAATAA
The DNA here is from genome assembly GCA_019321725.1 of Paulownia fortunei. Lineage (NCBI taxonomy): Eukaryota > Viridiplantae > Streptophyta > Magnoliopsida > Lamiales > Paulowniaceae > Paulownia > Paulownia fortunei. Next base: position 5,656,521 of record CM033113.1, on the reverse strand, counting down.
ATAATATTATATTATTAGGAAAACGAAAACTACTTAGCTGTGAAGTGAAGAGGAAAACTATTCTTGGTAGGATACCAGTCAATAAAAATCACTACTTTTACACATACCAAATGTACAACTTGCTATCACTTCGTTTAAAAGAAAAAAGTAAAAGCATTTGTCCACTTTATTGATCAGCAAACTTTTCATTTGACTGCAAATAATTTGTCCTAAATCACTATGGTGAAAAGCAATGACTAACTTAAGCAAAAACTTTCTTAATCGGTGATTTTTTTTTTTATTTTGCAACCAAACATAGATCAAATAATTAACTTGAAAAAATCAAGAAAATTTCTCAAAATGAGAAGCAACAAATACTACGGAGCTCCTCAAATTTGGAACATTCAGAAATGTGGTCCAACCTTTGGAGAAGTCCACACATCTGTCCTAGGCAGATATTACTAGCTACAAAACAGAGAAGGAATAAAAGGTATAGGATGCTCTGTACCTTCACCACAGACGGCTCAATTTAATTTTTCAGTGCCGACTTATATATCCCAATATGTTAATACACACATCCATATTTCATATCACATGCCCTCAGTAATTAAATTTTGGTACTCTATTATAGCCCTCCGAGAAATGATAGTTCCTTAATACTAAACAAATCACAAGTCAGATATGCACATTCCACAGTTTAGTTGGCATCTCTTTCACAATGCGTTGAATATTTTGTTCAACTTGTACAATTCAAAGTTTTTGAGCAACATAAATAAGAATTTAGACTTTCAGGAGCTCACAACCTTTTCTTTTCAACTAAAAGCAAATCTTTCACCATCCCCAACAATGGAGGGAGACATCAAGAAGGTGATAAGATATTGGATGGAGGGAGAAATTAACAGCTTCATCAAGGTATGGGTGTCAGCCTACATATCTCTATGCTACTGTTATTTTGCAGGCAAGATGTTGCCCAAAGGCACCCCTAGACTCGCTGCCTTCCTCCCGATAGTCTGCCTCTTCCTCCTCCTCCCGCTGCAGCTCCACTCCATGCACCTCGGGGGCACCACCTCCTTCTTCCTAGCCTGGCTCGCCACCTTCAAAATCCTCATGTTCGCCTTTGACAGAGGCCCTTTATCCGCTCCTTCAATTTCTCTCCCAAGATTTCTAGCCGTTGCTTGCCTCCCCATCAAACTTCAACAACAAAACCCACCTTCAAAATCCCAAGAAAATGGAAAACTTCCTTCTGAAAAAGGCCACAAATCATTCTTGAACTATGCCATTAAGTCTATTTTGTTTGCCTTAATACTCAAGATTTATGACTATGAAGATTCTATTCATCCAAGAATCATCATGGTGATATATAGTTTCCACATATACTTATGCTTGGAGATAATACTAGCTATTGCAGCAGCCATGGCTCGCGGGTTGCTTGGGGTGGAGCTCGAGTCTCAGTTCAATGAGCCATACCTGTCGACTTCGTTGCAAGATTTCTGGGGTCGACGGTGGAACCTCATGGCAACGCGTATACTGCGCCCCACGGTATACCTTCCCGTGCTCGACTGGTCAAGTGAGATCGTTGGCCGGAAGTGGGCCCCACTGCCAGCCGTGATGTCTACTTTCATTGTTTCGGGCCTGGTACACGAGCTCATATTCTACTACTTGGGCCGCGTGAAGCCCACGTGGGAAATCACGTTGTTTTTCCTGTTGCACGGCGCTTGTTTGATGGTTGAGATAGTTGTCAAGAAGGCTCTGAATGGTAGGTGGCGGTTGCCGAGGATTGTCGGAACGATCCTGACCGTTGGATTCGTGATGGTCACCGGATTCTGGCTGTTTTTCCCGCAGTTGCTGCGGTGTAAAGCGGACGAGAGGGGGTTGGCCGAGGTTGCGGCGGTCGGCGCGTTTGTTAAGGACGTCGTTCGGGCTTTAAATTTGACGGTCAACTCGTAGAGGTTTTATTTCCTTTTTTTTTTTTTCACAATTCCGAGTAAAAATTTAAGGTCAGTCCATATTTCATTCAAATTTTTGAAATTAAATAATGACATTACAGCGTTCAAATATTGTGTTAAGAATTTGCGTATGACTTCATATCGCTCAAAATTTGTACAACATTGGTGTCCAAAAACAAATTTGATTTTGTCACTTTTTAAAGTCTTGTTCGTGAGTTCATATAGTAATAATTTTATTTGAAGTATGAAATATTGTTCACTCCATTAATTTCAATTTTCAAGATTCTTTTAGTCCAGTATAATAATTATTGAACAATTTGGAGATAATTACATTCACTATTAAAAACAAGTAACATTAGTAACTGTAAATACTAAATGGAATAAGTTGATAATCAAGTCCATCCCTTGATCTATAGTTAATTATTCTATATTATCAAATTATTGACAAGACTATAAAGAAAATTTAGATTTTATTTGTTATCACTTATCAGAATAAAACCATGATTGATCTTTATTTAAGTATATTATTTTAAATTTAATTACATGACTTAATCAAAACTTACTTATACATGTTTATGCATTTATGTTAAGATAATGATTAAAAAGATATAAATATTTATTTGTATTAATTATTATTATTAATGTAATGATTGGAATATGTATAAAGATATATGTGAGAATATGTAATAATTGAAATATTTATACGCATATATTATTAGAGTTTTTTCTAAATATTTTGGAAAAAAAATAATGTTTTTTGAAGATATTTACAATATTTAATTTATTACCTAAAATAAAAATAATTTTAAGAAATGAAACCAAACATTTGCCTTTCTTGTTTCTTTCAGGGAAATTAGAAAGCACGTGACTTTGTTCCTTACAGAATTTTTATGAAGTAATACTTTTTTCCCCATTTATCAAGAGATATTTGTAAAGTCTACCTGAATAACAACTTTTTTCAATTGCTTATTACCCTGTTTCACACGTCGTAAACATTCTATCTTATAATTTGTATTTTGTTATTAATGAAAATAAATTTTAATTTTAATTTTGTTGTTCCTCGAAACACTTTCGGATCGAAGTTTGACGAACAACTAATTCGTTACGTATTTTATTAAATTTTGATAGAAATAATTATTAATAGTGCACTACTCATTATACAGTATCCCTTTCTATACAAATTATAAAACGATAATATGAAGTGTGGACCAGAAATATGGTACAATTATTTTTTATGCTTTGAATTAATTTGGGTAGACTAGTACCCTTGAAGGTTGGTGAAAGTCTCCCTATTTGCCAAATTCACCTACTTCTTTTGGTGTCATTTTATATTTACCACTAATAAAAAATGATTAAGTTTACTTTAAGCCTTTAACATTTGACTCTTTGCTCATGCTAATCTTTGGTTGTGGTTTTTTCTTTTTTTAGTAGGTCTTCTATTTTCTTTAGTTCTTTGGCTGAAGTGTTTAACATGTTTGTAATATTAAAAAAGGAGATATTGTAAATGTTTAGCATATACCTTCATCAAACTACATATTGATATAAAAAAGAATCCCCATTAATTAACTAGAATAAGTACTACCAACGTGAAAACTCAGCCACCTAATTAATAATAAAGACACAAAGGAAAAAGATATCGTGTATTATTATTATTTTTGTATTTCATATAATATATATGCATATGTATATAATTTTTTTTAATTATATACTTAAAATTAATCAAATATAAATAGAATACATATTTGATATACAATATAAGATATAACACAAAATTATAATAAAAGTGATATTTTTATTACAATTTTATATTGTATATTATATTACATATAATATATATACACAACGTATATAAAATAAATATATAATATAAAATTGTAAAATGATCCAAATCACTATAAAAAAACCCATAGAATAAATGATAATAATGTTCGGGGACACACACCTAACATATAATTTCTAGACAGACACCTAAGATAGAAGGTCAATCCTGGAAGCGTTGTCATTAGTAAAGTTTGCATAGCTTAAAATGTTTGCTCGAACTTTCCTGATGGAAAAGGGTTTTTTTGTCGATGTGATGTCGGACCCTTATCAGAATTTCCAATGAAGTCAATGTGTGGAAAAACAATTGTGTTTCGGTTAAATATTGGCATCGTTATTTTATGAACCCTCATGAATTTGAAATTATTTGGCAAGTAAATAGTAAAAAATAGTTGTACAAAATTACTAAAGTTGAGTGAAAGAAACATCATTTGTTCATTTGTCCATCCTAATCCAACCTGTTATTGGAAAGTGATACGTTGCGACAAGTAAACTAAATATGTCTAACGTAGTTGTTGTTGTTGTTCCGAGACAAATATCGTGGTTCTTGTAATATTACTGCCTAAAATCGTATCCTACGGTTTGCATATGGTTGTATTGTTTTGAAATGTAGAAGAGACTATGAAGAACATTTTTTTTTGGTGGTCTCTACTAGCTAGAAAGGCTTGCATCTTATACCAAATCTTGGCATCTTTTATTTTTATTTTATTTTTGTAATCCCTGTGTTCGGGCCACCCCTTTTATGGCTTCACCAGCCTAATTCTTAATTTTGGGAGAAGATAATTTTTTTTTGTGGTTCGTTTTTTTATGTAAATTTGAATGCGGTCATAATTTATATATATTTGTAGTAAATATTCGGATAAACGACTCTATAATGGACCCACCTACAATGTGATAAGACGAAGGGGCAAACATATATACAATACTCCTAACATCATAAGAATTCGAACCATCAATACTCACTTAAATTTCTGCATGTATTACCCTTGTCCCATAACTGCTGGACATCTTGGCATCTCTTTTGTTATTACAACTAGTAGCTGAACCTAAACTTCAATGTTCCTACAATTATCAGATCCCTTCACTTCAAGTCTTTCCGGGTGAGAACTAAAACTAACAGCCGTATAATGGGTCACATAAAAGATGGAACTTCCAAACTGGCGCAATCTGCATGCTTGTTCGGTTAAGGATTATTATAATTACTTTTCCTGTTTAAGCCTAATACAGAGATCCACGGAGGATCAATCACAACGGTTAGGCAGCAACTTAAGCCAATCAACCCACAGGAATTTACTCCTCTCAAAGATTGCATGACTTTCTTTACACTTATATATTTACAGCGTAAAATTCCTCTAGTTTTTCATTAAAGAAAAAGTCGAGAATCAGATAGAGAGGAGAAAAATATAGAGGGATGATGGAGGGAGAGATGAACAATTTCATGATGGTATGGTCCTCAATCCTTATGTCAGCATGCTATTGCTATGGTATATCTAAATTGGTTCCTAAAGGTACAATCAGATTCTTCATGTTCCTGCCTGTGCTATGCCTGTTCTTACTTCTTCCTCTCTATTTGAACTCTGTCAATTTGGTTGTTCCAACTGCCTTCTTTGCAACTTGGCTAACCACATTCAAGCTTCTACTCTTGGTTTTTGGCACTGGCCCACTATCCTACCCATCTCTCTCTTTGTTCCATTTTGTTCTAATTTTTTGTTTGCCCATTAAGCTCCAACAAGCCACAAGCCCAAAATCTCCTCCTTTAAAAGACAAAAAGCCTCCCAAGAAAACTTGGAACAAAGAGAATTTGGACAAGTCCCTACTCAATGACCAAAAGGGTGGACATCAAAATCCTAATAGCAACACCTACAAGATTTGCCTAAGATCCCTTTTACACATTGCTAAAAAGGGCTTGATTTTCATTCTTTTGATCGGTTTGGGTTCTTATAAGGACAAATTTCCTCGAGACATTCTTTGGTTTTTAATATGTATCTATACTTATATCGGGATAGAAGTGCTACTAGGGGTGATTGCGATCATCGGCCAAGTCCTACTAGGAGCCGAGGTCGAGCCACCTTTCGATGAGCCTTACCTCTCGACCTCGTTGCAAGACTTTTGGGGCCGTAGGTGGAACCGTGTGGCATCGAGTAGTCTACGTTCGGCCGTCTTTGACCCGACCCGACATCACACATCACGAGTCCTGGGCCGAAAATGGGCCGCCATTCTAGCCCTGCTGGTTACCTTTGTCGTTTCGGACTTAATGCACGAGATCATCTTTTACTATTTGGGCCGTGTGAGGTCTGGATGGGGCACCCCATTGTTCTTCCTTGTTCAAGGGCTTTGTGTTGTTATTGAGAGCATGTTAAAGAGGAAAATTGATGCTAGGTGGAGATTGCCCCAAATAATTATGGGACCATTGATTTTTGGATTTGTGATATGCACATTTATGTGGCTAGTCCTGCCAGAACTGCTGGAGCACAATGTAGATGACAGAGCACTTGATGAGTACGCAGCAGTGGGTGCGTTTGTTATGGATTTGGGCCTAGCTTGGTCCAAAATGGGCTATACAACTTAGTTGTGCAAAATTTGCAGCCCAACAGCACAAAAGAATTCTGAAATCAAAACAAACTATCAATTATGTTGTTGTCAGCCTGGTCAAAATCAATAAAAAATGTTGTCGCATAACAGAAATTAATGAAAATTATAGTAGTAAAAATTTTCATTTTCCAGCCTGAAAATGATAGAAAGTCTGGAAGTTCCTGGAGCGAAGAGCGACAGTACTGTTCAATAGCCAAGCGATTTTCATTGAGACGCGTTGCAGAATTATTGTTCATAGAATTATGTAATCCTCAATATTGCTTTTCCATGTTTTTCATATTTCAGGCATGATATATTCTCGTACGAAGTCAGATTATTAGTCGTTGGTCATTATTACCCTGCAATAGAAGGTGGGGAGATAGCAGTCTTATCTTGCATGCCAAATTTTTCTTGGGAAGACTGGCTTATGGGGCAGGATTTTCCAACAATGGTTGGGATATTATATCAGAATATATGGAATCAACTTATATTACAATTTACATAATTCAACAATTATGGATGATACATACGAGTCAATGGATGTCATTTTTCCTTCATTCAATTTCCCATTTCCAAGTTGAAAAAATGTTGGTCGGGAGATACATATCTTTCTTCACATTTAATCATAAATGGGAAGTAAATTTTTTATTTTTAATCTGTATGTTGTTGATAGATACAAAATTGTTGTTTCATTCGAATAGCCAAAAAAGGTTTAAAGGGTGGTTGATTAAATTTATTTAATTTTTTTCCTAAGTTCTTATTTATATATTATTCTTAAAATTTATAAAGTATTAAATTTTATCTTAAATCTTTTTTTAAAATATATTAAAAATATAAGGTTGCAGAAGGTATAAGATAATAGTAATGATGGTCTTTATTAATATTTTAAAATAAATTAAAAATTCATTATTTTTTTTAAATGGATTTATAAAATCTGAACATTCTATTTTGAGAATTTATAAATTCTTCCTTTCAAAATTTTATCAAATATTTTAAAAATATATATATTTTTTTTAATAAATTCACTCAAATACAAATACCCTATTAGTCAAATATCACGATTGTGGCCAAACACCCGGAGTCCCGGACCCCAGTACAGACCGACGCGTAGCATTTACTGCCGTCCACCAGCGTTGATATTGACCCTTAGTAATACTGGAACTTGAATTTAGTCTTTTTTTCCTTTTCACTTCCTTCTTTCCAGAAGAGTAAACGCAAAAATCGTCACCTTTTTTATTGTCAATGATCTCGTCCTTTTCTTTCTAACATAATTAATGCAACATTTAGACATTTCTGATTTTGTTTGAAGTATAATGTTAAAAGTAAAGAGATGTATGAATAACCAATTTGTCACGTAATTATTATTTTGGGAATTTACCTTATGTTTTGCACTAAAATCAAATAATTAAAGAAAAAATCATCCGCTTCTTTGTGATTGAAATATCTAATCCAAGAAGAGTGTAAACAAAATAATTTCCTAAACCCACAATTTGGTTCTTATAATAAATTCTAATTTGATGGTGTTGCAAAATTGCTGGTCAAAAGGCATTATTGATGACATTATACATATTTTAAAAAGAAAATTTTATATTATCCTCTGAGATTCTTCATAATCAGATATTTATAATACAACGATTTATGACCTCATTTTGAATAACAAATAGGATCATGTAGATACTCTGTGTCACAAATGGAAATAACAACATAGAGAGGGCCAATTTCCTCGTAGAGAAGGTAGTGAGAGAGAAACATGGAAGGCGAAATCAACAACTTGATTCTCGTCTGGACTACAGTTGTGGCATCCTTATGCTACTGCCACACAGTGGGCAAAATCTTCCCCTCAGGTATCGGCCGACGCCTCGCGATTTTTCCGATAATATGCCTCTTTTTTGTTCTTCCCCTCAACCTCACATCCATACATTTTGGCGGCGTCACCTCTTTCTTCATAGCATGGCTTGCAAACTTCAAGCTTATGCTTTTTGCCTTTAATAAAGGCCCCTTATCTTCAAATCCTCCATTTCCACTGTCCCGTTTCATTCCCTTGGCTTGTTTTCCTATCAAAGTTCAGCAATATGAAGACTCTCAAGTATCTCAAGATGCTGCTACAGTTGAGAAAAGCCATAGATCACGTCTAAATTATGCCACCAAAACAATCATCTTAGTCATTCTTATACGCGTTTATGGCTATAAAGAGCATATACATCCAAAAATCATATGGTTTTTGTATTGCCTTCATATTTACTTCATGCTAGAGATGTTGCTGGCCCTTTTTGGTGCCTTGGCTAAGGCGTTAGTCCGGGTCGAGCTCGAGCCGCAGTTCAATGAGCCTTACCTGGCTACCTCCCTGCACGATTTCTGGGGCAGAAGATGGAATTTAATGGTCCCAAGCATTTTACACCCCACTGTGTACCAGCCCGTCAGGTCGATTTCAGCCCGTTTCATGGATAGAAAATGGGCTGCAATTCCAGCAGTTCTGGCAACTTTTTTGGTTTCGGGCCTGGTGCATGAGCTGGTTTTGTATAACATTGGAAGATTGAGGCCCACTGGAGAGATGATTTGCTTCTTTCTGATACATGGGGTGTCCTTATCACTGGAAATTGTCATCAAGAAAATCTTGTTTGGAAGATTTTCGCTGCCTGGGATTGTTTCCGGGCCATTAACGCTGGCGTATGTGATTCACACCAGTTTCTGGCTGTTCTTTCCGCCATTTCTGAGGGCCAAGGCAGACCTTAAGGGATGCACGGAGTCTCTCGCGTTCATAGAGTTTGTCAAGACTCGCCGGCTCGTTAGCCCGACTGAGATATCCTGTCCATTCCTCTGAAAATGTACAATGTCCTGATGGGACTAATGCATTAGCTTATAAGCAAGGAAAAGGCGAGATTGCACTAGTTAAAGCGAAAAAAGAAAGTGAAAGTATAGGAAAGGTGAACGATTCCTGTTAGAATGGGTTTAGGAGGAATAATATTTTTAGCTATAATATAACATATTTTGATAACAGATCTTTACTTGTTCTATCTTCCAGGTTGTTGATAAAAATCAAGATAATTAATATCAGTAATATTTGGTTTCAACCTCATGGTTCATTCCACGTAGAGGATGATGAATCCTGTCAGCAAGGACGATTGTTCCCTCAACTCCAATGAATTTTATATATAAAATTATTAAATTTAAAAAATATTTTTTCATTTATTATTTTTAAGAAAATATAATTTTTTCATTTTTTGGCTCCGCCCTACTTGCCAGGAAGGATTGATAAGATGATATATAACTTGTTGACTTTGATTGAGAGCCATTAACATTCTTAAATTAAAGTGGTGACATTTGATGGATTCAGTACTCTATATTAGTTTAGGATCACATCTTTAACTAACCTTTAGCGATATGATAACGTTGCTTTCAATTTTGTGTGGCATAGCAGTCATTAAGGAGTTGTTATAATTATAGTAGTACAAGGCTACTAAACGTTGACCTTGAAACTAATAAGAAAGAAATAAATTATGAGATTCAAGTTGTTGATCCGGCTTCATTAATTGCAAAGGAGATTTTTTATTGCCTACCCTACATGCTGCCCTCTCTCTACTTCTATTATTAAGACAATTTGTAAAGGAAACTGCATCGCTGGAAATGGGAAAACTTCGCGTTGCTGACAAAACGTGCCAACAGCTCGATATTCAGTTATCAATCAAATGCTTAGAACCATTGCATATTTTGATACATACCAATGGAATTCAGAAAAAACCTCCGACCAACTTATGTGTTCTGGTAAGCAGGATTCTTGACAGCTAAGTGTTCAGAACAACCCTCAAGTGTTATCTCTGTGGCGACGTGTGAAAAGTTGCAAATTATTGGTACAAGACCATCTGGCCTTTTGCTGCAATATTTTGCAGCATCAAGCACTATACTCTCATTACGTGATGCCTACTTTTAGTTTCTGAAGGTAACGATTACGTAATGGCCATAAATACACAGAATGAAATAATCCAGGAGTATGACGCAGCTCATAGGTAAAATCCAGGAGACATAAATATTGAGCAATCCGAGACACACCCTGATTTCAGAACTCAAAGAGGCAATTAATGAAATAATGTATTGATGCAGACTGAAGAAATCAAATGCAACAGAGCAGTGGGTGAAAAATGAAAGAATAGTAATGATAATCAGACAGAAACAACCGTTTGATGCATAATGAGGTGATGCATACGAGAAGTTCCCGTAACATATATTTATTGCAGTCTCGAGTATATATAGAAGCTGCAACTCTACAATCTAAGCACATACTCCAGAAGCTCAGCATCAGTTTGAAGAAACGAGGGACAAAACTCGGCTGTCAACAAGGGGATTTTGTTCGTGCTACTACTGCTGACACTGTGGGAGATGACCTTGCAGAAACTGTATCATCAGCCGGATGAATACAGGGTGTCCACGATCTGTGGGGTGGTAAATCGCTTTTCAATTGTGTCAAGCAATGCGATTGCAATATTGGCAAGGTATGCACAGCTAGCTGATTGCCAAAAAAGCTTGTCACAGTGCAAATGCAGCTGTTCAGCTTCACCCTAGACGACCATAAGGTTTGGTAGGCTAATTTAAGTGATGTTTGCAGTTAAAGTACCATCGCATGTGAACTGTCCTATTTTTAAAGAATTTCATTTACTTATGAAGGTTCTCCACTATCTGTATAATACAACTACAAAGGAATACCACACGTCTTCCTAGCAACATCTCATTCATAATTGGTCTGGGAAGATAATAAGAGTATTCACTTCCATAAATAACAAGAAACAAAGAACCAAGGTTCAATATAGCATTCTGGAACCATAATGCAGGTAGATATCCCTGCTAGCACAACCTAGATCGATGATAGTGAACAATTTTATTCAAAAGTTTCACTATAGCTGAACCAAACTAAAGAATAACCAACGATGAATTGTTATTCCTTTGCAAATAAGACATGGTTTTGATGTACAATAAATAACCTAAACTTACAAAATTGCCTGGTTCGTGTATAACCATAAAGACAAATTGTCTGTTGTACAAGTCCAACCACCAGCATCATCTTCAGAATTTTCTTGTTCCTTAATCTTCAAACTGTATAAATGGCACATCCTCAACTGATCACAGAATTACTGAATGGCCTTTGACCTAAAAATATTCTCTTCATTTTCCACACATTTCCTGCCATTGACCTGATAAATTAAAGAACTCAAGTTTTCAACTGGTTTCTGAAACTTTTTCTCAAGTTTAAAAAACTATTAGTGTATTCAAATCCAGCAAAATTCATGACTCTTACTAACTGATTTGCTGAAACAAGGATCTTTTATTATGAATTTTATTGTTTGTTCAGCCCTCAGAGGACATATTTCTTAGCCTGCATGATTGCTCCAAGATCAGTTTATAGGTTGAAGGATACTTCCAGGCTACTAAGGAAAATTGGTCACTATATTCTTCAACTCCCTCAACCAACAACTGCCAAATTAGAACTCCAGCACCTGCTTCCCTTTTCTTTGCAGACTTGTAAATTTTGTCATAGACGGTCTTCAATAAAATGTCTATATCATATAATCCCCCTGTCTGAATAGTCAAAGGGGCACCCAGTTCTGTAAAAAGAACTGGCTTCTTCAACACATTCTCACTATCAATTATATGAGTATCCACCCAGTGCGAAAGGTACTTAACTTTTGCTTCTGAATCTGCCTGTGGAATCCTACAGCATATGATCACAAAAAAGGATTAGCAAAGTATTTAAATCCCAAAAAGGATATATGACCGACAAATTTTACCAACATTATGCAAAACCCTTGTAGTATTATTTTTAACATGAAGAGGGACGATTTTTGTATATAATTGATATTCCTTAACATCAGCTTTATGTTTGCCATGGGTGAATCAAGGGGCTGAAGGTTAATTATGCCTCAAAACAAGGTCGAAAGTGCTACATGGCAAGCTTTTATATATTCTCATTTCACATGTAAGATCATCTACTTACTTGATTTCAGACATAACAGTGGTAGAGTGTATTACTAACCAGCTGTGCGGGTAAGCATGAACTGAAGCAAAGTCTATGTCTTTAACAGCTGAATTATTTATGAAGTCTGATCCAAGTGATGCAGCCCAGTCCCCTGGATTTGCTCCATAATTCTCAGTTGATTTTGAACCATAAAACCCTTCAAGTCCGACTGTTACAAGATGTTTTTGGTCCAAACTTTTCACAAATGCAGCCATCTCTGTAATCCAAGCCTGTACACAATGCCATCAAACAATAATCAAATCATGTAGTGACATTGAAAGTATTAGCTAAATGCCAACCAACTGTCTCTATGATGCATCTATGTTGGTGCAACAGGCAGTTAATTATACTGGTCAATATAACTTAATGACTAGCTATTCATGCATTGTACACTACATCCTTAATCAATTATTATTTTCAAAATCCTGATTAGACACTATATTATTGTCCTGTAACCACCCTGAGTCTAATTTCCCACCGAGATAAGAGGGAAAAGCACAAATAGAAGTAAACCTCAACCTTCGTCTTTACCTGAAGAGCAGGAGCAGATGAAATGGATTCACACCGAGGTTCATTCATGAGTTCCCAGGCAAATATGGATGGTTCCTCAGAATATTTGACTCCAGTAAAGGAATTCTTTCTAGCTAAAACAGCCTGCAATAGTTGATAAAAGAATATGGTCCAAACAAGATTAAGGATCTAAAATAGCAACATCATAACTAAACACTGCACTGATGCCTCTCCATATTTATTGTTTACGTTCATCAAAACCACTAAACATTTGGAATGGATTTATTTCTCAAAACAGCATACTTCTCATTGTCAACTAAAAAATCTTTCAGATAAGGATTCACATACCTTAACATAAGCTCTGTAATAACCTTTTATAATTGGGTCAGAGAAAAATGAATCACTTGAAGAAGAGACATTGATTCCAGCTTCTTCTGCCCAACGCACATACTGAGCTTTTCCACCATATGCATTCAAATTGTTTACGAGGCTGAGGATTAATCTGATCCCATGTTTTCTTGCTTCAACTACTACATAATCTAATGCCTGAAAAAGAAAAGTTGAATAACATTAAAGTAAAAATTAATGCACAAAATGCATATTAAATCTCAATGCATGTAGTTTCTACCGATTAAAAAATGAAAGAAGAGACGCACACAGAATTTATGAAGAACACTGTTAAGAGCTACACATCATCAGCAAGCAATCAATCAAAGAATGTCTAAAGATCTGTTAATACAATTCAAATTGCTGATGCACTCTGCCAGATTGATGCATGATGAGACCCTAAACAAAGCCAAATAACAATAGACTTTGTCCAAACACTAGGAGTTGATCCACATTGCCCTATATTACTCAAATGAGCAATGCCTGTTAATCTAAATCCAAACATTCCAAGTTCAAACCATTCTCCAGAAAGGATCATGCAGTAGAGAGACATATGATGAACAGAAAAAACAAATAGTAAAAAGTGTGGAAGAGAGGATTCTTATGCAAACAATATTCTTAACTTTGACCACCAACTATTGTTAATTTTTTACTCCGCTGGATGAAATTAAATAAATGATATTCAAGAACTCAGTTTGCCATCCAAGGCAATACTGCACAAAAACCAAAATCTGATCACCCATATTAACGAACAAGAAACTCAAGATACCAATTTGCCCGTTTCGAAGAAAACACAATCATTAGTCCAAGCAATAAAAACTTTGATATTAAATTAAAAAAAAAAAGACCAGATAAAAAGGAATGAAAAAAAATTAATAAAAAGAACCTTGAAGACCCTTTCATTGAAGACACCAGGCCGGAGCTGAAGAGCATTGGGGCCAGGTCCATCACTGAAAGCCCAAGTCCTACAAACAGTCAACCCCATTTCAGCCCCTCTCTTCAGCATCTCAGAAACCCTGCGCCTTGATGGCCCCCGGACGCTCTCCTCCATCAACCAATAGGAATTCCACCCATTCACATACAGTTCTTTCACTGCCGCAGGTGATTCTTGAGTCCCATCTTCCAGGATCACGAATCTGGTGTGGTTCACCCCCACAAAACCCATCTTGGGCAGGCTCCATATCACAACAGGGAATTTAAAATTCAGGCGATCGTGGAAGTCGAGATAAAAGAGGCAGAAAATGGCGAAGATGCCCAGAATTGGGTACAATCTTTTCTCCCTCCACTGTGAGTCCATTGGACTTATGGTTTGGTGACTGGCAACAGTCAACAGTTCTTTTCAGGGTACACCTTTTCCTTTTCTTCTGCTTTTTTCTTTTTCTTTGCTATTCTTTTTCGGGCCATAGCATGACCATGAGTGGCGATTCTGGCGAAGGAAGCGGCGGGGCTTGTGGACAAAGGACAAAAGTGACATATTGGGTCGGTACTCGGTGTGTTTTCTCAGCAAGTGTGTCTTTTGCCAGGAGTTGTGTGTCAGCTAGTAAAAGTCAATTGTACGCGTTCGCCATCTCTTGTTTTTTCTTGTTCTGGGTTTTGGGCTTCAATTTAATGCAAAATGGAAATAAAAGTATATATATATATATATATATATAGAGAGAGAGAGAGAGAGAGAGAGAGAGAGAGAGAGAGAGAGAGAGAGAGAGAGAGAGAGAGAGAATTGGGCCAATTGGCCAAGATTTCCTTTTTCGTTTTTCTTTTTTTTAAAGATTTCACCCCTTTTTTTTTTTTTTCTTTTTGTTGGGGACTGATTATTCTTGGAAGCTGCATGAGATGAGATCAAATATACTGCAGTTTTCTATAATTCTTTGGGAGAGTCTATTTGCAAGCAATAGTGTATATCGTGCTTATATAAATTTTGTTGTATAAATTATAATGATTATCTCAGGACAGGCTTCTAAAAATAAACATTTTATATCAAATGTTGTGGTAACATATGTGGCATGCAATGATTAGACCTCTTACTCGAATTTATATTTTGTTTTTTGTTTTGTCCTTTTTTTCCCTAAAAAAAAGAAGTAAGGAGGCCCTGCAGAGTTGGAGCTTAAATGATTGAACTGAATATGATTCTTAAAATATCCTGTAGTTCCAAGTCCCAGAAATTTCACAGGCCTATTTCTTTAATTCAATTATTTGGGATCGGGATCAGGTCACGACTATTTCTTTGAAATCAATATGATGGTACAT
Organism: Paulownia fortunei; assembly: GCA_019321725.1. NCBI lineage: Eukaryota > Viridiplantae > Streptophyta > Magnoliopsida > Lamiales > Paulowniaceae > Paulownia > Paulownia fortunei. The sequence goes on along the minus strand of CM033113.1, from coordinate 5,641,062 downwards.
TTATAAATATTTTTTCCTAATAAGAATATAATTATGCATTAAAATAAGAACTAAAACTCTAATTTGAACCTAAAATAATCCTTGAGAGGAATAGACCCAGACCATTTCTTCGGCCTTGCCCATTGGGCCAAATTGTGTGCAAAAACATTAGCAAACCACCTAATATGCCTCCCATCGCTTAAATACACCAGACATCAAAATTACTGCTATGATACTATATATTCAAATCTCTGTATGTACAACTCCTTAAGTTAACAAAGAAAATACAAAAGAAAAACTATTGAGCCTGCTCAAAGTTGATCTCCAGCCAAAGGTAACAAATATTCGCAAAAATCATGGTTCCTAATTTAAGGAACTGAAACCAATCTGAAAAAAGGGTTTCATTTATTGGAGCGTTGGGGTATACTGGAACCGACTTAAGGCTATTATTGCGCACAGATTTATCAACGAGAGCAAAAATTGGGACTAAGTGGCAAAAGTTAGCTCATTGCAATTATTGCGTCAATGATGAAGCTTCATGGACGATGATTTTCAAATGAATCCTTAACGGTTGTTATGTCAATTCGTTTTGAAAATTTAGTCAAAACAATTGGGAGGAACGGAAAATAATGCAGTTCGACATGGTGGAGTAAGGAGGAGATGTCAAACAAATATAAGGAATATTCCAGAGTGATTTGAGGGGTCGGAAATCCGATGACATACCAACATGAATAATCTAACAAGTTCAATTAGCTAGTGAAGAATAACAACCTGGTGATTACATTTACTTTCGAGGACCACCTTTTGATACAAACAAGTTCAACAAGAATACAAGATTGATTTCGAGGGTTATTCTACAAAGAAAACGAATATATTGGTGAAGCGGTAAGACCTTTAGCTTGGTACCCTTTTTCCGAGAAATTTTTTTCCCATTTCATTGATTTAGATTCACCCAAAACTTGTCTCACCATATTTTCGCCCAAAGTTCTCTGCTGTTATATATTTGGAAGCTAGAAGCAGAGACATTGAGCTTGAAACTTGCACCATGTTGAGAAATTAGATTGCCTTTACAACTAAATTTGACTTCATCTTGAGTGTACAACAGCAAACTTACTTCAAAATATGTTCTCCTCTATTGTATTTTTCTCTAAAAACATTTCTTTGCAGTGGAGGGTGGGAGTCCAAACAACATATGATGCAGTAAAGCATCTCACTGAAGTTTACAAAACTCAAATCAAAAAGATCTATCCAAACTCAAGATACTCGGTTCCTTATAGATTTTTTCTTACATCATCTACGTGCACTGGGTAAAATGGAAAGTTTTGGTGGAAGGGATACAACAACTTAGTACTTGAGATTGAAGAGGCAAGCGAAGGATTAGTTACAGCATATAGTTTATCAATTTACAGATCAACTAAAGGAAGTATAATATATGTATGTGTACCTAAGATCATTGATCACGAAGGAACCTCTGCAGACACTGGAAACCTAAATGCTCAGCACAAAACCTCTCCATTTCCTTCCCACCACCTTTTTCTTCGCAAACCTCCTTTTCAAGCCCGGCAATAATGTCATCCCAATCCCTCAAAAATCCATCCCAGTGCTCAACTCTAGTATCTGAAACTGCATCTAGTATCTCTTGCAACCCCACAATCTTGCGGCTCACATGCCTCCTCAGCTCCCTGACATTGGGATCAAGCCCAGGCACTGAGTCAAGCCTGAATAACAAGCCCATCAATGCCTCATTGATCTTGATCCGCTCCCGCTGACTGGTACGTACAGCATCAACTGTCTCCTGCCAGACACAATTAAAATATATGTAAAATGATATATGTTTGAAATCCAAAATAAAGGATAGTGCAGAAAACGTGTTCACTGTATACTTGCATGCAGTGATCGAGTAAGTGGCTGATGACATGATGGAGATAGATCAATGTCACGCTAGCATGCTCATATGCACTGCTTTAACTTTTGGTCTCGAGACAAGCAGAGACATAAAATATTGCATTGAGCCACCTCTTATGCTGGGAGTGGTCTCAAAACTCCACGAAGTCATGCACTTAGCACTCATTTTTTAGGGGGAGTAAATATTGAAGGGCACAAGGGTATGAAATTAGCCCATAAGATAGCTAACTGCGCTTGATAATACTATATATAGCAACCATGCCTACTAACCAAGCAGAAACTTGATGTAATTTCATGCGCCCTTATGCTTCTTCCCCAAAGCTTGAGCTACGCAAGGTTCAAATCAGGAAATAAAGTACAATAAACACACTCAGAGCAAAAGTAGCATAAAGCAAAGCCCCTGTACCCGAGCAGCATACATCATTGAGGTCCATATTACTAAGAAATTCAACCTTTAGGCTGTCGGTTGAACAATTTCTTCCCTGCCTCAGAATCCGACATAGCGATCCATTACACTCAACTGATTGGAAAAAGGGAAAAAAAAAACAAAAAACAAAAAACGGTGGTAGCCGGCAGACATAAATTCACCAATTTTCTAGCACTTTTAGCATATGATATGGTTCACTCTGAGATGAGATTACTAAATACAACCATAAATTTGTACCAGCTGAGTAAAATGACACGGATCAATGCATGACGATCGAAAGTAGTACAGTGCTGATAAGAGTGAAGTATTTGAAAACATGCCTGGCGTTGGATTTGCCTCTGCCAGTAATTGGCTTCAGAATTGACAGCAGAGATCTTCCTGACAAGGGTGCGGACCACGTGAGATCTGTAGGAGGACTGTATCTTAACAGCCGCAGAATATTCGCGGGATTGGGGATGTGCGGGGAGGTGAACAGTTATCGGGATGGGTTTTGAGTGTGGTTGTTCATCAGGGGAGGACCGGATGGGAATTTCTGTAATTTTGGAGTCGGGCTCAGACGCAGAGTGATCATTCTGGAAAGTGTACACAACTGTGGTGGCGGTGGCGGTGGCTGTGGAAGAGAAAAGTCGAGGCGTGCGGGAGGACTTCATTTTTACTAGCGGAGAGAATGAAAAGGGAAAGAAGCAAAGAGTAAAGGGTGAGAGAGTGACGTTGCCGAATGTGGATGTTTCTGAATTTATCTTGGCGCGTATTACGCATGGGGTTTGAGCAACGCCCGTTATTTGCGGGCCCTAAATCCATTTTTAGGCCCATGGGCTTAGTCGCTCCTGGATGTGCTATCCTGAAACAACAGTATTCTAGCATTGTTGACGTATGTGTGTGTTAAAAAAAAATTCAATAAATTAATAATATTTTTATAAAATAATAACTTTTAATTGAAGAAAATAATTAAGAGAGATAAGTGTAAAAGAGGGACGAGAACGAGAAATAATATAGTTGGAGACAATAATTAGAGAGAAAAAAAAAAAAAAAGAGTTGGAGAAAAAAGTGTTGGGACATGACAAAATCTATCTTGACATTTATTTTTCAGAAGGATTTAAGTTATACTATCAAGTTAATTACATTATCACCCTTGTGCCTCAATATGACTACTTCTTGCATTGGGTTGTAAGGGGAAATTTCATGCTGTAATTCAAGAACTTCTAAACATCCAAGTACATACCATCTCAAATTCCCAACCCTGATAGCAGATAATCTTTAGAAACACTCCTACAAATTTAACGAGAAAAACACTAGTTATTGTAATATATAGTTCTAACTTTTATATTCACCAATTTCTCAATATCTCTTAATTAGATCTCAAAAATGAAAAATGAAAGTACTGAGTTATAATTGACTTGAGGTGAGAAACTGACAATGATTAATAAACTTTTCTTAACAAGTACTTACGTTAGACACCAATTTAAATTTTACAAGTACTTAAATTTCCAAAATCTCTGAGTCCTTAATTTTGAGTAGATTATGAGCTTATAGGTGCTTTAGCCTTTATGATAACAAAAGTAATGCAATCATTGGATAAAGCTTTCCCTTTGGGTGCTTAATCAGGAATCATGTGCCAGCAGTAAGCGCCTCACTCTGCATCATGTAGTGTAACATAAAAATCAGGTTCATTATTCACTAATGATACAACAATTCGGCAGATCCGAGTTATTTGCAATACAAAGATCAAAGCATGAGATCTTTACACCTGACCATAATTTTGGCAAGCATAAGCCTGACAGACATGGAGGTGAAGATGGGAATAAAATTCCTCAATTTCAGTAAACAAAAACAGGTTTCAAGGTGGTGATGGAAGAATCTTCCCGGAGCACTTTCCAAAGCCAACGTTGTAACCATCCCCCTGCAATCCATCTGACAAGTTATTGATGAAATGGGAACAAAAATATAATTTAGAAGTAAATTAATGTCCACAGAAACTAAACCTTGCAACAGCCAGTGAAAATGACTTCATCTCCGTCTTCCAGATACGTACGAGTAGTTCCACCTAAATATAAAGGCTTTTGTCCATTCCAGGTTAACTCTAGCAAGCATCCATAAGACTCGGGTTCCTGCAGATGAATTAAGGCAGTGTGGAGATTCGCTGAACCAGTAAAGCACAACTCATAACTATCACTAATTTCATCAATGAGTGCTAAAAGGGGCAAAGGAAAAAGATGCAAACTGCATTGCAGGCATCAGCTACTATAAAATCTTACAGGACCACTTATAGTTCCAGTCCCAAGGAGGTCACCAGGCCTTAAGTTGCAACCATTGATGGTATGGTGAGCAAGTTGCTGAGTTATTGTCCAATATCTGTAGCACAGAAAGCAAACACATTTGCAATTAGTATGCACCACAAACTTCACTTTCATCAATCAAGTGAAAGAAATCATCAAACTAAAAAAAGCTGATAAATTCTTACAGGTGTTTGAAGTTGCTTCTTGCTACAATGCATGGATATTCTTGGCCAGCTGGCACAATGGAGACCTGGTGGCAGAAAAGCCATGTCCTTCGGTGAAAAGAAATACTCAAGGGGGTTTCATAAGTATGAGAAGAACCTAGGGTTATATGCATAAAATAAAAAGTAGAAACACATCCTATTCTTTTTTGGAAAAAGTAAAAGTTTAGGGGAGGTAAAATTGCTCATAAAAGTGTGTGTGTGTGTGTGTGTGTGTGAGAGAGAGAGAGAGAGAGAGAGAGGAGGAAGAAGAAGAAGAAGAGGAAGAAGAAGAAGAATTTGATAAATCACAAGCAGAGTTATATAGAGGAGCCAAACACCTGCAAGGAAATATCGTAGTTTTTGGATTCCTTCTCTGCAAGATAAGGCAAGGGAGGAGGATTCTGCAATCAACATTATGTAAACAATTATGTTGATAGAAAAACCAGGCAAACCAGCAAGTTGCTAATTGCTATCCAAAATCATAAGCAGATTAATTACCTGCTCTGGAGCATCAGAAGCAAATGGTTCTAGAGCATCTAAGGTCACAATCCATGGGGATACAGTTGTGCCTGCAGTGGACCCAAAAACAAATTAAGCTTCTGCTACCATCAGTCAGAGAACAACAGGTGACTTCATTACAGCATAAATGGGAATAAAACATTCTTTGCACCATTTAGAAATTTTAATTTTATTTTGAGTAGAATTCACCATAAGCAACAGCAATGATTTCTTACCAAAACTTTTGCCCAGAAAAGGACCAAGAGGCACATATTCCCATGCCTGAATATCTCTCGCTGTCAAAACCAGCATCATAATGGCATCAAAAATCAAGGGGAAAAACTTCTATGTGATTTAGTCTGATGAATTTGTATGCTTGGAAATGTTTATCCATACCACTCCAGTCATTCATCAAGACAAGTCCAAAGATATGATCTGCAGCCTCATTAACATCCACGGGCTTCCCCAATTCATTTCCAGGACCAACTACAGCAGCCTAAATGCATTTTAACAATTTGCACAAGAACCAAATATGGTATTTAATTCCAAAACCAGTAGGTCATTGTAATTATTCTATCACATATAAACAGGAAAGCAAAAACAGATGGGATCTAACTAATAATTTGATCCAAAACAAAATATCTATTTTCTCTTTTTGACAAAAAAAGCTTACCATTTCCAGTTCAAAGTCCAACTTACGAGAAGGTCCAAAATAGGGCAGAGAATTCACAGTTGGATGGCCTTGCCCTCTGGAAAAAGCATCACTCCATAAGTCATGCAATATACTTCTAATTTTTAACAGCAAAAAGAATATTTTGACTACAAACCAACTCAAGAAGTAACTCTTGCACCAAATCAGAGCATGTACAGTAAATACTTTGTGATCAACTGACATTGGAGTACATGTGGAGATTTAAAAGTAAAATAAGATAGATTGCATTAAGTAAAAGGGGATGGAGTCTTTTATAAAATTCTAGGAATGAGGCAAGGAGGTTCAGGATTGTTGAGAGCCCAATCCATGCAATCTAAAAGACTCACTAGTAGAGGCCTAACTGTGCCATGACTGTCTAAATTTAACCAAAGAATAACTCAAGGAGCAAAAATTCATTGAAATATGAGCCCAAGCTGCATTATAGAACAGGAGGCTGGAGATATGCTGATTATATAAAATACATATGACCATGTAGCATGTTATGATGATTAAAGCCTATGATGTTGAGCTCCACGAGGCGGATAGGCAAGTAATAATTGTAGAAATCCCTGCCAACAAAATTATAAGTTGGCTGATATTAGAACACAAAACTAACTTGAAGCTAGGAACTAGAGTTGAGGATTTCATTGAGTAATAAGCAATCCAAACTCCAAAACCTTATTGAGGCTCTCATGAGAATCATATGTTAAAGAAGTTGTCTTCATTTTGCTTTAAGTACCTCAAATACATTGATTTAAAGAAATTGCTTAATAGCAACAAAGCAGTCGAAGTTCAAGGCAAGAATAGACAAGAATCTTGTGATAGCCATGGAGGAAAGCACCGAAGTAATCATGGTTTCCACAAAAGTTTCTAATGCAATTTAACTCCATCAGCATACTTAGAACTAGAAGAACAATATTCAATCATTATGTAAGTCCGCGTTCAGTATGGATGGAAAGATCAATTCAGTAGACAATTACTTTCTTCTTCCACTTTTTTTCTGACAAAAATATCCAGTAAGGACTCATGAGTTTATTGTTGTACTTCATTATAAATTTTCTTTCTAGTACACTCCTGTCAGCTGTTATTATATGCAAACAATAAAGATGTAATTATCCTCCCAACAGGAGGGATGCACTGAGAATGGTGGCAGCCAATGGGCCTTTGAAAATTGATATGAATTTGCCAGTACATATAGAAGGAATTCTGTCTTGTAACCTTGGTCTGATTATGTCAGTGCCAGAGATGACAATAGATGATGCACGCCCGTGGTAAGCAATAGGAATGTGAAACCTGAAAAAATATACAGCCATCGAAAACAGGAGGGGAAAAATATGAGAGAGAGTGATGGAAAGAAATGGTTCAGCTTTGGAATGACATTCTAAATCGCCATACCAATTTGGGTTAATTGGGTTTTCTGGGCCTCGAAATATAACTCCACAGTTCTTCGCGTGATGCTTTGATGCAAAGAAGTCGGTGTAGTCCCCTATTGCAATAGGAAGAAGCATTTGGACCTTGCCCTGGTACATCAGCATGGATTGAAACAGCAAAATTGAACACATGATCCATTATGAAAATTTAAAACCATTTGCAAGCCATACCATAGGCACAAGTGCTTTCTCCCTTAAACTTGCATTATCACGCAATATTGGTTCTGCAGCTGCATTATGACAAAGCATAATGAGCATATTAAATTTACTAGATAGAATGAGTGCCTCTTTTGTTGTACAAAATGCAAGGGAAAATGATAATTAGTGAAATCATGTGACCAGATATTCTTAAATTACTTTATGCTACATGAAGTTACATAATAGAAAGACTGTAAACCACGGTATGTACAAAGGGAGCAACGTGAGTAGCCAACCTGATAATAGCTTTTGCAATGTCTTACGAGCTTCCTTCCATGCTGGTCGTCCCAATGCCAAGAACTTATTGAGATTAGGCTGTATAATTCGTCAATTAGCCAGCAATAACAACTAGCCTTCTGTATATCGTTTTCTAATAAAGTTTATTTTATTAACTTTCACAGAAAAAGTAAAATTCAAAAACAACTCCTTTCCACCCAGTCAGAGCAAGTGAAGCGAGTTTGATCACTCAGCATTGTGTGTAATTACGATTTCAATGGTTTACCTTCTATTCATAGAATTTTAGGCCACTGCCTTGGTTCTTCTCGGACATCTAGCTAAGTAACACATATTATGTAGGAAAATAAATTTAGAAAAAAAAAAAAAAGGTGCTGGTCTCCAGTTCAATTAATTTCTATTGTTACTCCTGTAATTTTATTTATTTTTAATTCGATTTCTCTGTCCTCCAAAAACTTATATTCTTCGCTAATGTAATACTCACAGTGGCTGCATGAGAAGAGGCCATTACCAACAATTCAACCTAAAACAACACAGATGTTTGTACCACACAGCAATTATATGTCAATTTAAAGAGTACAAAATTCTCATGCTTCGCAACTTTTCACTTCGAGCAACGTTCTGAGTCTATCAGCTTCAAAGTTCAAAATAAAAAGTTAAACCAAATTCGAAAAGGAAATATAACGGACCTGATTGAAGCAATCGGAGTTTCTGAGATACGGACCGTCGAAAAGACCGGCCAAGGCAATCACGGACAGGTCCAGCACATAGTCTCCAATAGCAACGCCCGGTCTGGGCTCGGAACCCGGTTCGGTCTTGAACACACCGTACGGCAGGTTCTGAATCGGGAAGTGCGAGTCCGGATGGACTTCAATGAATGACTTCAGCACCATAGCAAATTAGCAAAGCAACCACGGATGAAACGACGTCGTTAGGAGCTAGGCCAGAGCTCCGGTGATGTGAAAGAGTGTAGAGTGAGAGTGGACACTGGGAATAGTGGAAAAACTGAAAGAGAGAGAGGTATATGAAGTACGGAGAGACGGGTAGTTGGAGACGGTGTTGGGTAAATATGAAGTCACTTACTTTTTATGTGGTGGTTTTGTTTATCATTTATTAAAGGTTGGTCCCGACGATTTGGTGCGGCGCTGCCGGTATTCAATGTGGAGGCCCGGCGAATGGATGTGTGGAGCGGGTAGGGTCAGGGCAAAATGGATCGGTTCAAAATTAGTAGTAGTACTTTGCAATTTGCATAACTACAAGTATTGATTTTCCAATCCATGAAGAATCAGATCCACTTTATTTGGGAGTGTTTTGCAAATGACATTTTTAGCAGTTATGGGCTTGAAACAAAAGTTGGGTAGGACTGTGTTTGCACCTATTAAAAATTAGAATAGGCCGAAAACTGGAAATACAAGTTTTGCATCACGTTTAAAGACTCTACTATGATAAGTAAAATAATTGTTGACATCATTATTATAATCACATTCATTATAAGTTAAATCAACGCGCCAAATTGTATACAATAACAATAAAAAATATTCATTATTTTTTGAAAGAATGGATAATTATGTATCTCAAACACGATAAATTAGTAAGTTGAGTAAGTGAAAATTTTATTTAAATTAAAAAATAAAAAAATATATACAATTCATTCTCAAAATAACTTAAATTTATATAAAAACCTAGTAATTTGAAGTATAGTATTTTGACAAAATTCAAATTAAATATTTTTGTATAATATTTCTAAATTTATTCCATTTCTTGATGTCTCGTCATAGTCATGAGTTTTAGTATATACAAAAACTGTCATTCACAAAATATAATTTAGATAAAAATATAATTGTTACTATTGTGATATATTTGACCATCTTTGACTAAACTTTCTTAATTCTCATGTTTAGTTTGGTTAGTTTTTTAGTTTTTTGTTTTTTTGTTTTTTTGTTTTTTTGTTTTTTTGTTTTTGAGGGAAGAGATAAATGCCAATATAAACTCAGCCCATATTGCCTCATTGGGCCCTGCCAATAAGTCTTAACTCAATCCCACCCATTAAAAAACCTATTTGGCCCAGATAACATCATCTTTTCGTAATAGTTTACTGAACGCGTCAAGTTTCGTTTTGCAAGAATTTAGACAAACGAAGTCGAATATGATACGACTGATCCGCTCTGCGTTTCGGTAAGAATTCAGACAAACGAAAAAGGAGACGACGACTAATCCTCTTTGCAGGACTATAACCCCACCCCGGGTCCTAACTCAATCAAAGTAGAAAGGGTTGAAGTGGGCAGGAATCCTACGCGATCGAGGGTGAATCAAGACGCCAAAATCCAAAGTCAAGTTTCCTTTAAATTTCTCGCGGAAACGTTATCTTTATCTTTGAGCAATCAAGGTTGAACGTTTAGGTTTTCAGGTTACCAATTTGATTAATATTATCAACATTTCCAATTTGTCGAAACCCTAGGATTTCGGCTTTGGTTTGCCTTGGGTCCTCGGATTTTTGCTATTTTGATTCGCAATTGTGGTTTTCGATATCAAATGTGCTCGTGTGTGATGCAGGACAGTTGGAAGCAAGAAAAGAAAGTATGTCGATGGATTTGATATTGAAGCCGTCTTGCAGCGGTTGTGGATCGACGGTGGAGCTGTATGGCAGCACGTGCAAGCACCTGACGCTTTGCGTGAATTGTGGTAAAACTATGGCCGAGAATCATGCCAAGTGCTACGAGTGCGGCAATCCCATAACTCGCCTGATTAGGGTTCGCAATTTCTTCCTAATGCAAAAGATTTATCGAGATTTTTCATGAATAATGTGATGTGAACACGCATGCACTCGCATATATTTGAATCTCTACGTGAATATTAGTGATTGCATTTGGGTTATATAGCCTGAAGTCGACATATACTGAAGGTTCTTAGTTTGATGTCAATTTAACCTGGAACTCTTGAAAGTATTAAGTCGGTCATCCTTGTCCTGCAGTTATATCCAATTGGGAGTGTTAAACAGTAATTTAATAGCTTACTTATGATTTATCTGGCACAAAAGGATTAACAAAATTGGAGAAAATTAAGTTTGAGCCTGTTAAATGATCATTTGAACTTTTGTGCTTTAGTTTTTGTTTTTGTTTTTTTCTTTTTTTGGAACTTAGAAGTGGAAGAGGATTATATAATGATAAGGCTGGATTAGCTTGCATATGTGTTTTGTGAACCAGAATTTCTTTGTGCTCTTGCTTAATTACATTTAAGAGTTCTATAACCACACACGTCTGAGAACAATTAGCAATTTTATTCATTTGGTGAATTTTCTTGGTAAAGGGTTTAAGAGATGGATTTTTGTTCGCGTTGAATATATTTTTGCTTTCGCTGAATGTACCGAATTGGTTGATTATAGCCAGTTAGTTGGTGTTCTTGCAGATGAAGTCAAAAAGATCTTTTTTGTTATTTTCCGCCAGCAACGTGTTTTGCTTCTATAGGCTGCTAGATTCTAGTCATTCTGAAATATTTAGTTACCTAACCAAAAGTAGAAGTATTCTAGTGGGTGTTGACTGAAGCCATGTTTGAAAGATATCTTATCTGTTAAAAGAATGATTTTACTAAAATTTGGCACTGAAAAAAGGTGAAATCTGTAACAGATTCTTTCAACCCATTCACATTTTAAATTCTGCGCTGATGCTTGCAATTGATAAAATTTCTTTTTTATCGTATGTTCAAATTGGCTATTATTTGTATAGGAATATAATGTTCGGGCAAGTTCCAGTAGCGACAAAAATTATTTTATTGGAAGATTTGCCACAGGATTACCAAATTTTAAGAAGAAGAACGAGAATAAATGGTCATTGCAGAAAGAAGGTCTGCAGGGGCGCCAAGTTACTGATGCCTTGAGGGTATTGCTCTTACCTTACAATTGCTGAAATTCCTAATATTTCTCTTAAAAATGAGATGTGGGCAGGTGTGCGTACGATAAATTCTTTAGTCAAATACTTGCATCCTGTTTGTTGATTAACATGATGGAGTTTCCTCATATAGTTCTTCTGAGTAGAGATTAAGATAAAACAAGGTTAATGCTTTATCATGTTTCTATGTTGTTATGGAAGCTTGCTGTTAGGTTGCGATGTCCGGAACTGAATGAAGCTATTGCTGTACTGATACTTTTACTTAGATTGAAGTTTGTTTTTAGGAAAAAAATTAATGTAAGCATAAAAGTTTGATTGGTCAATTTACCGTTTCAGGATGGTTGGCTTTATGTTGCTTCCAGTAGATCTCTTTTGTCTTTATTTGTTAGCTGCTTGCTATCATCATATGATTGCATTACGTAGGAGAAGTACAAGAATAAACCTTGGCTGCTGGAAGATGAAACAGGCCAGTTTCAATACCATGGTCAGCTTGAGGGTTCACAGTCAGCAACATATTACCTTCTAATGCTTCAAGGGAAGGAATTTGTTGCTATTCCTGCTGGTTCCTGGTAAACAGAGTTACTGTTCACCCATATTATCTCGAGTTTGCGTATTGAGTCATATTTCTGTTGATTATAGGTACAATTTTAACAAAGTGGCACAATATAAGCAACTCACTTTGGAGGAAGCAGAAGAAAAAATGAAAAATAGAAGGAAAACTGCTGATGGTTACCAGAGGTGGATGATGAAAGCGGCAAACAATGGAGCTGCAGCCTTTGGTGAAGTTGAAAAGTTTGATGATCGGGAAAGTGCAGCTGGTGGTGGGAGAGGGCGTAAAAAACCCACTGGGGACGATGACGAAGCCAATGTCTCAGATAGGGGAGAGGAAGACGAAGACGAAGAGGCAGCAAGGAAAAGTAGGCTTGGACTCAACAAGAAAGGTGGGGATGATGATGAAGAAGGTCCAAGAGGTGGTGACCTTGACTTTGATGATGACGATATTGAGAAGGGTGAGAATTCATCTGCTTTTTTCATGTTTGACTTTGCTAAAAAGTTTCGACAGTTAATCATTTGTTTGGGGTTCTAGAGTGGCACATCTTGTTTACGTATGTTGTAAGAGAATCAGCTTTTCTCTTGGCTCGAGTTTTATTACTGGGTCTCTATGTTCATTTTAAGTTTCGATTCCTAGTTAGTGATGGTTTTTATTCGCTAGACAAAGGGAATTTGGTGGTGACGTTGGATCAGCTATTATACATCTTTGTTACCCACTATTTTATCAGTTAGCCTTGTCATCCCATCTACATTTCTTCACTCCCTGGATTCTGGCTTATCTATGTCAAATTTATGTCTCCTGCTATTAATTATGTGAGTTCATGTGTTATATTCAATACTCCCTTTGTCGCTTCTATGTCCTTTTTGGGACATCTCAGAATAAGACTCCATATCCGAAAAATGGAAAATTTTCACAAAAAATACACCCTCAATTAAAGTAATGATTTGAAAACGCTAATTCTCAACTTGGAAAATATTGTTAAGATTCTCAAAATTTTCACTTTTTAAACTTCATTTAAACCTCCATGTCACAATAAATTGACCCTTACTTTCCATTCAAGAAAGATAAAAATAGAATCTATCAGCCCCAGATGGTTAAATGATCAAATTGCCACCCTTCCTTTGGGAGGAGTTGAAAAATACTGTGATGGCTCCGTTGCTTTCAATTTTAAAATGTTTTTTTTTTTTTTTTTTGTCATTGATTCGGCTATCCCAAAGTTTCTTTTTGATCCAACCAAAAAAGGAAAAATCTTGTTTTTTTTTCGCACTCTTTTTTTTATAACATAAATATTGTTTAGAGCCTATAAGTGTGAAAACAAAAAAGTTTGTGACGCTGGGACGCATAGTAATGAGACAGAGGGGAGTAGCTTTTACACGGAAAAATTTCATTTTCCCTTTGTAATGGTTTTTCATTTTCTCTAGGTGATGATTGGGAGCATGAAGAAATTTTTACTGATGATGATGAAGCAGTTGGAAATGATCCCGAGGAACGGGAAGATTTGGCCCCAGAAATTCCTGCTCCTCCAGAAATTAAGCAGGTCATTATTTACATTTCTGCAGCTGTGTACAATCCATGCCAAATTATTAAATGTTATCAAAACTATGCGGATTTCAGTGCACTTGTACTACTAAAATAGAAGAAGCTCTTAGCAAATGTTCGGTTGAAACTTCCGCATATGCTGAGGCATATAAATAACTTTCAATGGTTGTAAATGGTAGCTAAGGCTTGACTTCTCCACCTCCGGCGGGTAAAATTTTCAGTATGGGCACTTATAAGATTTGAGATTCTTCCTTAACGTGCATCATTGCCATTAACGGGCAAAAACAATCTGATTTACGTCTATCTAGCAGTGAGTTGCTGGACTGTCCGATGATGTTTTAGGAAGTTGGGATAATTGTCAAGATGTTAGTTATGTGGAAGTTTTCATACAAAACATGGTTTGGATGATGCCTGAAATCTTCTAGGAGAAGTTATAGTTGACAGCATTGCAGCTTCTCAGTGTCAGCCTTAGAACATGTCCTGAGGAATTTCGTTTCAGTTTTCGGTTTTCAATTTTTTAAAAAATCAGTTTTCGGTTCGGTTTTCGGCTATTTAATTCGGTGCACTGGACCGAACTGAAAACCGTTTTTTTTTTTTGTTTGTTTTTTAAGTATTTTTGCTAAAACACAATTTCTTCAATCAAAAACGATTTTTATCCTTCACCCACCATTTAGACGAGACGGGCAGCCAGAAAACTTAGAACTGAAGAAAGAAACCCTCGTTGTCTCCTCTCTGACTCTCCATCCTTCAGCAGCCACCGCCATCACCGTCCAGTCTCCCTCCTTCAAACATTCTTCAAGTTAGCCTTTTCGGGTAACCTTCATTCATCATTTTCTAATTACACCATTCATTTAAAATTTTATTCTAAACATTTGTAATGTACTTATCATTTATTTTTACGAATAAAACTGCTTAGAGAGATTGATTTCCCAAGCTAATATTCGATTATTGATTGCTCCTGGTTATATCGGCCAACATATAATGGTTGTATTTTGGATTCCACATCAGTAAACAAAAGTGGCCTGAAGTTTATTTTTATTCTTTGTTGTTGTTTAAATTTTGGTTAACTGAAGAAACAAACCGAAAAACCAAAAAAATCAGTTTTTAACCGAACCAAACCGATCAATTTTCGTTCGGTTTTCAGTTCAGCTTTTTGGTTAACCGAATTTTCGGTTCGGTTCGGTTTGACCGAACGAGCACCCCTAGAAATCACCCTAGACGACTAGTTTTGTTTCTTCCTTGTCATCTTTCTCTTTGGAAGGGGATACTAATTCTGGTGGATGGTGGGAGTCTGGTGGATTCTGAGATGTCAGAAAACCAGTTCTCTTTATTTTTTGTCCTGTTCCTCCCTTTCTTGATTGCTTATTTTTTATTATCACAGCTTTTTGGAGATTCACTCCATGTGAGAATGCTAATGAATGCCTGTGTCTTCCATCATCATCATTTCATATGGTCTTGTTGTGGTTGTGAAGCCGCAGTCTGAATGAAGTTATAGTTCTGGCTGTATTCCATTTATTTCAGGATGATGAGGATGAGGATGAAGCTGATGAAGAAGAGGGAGGGCTGAGCAAATCTGGAAAAGAGTTGAAGAAACTGCTTGGGCGAGCTAATGGACTGAATGATTCAGATGCAGAGGATGACGATGATGATGATGATGTATGTTTTCTGATGCCAGTTTCTTAATGTTATCTCGAGGAATTAAGAATGTGATTTGTTTTGCTTAGTAATGTGAATATTCAACCATTGTGAGAGGCTTAAGAAAATGTCATGGTACTCAAAATTGTGTGTGAACTTCTGATACTTTGATACCTTAAGAAAGGTTTACATAGGTCTGGAACATGATGTTTAGGAAACTACGTACATACGAGGTTTGGTGGCTTTATCTAACCAAATTCTTTAGAAGAGAGGATTTTCTTGCATGTGTATTGGAGAAATTTGAAATTGTTATTTGTTCAAATTGATCGAGGTTTCTATACAAGCTCGTCAGCAAGAGTAAAATTTTATCTATTTTGTTAGACCGAAGATGATATATCTCCTGTACTTGCCCCAAAGAAGGAAGCTCCTAAAGAAGAGCCAGTTGATAACAGCAGTCCCCTAAAATCAACTACTTCTGGTGCTGGTCGTGGGACACCATCGTCTTCGAAGTCTTCAAAAGGAAAAAGAAAAAGTAATGGCGAGGAATCAAAAACAACTAATGGTGCACCTCTGAAGAAAGTGAAAACAGAAAATGTGAGTGATTCGTTGTGTGTTTTTTAACAGAATTTATGTAATTTCTTTTTGTAACTTTTTTAAAATTTCGTGCGTATTTTTTGGGGTGAATGTTCTTTTTCCCTATGTTCTATTTTATTTATTAGAAGCTTTCATTGGGTTTCAGGAAGTAAAATCTGTGAAAGATGAGTCTGCTTCATCCACCAAAGGCAGTGCACCTACTAAAGGTGCATCACCAGCAGCAGCATCAAAAAGTGGGTCAGCACCGCCGCCTGGACCAGTTACTGAAGATGAAATCAGGGCCGTTCTATTACAGAAGACACCAGTGACCACACAGGATCTTGTAGCCAAATTCAAATCTAGACTAAAGTTGAAAGAGGTAAGGAATTTTGTTTTATCAAAAAAACTCTATTGCAAATCTCATAATTTTCTCTCTTCAGTTCTGTTTTATTTGTTGAACTCTTTGGCAAGTTAGATTCTTGGTGATTTAAAAGTTCCTCGATGATTGTGGGATATTGGTCTTCTCTCGCATTCTTATTCTTCATTTCCTTTTTGGGTGGGGTGGGGTAGAATTCTAAATATTTGATAATTGATAATATAATGAAATCTTAATTATATATTAAATTTTGTTGGTACAAGTGATGGGGGTAAAAGTTAATTTAGACCATTCACAACCCTTTTTATGAATTGCATAACTATGCATTTGCTTCTCCATAAATAATCACACTTTATCTCTATTATATTAGTGAAAGTTCCTAATCCCCTATGCCTAATCTCTCTCTGGGTGAGTAACCTTCATGTGACTTTATTTTCATTTCTGCTGGTGCAGAGTAAATTAGCATGCCCTTAGAATATATTATATTCTGAATTCAATTTAAGACTTACATGCTATCCCTGGCCAGACTTCATGTTTGAAAGACTGAGCAAAGAGAGTTCAAGCTAATCGAGTCAGATATTTGTAAACTAATATGTTATACAGATCTCTGCAGCAGTAGAGTTTTTCCAAGACATTACTGACTTGCTGCTGCCACGCCTTAACCTGTCTTTCATGAAAGCTTTAAAGATATAGATGTTACCGGACATGAAACGAAATTAAAATTGGGAACAATGTAGTAGATTCATGACGATCTGTGCAATTACGAAAAGACCTAGCTTTTTGCTTGGTGATATATTACTTACCAAGGGATGCTGGGGCTCTTTGTGGCAGGTTGTTATCTTTTCAATCCAACCAAAATTTTATCTGCAAGTTTATATAAATCTCACTGTTTTCTGTTCCTTAACTTACGCTAGTTTATTGAGATGGGAAATTGTCAGTTTAAAACCAAGTTGGATTTCGCTTCTGAAAATATGTCAAAAGAAAAGCGAGATTAAGTATTATTGGATCATGCTAAAGCTGAGGGAGCTCAAGCTGTGAGCATAAACTTAAGCCCAGCACAAGAACCAGCTTCAGTTCTATGCCCACTGAAGCAACTTCTAAAACTTGGCTGGGCTAAAGTCATGTATGAGGTTTTAAGTCCTGCTGATTTTTGCAGCATTGGGTCCTGTGGCCAAGTCATGACCACCCCCAATCACTAGTCATTTATGTTGACTCTCTGAAGTGGTGATTAGATCATTTAAGATGATATGATCCACTCTCTCTGTGGTAACAAACTAACATTAATAACCACTTCTTGCATAGTTGATGGCAATTGACTTGTTTCAAGTTATTGGATTTATTTTATGGTCTTATATCATTGTGTTATGTTTGTTTGTATTTTGTAAAGTGGCATATGTCCGTTAATTACAAATATGTTAAGTCAACTATCTCAATTGTGTTAGGCAATTTATTCAGTATCATAATGTCAGCATTGGTATCACATATCCACATCTATTGTCTAGTCAGTGAAGTTTTGTGAATGCAGGACAAGGATGCTTTCGCAGCTATATTGAGAAGGATATCAAAGATACAGAAGACTAATGGCGCAAACTATGTAGTTCTGAGAGAGAGATAATTCGTTTATCTTAGACTAATGCATCCTGATATACCCTTCCATCCATGCTTCTATAACTTGGATTGCCAAGTTGAGGAGAACTAATGGACTTCAATAGCTTTCTTTGATCTGGAATTTCATATCCTTAATTAAATGATTAACGTCATTTTGTACTACAGTGCATGTATATTGTTGATTCCTCTTTTAACCTGTCTGATGCCTGAGCAGGAAGAAGGGAAAACTAGCACTCTACCTAAGACTATGGTATACTTGATAAAAGTTTGAGATCTGTGATACGCTTGCAATAATTTGGAGAACAAGTTTGATCTTTTTGGGCATTTTATGTACTTCACTTTTCGTCGTAATTCGCGAGTAAATGACCAGAAACTTATATTCTACCTGTAACCCACAGATGCATGGATGTGTCATTTCTTTCTAATTAGAAATTGAGAATAAGACCATGCTGACGTACATAATGAAACTTGCATCTTGACATGTTAGCAATTTTTGATTTTTGAGTTATGCTTTTTTCTTTAATCTCTTCTCCCTTATAAAGTTAAACAAACAAGACGAATCTATACTACATTTAGATATGTTTTAAACACAATAAACTTAGTCAATCTGACACTAGTGTAAGTTTGTAAGCGGCGCAGATGAAATGATCTAAGTCGATTCTGAAACAAAGGGCAACTGAATAGATTCCAAGCCAGTCTGAAGCATAAAAACCGATAGCCTGTCACAAGTCCTACACGTTTTTCCTACTATACTAGTACAAATGAAATACTTTATTCACTAATAAAACAGCGCCGTCGCTACTATAAGTGGCATCTAGATGCCTATGTAGCAAATCAACAACCCAGCAAGTAACACAAGAGATAGCCCATTCAAGTGGGTGGCGGCAGAGGGTGGTGGGGGTGGTGGGGGCCCAAATGCAGGAGGGGGGTGAACAGGCAAGGGGGGCGCAAATGCAGGAGGGGGGTGAACAGGCAACGGCGGCCCAGCTACAGGAGGGGGCTGAACGGGCACAGGCAGCTTAAGCCCGTTTTTGCAACTCTCCAGGTTTCCACTTGTGAAGTACCTGACCCCTTCATTCTCCAGCGCAACGTGACTGACAGGGTCCGTGTACATTCTGATAGGGTTTGTGAGATTACATGATAGGAATTCCTCCAGGCCCGGAAGCTCTACGACGCTGTCCTCTGTTCCTGAATAGTTGAACCCTGCTCAACACCCCAGCCAAAAGTTACCCAGAAAGGAAAAACCAGTCATCAGTACTAGTGAAACTGTCTACAGACAAGAAAACAAATAAAGAACTTGCTTGAAAATTATGCATCAAATAAACCATAGATTTTAAGATTTTCAATTACCCTTTTCACGGGTTACCGTCAGACCCTTGTTTCAAGCAAACCCATCATAATTTATTGAGGAAGAAAAAATAATAATTGTACAACTTCTAGGAATAATCAACGCAAGAACAAAGCGAATTAGCAATTAAGTAGTACTACTGTATTACACACAAGTAATAGTAAGTTATTTTTTATCCCAAAGCATGAAATGAAATGAGCCAACAAAATCCAACAGCCAACTGTGAAACCCTTTCAGCTTAAACCCATATACAAAAGCCCAGCAAAAGCATGTAAACGGAAACGCAAAAGCATGTGTATAAAGTTGAATAGGAGGGTGCTTAGTGCTTACATATTTTGTCACCAACCCTGAAGACCCGGCCCGATAACCAAGAATTGACATCCAAAGCGGGTCCCCAACCGCGGTCGCCGCCCACGAAGTGGTGGGTTTGCGCTGAAACCCCAGCCCCAGTCAAAGCAACAACCAACAGAAACACAGCGGCGAGCACCTTGAATACTGCAGCCATCAGTTCCCAGCTAAAGGCCCCTCCTTTATCTTTCTCTGAAAATACCAAAAAGTGGAGGAGATGAAAGCGTAAAAAGAGTGAAGAACTAGGATAAGGATTTTTTAAACTTCTCTCCAACAAGCCAGTTATGCTCTCACTTCAAAAGCATGGGAAAACTGAGCGGGTGAAGTTTCCCATAAATAAGCTGAAATAATATGGAGGACTGGTTGGTGGTGTGGCTGTGCCTTCACTTTTTACAAAGTCAGTAAAGGTTGGTGGTGTGGCTGTGCATTCACCACTTACTGTGGTAATCGGCCACGTGCCTGCTCTTGGTCCTAAACGAGTTTCAAATTTCACCTACCACATATTATTCATTTTTTTCTTGGCCTTCTCCATCTTTCTTTCCCCCTCTTTTTCTTCCATCCATAGTCGTACTTTTAATTGAATGTTGGTATTGAACTTAACATAAAACTTAAATAAATAACAAAATTGTTTACTTTTAATCAATGACAATTGCTGTTTAAATAAAAATAAAATTATCACTTCACAAATAAAGATATATTATTTATGATCGCTATGAGAAATTAAGAAGATGAGAGCTTTTTTTTGTTTTCATTTTCATGTAATATTTTTTCAATTTTTATTATTTGAAACTTTGAAAATGTATTTGTTTAGTAATATCATGTATTTTTATTTTCAAATTTTTTTGCTAAAATTAGAAATGAAAATATACCTATTAAACATCAATCTTAAGCCTACTAACATTTTAAAACATAATAAAATAAATATATATTTTTTTATTTTTAAACCTACATAATTAATATAAAAATATAACTAATTCAAATATATATTTTTTGTACAAAAATATTTTCTGTCTAGAAATACAATAAATGACATCGAAAAAAAAATCAGGTTTTTAATTGGAGGGGAACAGAGCATTTATTAGTGCTGCGGTGGTACCAAACTGATGGGAAGTGTGGTAAGAATTAAGTAATGGGTTTGGATGCTCAAATTCTAGTTGATAACAATAAAAAAATATAAAATTTAATAATAATAAAAAAAAAACACAGATGCACATAACAATAAAAATTAAAAAGAAAAAGAAAAAGAAAATTGCATGTCAGTTTGACTTTTCTTGGGTAACAAACGGAACCTATTATTTGATGATACCTCATTTTCTGGTTTCCTTATGGACCAAAATTGTGGTTTAGTACTTTTTAGCTTCGTGTAACACCCATCGCCACGTTTTGTACAACGAATCATAATTATAGACTCCTAGTTATTCATTTTGCTAGTGCATTTTGTATCTTAGAAGAATATTATAAGATTTACCTAATCAAAGTTCTTGATTTCTTGCGACATCACGACTTAGGTAATTTACAAATTCTTGTTGTTCATTGCATCTTGGCTCGCAATTCTAGATCTGAAATTTAAATTGTTAGGATGTACTTAACAGTATTTTTTTTATTTTTTGTTCTGCTGAAGTAGTGATTAAGAGTTTATAAAATCATATTATTAGTTTAAATTAAAAAGTAATTCCAAAATTATATTAAAATATAAAACGTTATTTGTAGTCATCTCAAAAATTCAAAAAAATCAATTTGAGAAAGATGGAGAATATCGAGCTAATGACATATTTTTTAAACAATTGAAACTTTTCTATCGCAAAGAGCCCATTAAACTACTTTACTGCCTAAAATTTGTACACATTCTTATTCTCACTTTTATTCTATATATATATATGTGTGTGTGTGTGTGTGTGTGTGTGTGTATTTGTTTGCAAACGTTTTGTACTTTAAGCACTTATTTTGCTATTTCTAAAATAAAGAGCATCTATATTAAATTATTTTACTATTCATGTCTTTGGCATGTTAATCTAAACACCTCGTAGAAATTGACAAGTGTTAAATCAGTTTTTTCAAAGAATTACGCTGTAGTTTCTCTCCTCCTCGCTTTATTCTCAACATATCTCTATTTCTTTTTTCTAATCACATTAGCCCCTTCTAAGATATTGTTATCTTTGTCATAAATTCATATGTAACCAATAAACACTATAAGAAAAAAATCGCGACAATATATTAAGTGATAATGTAAAAATTGTTACTAATTACATATATTAAATAATAAAATAATTTATTTTATCGTCATAATGATTTACACTGATTTAATTTATTTTGTATTGATTATACGGTGTGTGAGTTATCGATTTATTTTCTTTTATAAGAGAGTGGAAAAATCAGCAAGAACTAAGAAATCACCAAACTCAAGAGAAAGTGGAATATCAGCAAGTAAGAAATCACCAAACTCATCAGGCATACAGAGAAAGAATAATTAAATTAATTTATCTCGAAAGTTAAATACTAGTAGAATTGTGAATTAAAAACAAAAAAAAAAACTTAAATCAATTTTCCTGTGGTCCGTAGCGTAATGATTTCGAAAGGTTTCCGATGATCTTTCTTCCATACATCAAGACATGATAATTGATATTAGGTGGCGATACTGCCAGGAGATGAAACAGAAATGAATTCCATGCCTTTGCCAACCACTTTCGAAATGTTGTAATTTGATATTATATTTTTAACTATATATTATTCATGTTAAATATATATTTATAAAAATATTTTATAAATTTGATACTTATATTTAAAATGTAATAAAAATATAATATCAAAATAAAATAGAAGTTTTAACAAATCATGTATGCCCTTCTGAATTCCAACTCTTTTTCCTAGGAATCGTCCGGTGATGTGTACTTCTTTGAATTTGTGCCAAGTGCCATACTCCTTTTTGCACAGAAACACATGGAACAACAATATATGCCATTTTACAAAGGTACAATATCGCAAAACATGCTAATCAAGAACATCCATTTCCCACAACTGCATAGCTTGCTCGAACAGTGGAATGTATGGGAATCAAGAACCACTTATTCAATCGAATGTCTCTTCGGGGGAACAGAATATGATGATATCAGCTTCCTCAGGCAACTTAAAAGTCACCTTCTTTTTCAGCTTCCCCCTCCGGCTTCTGCTTATCGAATCCATATTGGACAGATCTTCCTCATCTTCTTCTCCGAATTCATCAATCTTTTCCAGCTTCCCTGATGAGAAACTCATTCTTGGCGTGTAAAAAGGAGTATTACTGAAATCCGGGGAAGAAGGGTACACCCTCTTGCTCGGTTGCTTGAAAACCTGGATTTCACCTGCCCTGGTGAACTGAGGATTCAATGCAGGTGAATTCATCAGACAATCCTCCAGAGTCATTATAGTTTCTACTTCCAGGAATTTGTTATCTGATAAGGAGTTTGATTCTTTCGAGTTTTCATATGATGCCGGGGGGACATTCTTTGGCGTTGATGGCCTCAAGCAGCAGAGCCTTTGTCCCATAATTGGATCATCTAAAACCCAAAAATTAACAAGAAGGGGTAGGCTGCTAATTGGACATAGGTGAATATACGAGGTGGGAAATGGTTTGCACAGGTAGTATAGAGTGGATTATAAAGGTAACTAGGTAAGTCTCGACGATGGAATCCATGTAAAATATGCATTGTCGGGTACTATGATGGATCAAGACTTGTCGATACTTAAACTTATGGTCTTAGTATTCGGAAGAAACTAAAATTGCTTGTTTAGAATCTCTATCTTTCAGCAAGAAAAGAGTTTGGTATATTGAACTAATTAACTTTAAATTAAAGTTTACCGTAAGATTGATAATGCTTCTTCACAAATGACAAAATTTTCTTCTTTTTTTATCTTGTAAACAGTGGCTCATACAAGGAATTTTGCTAACTTAAAACCCGATTCTGACAAAAGTGGCGATATGATCAAAGCAGATTACAGTTCCCATTTAAAGATCGAGTGAGTCTCCTTTACGTTATAGGATGTTTTGGTAAACTGATGAGCTTCTTGAAGCACTTTTAAAATATTTGAAAGTTTATAATATTTTTAAAGTATTTGATAAAATATTTAAATATAAATATTATATATTCTTAAAATAAGATGTTAGAATCTTATAAATTTATTTATAAAAGTAAAGAGTTCCTCACTTACTTTTAAAATTTAAACAAACTTGTTTAGTTTGAAACATTTTAATTACAAATTATTATTACTAACATCTTATAAATTATATTATTTTAAATTATGCAAATATTTTAAGAGTTTATTTCCAAAATAAAATATAACATATTATAAAGTCTAAAAATATACTATATAATATAAGAGTTTATAAGACCTTTTAAATAAACTTAATCAAACACCCTCTTAATTTAATCAAGGCAAAGGTTTTTGGAACCCTCTTCTCTGGTAACTCGTCAGCGCATATGTAGAAAAAGAGGGAGTGGAGAGACAGGCACTATTATTGACTTTTTGTAATTTCAACAATGGTAATCGAAAAAAAAAGTGATTCTAAGTTTTAAATAATGTTTTGCTTCAAAGAAAGAACAACCGTTTGAGTTTGGCACATGAGGTGGCGGGGTTTGGCTAGGAATCAGCTGGTTCTTGAGGAGAAATGAGAATAAAATTTTCTCTGTATCTTCTGAAATTGGAAGAGTTAGATCCAAGATCCTCGTTAGGCTATGTTTGAAATATGAGAATTTATTCTTATTTTATTTTTCCTTGTTTGTGATTGGTACAAAAAGTCAAAAAATTTGTTTTGCAGCTTAAACTGCCATTAGGTAATAGGTATTATCAGCGCGGGATAGCTTGCTCTCCCGATTCACCACGTCAACAATTTTAACGTGAAATATACGATAACTTCACAAAATGACAGAACAATGAAGGATTGAAGCCTGAAGGTAAACTTCATATGATAGACCAATTTTTCTGGCTTGAATAGATTGTACTACAATTAAGCAAGACGTGCACATTATTAGTTCTTGTGAGGGCGAGGTCTAGATTTCTGTGATGCCTCAGATGTGGTGATCAAGAATTGCTGGAGATGTTTGTCTTGGAAAAAAGTTAAACATTTGGGAGCCATATCAAATTGAGATTTGGGCTTGCAATGAAGGGATATGAGTAGAGAAGAACAAGTTCACTACAAGTTATCAGCTTATTGTGTTTGCTTTCTGTCTATTTTTACGATACAACGTTGTCACTTTTGCATTGCTGCTCTTCTCTTGTGGGGATAGTGAATATCACTTTCACCCTCTACTTACTTGCCTTTTGTGTTGTAATATGGAAAATGAAGTCAAGATATACATATAGTCGGAGTTTTGCATCAATAAGTCGTTTCACCTTTGTGTTGGCAATGAGATATTGCAAGACGTGTCCTCTATGCAAGGGTTTTGTTTTCTGTCTATATTCCCAAAACCCAAAAGGAACAAGGGAATGACTCTGGTATCTATCCGTCGTTGAGATACTTAAATGGGTTCTTGCGGAAAAGAAAATAAAGAATCATTTTTCAGCTAGCTAGGATAAAGCACAGGATCGAAATAATAATCCAAATTATCACTATTATATTATTTCACCGAGTTAATTTTACATTATTATTTTATAATAATATAACCCAATAATTTACAAATTAAATTTCAATTTTGAACAAAAAAAAAAAAAAAGGTCCAAATGTAGTAAATTTCTAGTTATTGATCTGCTCTATATGTTATTCCATTTTTCGTTTGAATATGTTGCAGCATGGTTGAAATTCTCTTTAAAATCTGTGCGAACTTGATGAAAAGGAAAGGTGTTAAACTGTCGGAGAAATGGCGATGATTAGTAGCAAAATGGATGCCTAAAAACTGAGGAGAAGGGCCTTGTCCTATGTTTGCATTATGATAATTTTTTACATGTAAATAAGCCAAATCTTTTAATAGCATTAAAGTTCTGTTTTTAGCCAGCAAAATAAATGGCCCATTTTCAATCGAGGATCGATCATCAATCATACGGCCGTAAGTTGTCAAAATCAAGACTAAAAATCTTCTAATGTATGATAATCGTCTATATTTCACGTTATAATTATTGGGTGATGCCTAATCCATTAGAATGTACCTTGAGAATATTACTTCCGCTGCTGCCAATCTTCACATGTGCAACACAAGACTGTATCTAGACAAGAACTTGGCCAAGTTCATAATGCGTGTTACGTAGTAAATTTTCTCCTATTTCGAATTGTATGAATGTTGCAAATATGAAAATTAAAGTCCCATTAAAATGCATCTATCCTTAAACGAGGACAAATGCAAATTGTGGAGACAATCTTCTCTTTTTCTCTTTTTTTTTTATTTTTTATTTGCCTAATGGGTCCAATAATTTGGTGATTACTGATTAGTAGTAACTTTTAATCCTGAAAGATTCAATGAATATGGACAGAATATAGGTTCAATGAACTTAGCCATTGGACTGAGCTCAGGCCTCGAGTCTCCACATCCATGGCCCCAAATGGTAAGACCAGAAATATAGGTAAAAACAATTTAATAGCAAGATCTTAGAAGCCTATCACCATTTTTATTTTGCGCCCATTGGCTCTCCCTTGGGTCAAAGTGCTTAAGTTGACTGGTTCATCAGTGATTGAGTGGCCTCATCCAATGCATGGAAGTTACAGGCAATGGATGTAGATATTAATTTGTAGCAAAAAGAAAAAGTTGGTATCAAAATTGCTCTACGCTTTCGATGGCAAAAATTAGAAATTAGTAACTTTATACTACTATATAGTTTGGCTTTTTATTAGAATAAATAACTTAAAGAAGAAATTCAGATATAAATTAATCTACTGTAGAACTAGTGAATTTTTTTTTTTTTTGTAACTAATTGACTTTAACTACATTCCATCAAGGGAAACTTTTTCCCTTCACACAGTCATCTATAAGGGATTATTACTCTACCTTAACTTGAATCATGATGCGATTTTTGGCCTAAGATACTTTTGAATTTTTTATTTTACTTGAATTTGGAATTAAATTTCATAAAAATTTATTAAGTATATAAAATATTTTTTAAAATATATATTTAACGCACTAGCTAAATAGTATAATATATCACTAGTCACTTAATCATGTAAAGATTGGTACACGTCATTTCACAAAATTCTTCCCAAAATTTTGAATTATTGGACTACACACCGAACCTGGTCTGATTTCCCACTCTAGGTACATTGGAGCTTATCCGTAACTATTAAGCCAAAAAAATGCGTGCTATTATTTTCTGTGTACGTATCTCCATATGTATGCATACACATATACATACATTGGTATGTATTTTAAACATGAATCGACAAAATGTCTTCATCCATACGCTAGAGTGACTCCATTTCTTCTGCACAGTACATTAATGTTAACATCATTCCACCATTAGCACGACATAGCTGCATCATTCGTCCAATTCCAAACAACCCTTTTCTCTCTCTATAAAAACATAAGGCATCGATAAGGGTCGTCTTCCATTCCATCATTCTCTCTCAAAAGTGATAAAAGAGTTTCAGAAAGGACGATACAAACAAGAAAACCACAACATCAGAAATGGTGAATATTCCGGTGAAGTTCAAGAGGGTGGCGGCCGCTTTCGATGAGATGGCGAGGGTCAGGTCATGCGAGAGCAGCGGCAGCGAGCACTCGGCGGATTTGTCTGATCTCGTGAACTCGTTTTTTGAGAGGGAAATTAGGGAGCAAACAACCAGTGAAGAAGTTGATCAAGATATAGATGGGAATGAGATTAATGATGAATCTGAAACAAACTCTCCAGACTCTGAATTTCAAGATTCTTTGAAGAAATTATTTGATCGTGAGAATGACGGCGTCAAAAGAAGCATTCATGCAGAGGTAGAGAAGGAGTTGGAAGAAGCTGTCGGCGACAAGAACTCGTCGCCGGATTTTAAACGGCGGCTAATGGTCCGGTTGCGTAGCAGAGGCTTTGATGCCGGTGAGCTTCTTTATGAGTTTTGGCATTTTATTGACTTTTGGCTTATAGTATTAATTTATTAAAAAATAACGGGATTCCTGAGTTTAATCAAAGTCTAATTTGCTGATAAGGTTTTGAGTCATTGCAGCTCTATGAAATCCCAAAACTTGAAGTCTCAGCATTAGTATATCAGGAATTGAACTTCCATTCTTTATTTCTACTCGTACTAAACAAGAAAAAACGTCTCTTTCCGTTCAAAGCAATAAATACATTTCATTCTTAGTAGTCGTCGCCATTCAACGTGCATTGAAGGGGTCAACCAATATCAATTATGTTACTTTGAAAGGGTTAAGCATTCTTTTATGAATCTAATTTCCTGCAATTTCTAACCATTAAAGGCCTCTGCAAATCAAAGTGGGAGAAAAATGGCCGCAACCCGTCGGGGAACTACGAGTACATCGACGTCAATGCAGACGGAACCCGCTACATAATCGAAGTTTTTCTAGCCGGAGAGTTCACAATTGCACGTCCAACGGGTTGCTACGCCTCATTGCTCGATGTTTTTCCCCCAATTTTTGTTGGCAAACCTGAGGAGCTGAAGCAGGTGGCGAGACTAATGTGCAAGGCCATTAGAAAGTCCTTGAAGCGCGTGGACTTGAACGTGCCGCCATGGCGCCGCCTAGCCTACATGCAAGCCAAGTGGTTTGGCTCCTATAAACGAACCATTAATGAAATTCCAACTGGAAAGGCGTTCAAGGACTTGGCCGGGGATAGGTTGGTGGGTTTTGTGACGGCGCCGGGTGTTTCGTTGTATTGCAGAGGAGATTTTGCTTCCAAAACTGGCGTTAGAATTGGTAACTTGGCTGCGGCTTTGAACCAAAAGGAAATGCTACTCTAAATTGTATGCATTGCTTGCGACAAATACTAGCTAGACAGATTATTTGGCCCCCGCAATAATTTTCGTAAGATATTGAAGGCTATTGAGGCACCCAATTTTGGCTCAAGCATCAAGGAGATATCAGTTAGCAAGTCCAGCTTGTTCATCTCAAGAAAAATGGTGATTGCCAGATGCCATATTTGTTGTGGTATGGAAAATGTAAATAGTTTCCTATTAGAATTGTGATATTATGATTTAGAAATTATTTGTGAAGAACAGAATTGAAGCCACAAATTCTGAGGTTTAACCTTGGAGGCTTAGAAATATTCTTGGATTGGTTTTTCTAATATTTATGAAATTAAAAAGATTCTTATCGATCTATCCAAATGGTTACATTTGTTGTACACAATTTTGGTGCTTAATTTGGATCGTATGAAACTTGAGCTCGGTCCCAAGGCTGCTGCAAGGGTTTTGGAGCTTAGCTTACTAAAACTATTGATGTGATGATGATGAGATGTGGCCCATGCACACAACACCCGTAAAGATAAGTGGTACAATTCAACAAAATATTTTATTCCAATAAGCCTTGTAAACTCTTAAATTTCACACACATCACTCAACACTCAGCCCCAACAAAAGAAGATCTAAATTACGAATAACTCTAAGGGCTGATGACCTTGACCCTTCAAGAGACACTATAAATCTCCCTTTCATCCATTTGGTCAAAATAAGAAATATATTAATGAGAAAACAATCTTCAATTTTATTTTCTAAATTCTCTCGTTAGTTTTGATTTGAGTGTCGAAAAGTTTTTGTCGGGATAACTCTAGCGTCCTAACGACTTGTGTGTGTCGTAGATTGAAACCCACATAAGAGCTGAAAACTCGCGATAAACTAATATTTAAATCCATACTAAATCATAGTAGCGTCATTTGTGGGAAACCCATACCGACGCCCCCTTGATCACATTATGTCTCCCCATAGTGGAGTATGTTGTGGTGGGGGATTGGACATCCCACATCGATGTTGGAATGAGTAGATTGTGTGCTTATAAATTTGAAATAAACCTCACCTTATTAAAAATATTTTAAACACGTGAGCTGACGGTAAGCCGTGACAAACAAAACAAACAAACTGGATCATGCAAACAATATCTAATATGACATTAGCTGACATTAAGCCATGACAAACAAAACAAACAATATTATATGACATTGTGGATCAACTGCATATTTTATCATAGCGAAGGCAAAATATAAGTAGGCCAACTCCTTTCATCGGTTACAATGTATTTTAAAGCAAAATTTCAAACCAATAAAAACTGAAACATTAGTTGAAATAGCTAAACTCAACAATAATGTCCACCTAATATTATTTTATTTGAACTAAATTGATGATTCCCAAATCAATGTTTAATAATAGTTTTGAATATTAATGAAAAGATTAAGCTAAAACTTATCTTCTTTACCGTCACCCAAAGCAACAAGTCTTCCCATCAGCTCAACAAATTCGGGTTTCTTCAAGTACTCATCCACAAACATGTGACAACAGCAGGCAGCTCGAGCATTAAGTTCGAGCTGCAGAAGCAGGAAACGAACGCCTCGAGCTAAATGCTCGAGTTGTTGGGCGATGCAGAGGGCAGCTCGAGCTCGGCTAAGTGCAGCTTGAGCTGCAGCAACAGATGACTCCGGCGGGAATTGCAGCCCGACCGAGCTTTCAGCTCGAGCGGCGACGCCCAGCGGCGGAAGAGTTCGCGGGACGCACTCGAGTTGGTTGCTCGAGCTGCAGCAACAGATGACTCCGACGAGAATCGCAGCCCGCCCGAGCTCCCAACTCGAGCGGCGACGCCCAGCGGCGGAGGAGATCGCAGGACGCACTCGAGTTGGTGGCGGGAAAAGCTGCCACCGGGCCAGCACGCGCGGGCGCACACCTCGCCAAAAGAGTTCGCAATGCCGGCATATACTAACGGAGTTTGGTGAAAAGTCTCAAAGAAAAACTTAGCCAAAAAAGAACGAAGTAGAAGAAGGAGAAGAAAATCAAGTCACAATTCATCGGGCTAGGTCAGCTTGAATATGGAATGTGGTTTGGACATTACAAATAAAGTGTTTAATTAAATGCCTCAGAAGAAGACTTTAAAAAAACAAAAAGGTTAAGGACAAAGGCATACAAAGATTTTTCTAACCAATTCTATGTTAAAATCGAATATATTTCAGCGAAACTTGCGACTTTAATCAATAACGAACACTTATAGCTCCACAATACAGTTAATTTACTAGGCATGAATACAGATGGGTTAACTCTCAAAATAAAAAAAATAACTTCAAACTATTCATAGCAAGAGGTGATCTGTTCAAAAATTATTTACTTTCAATCAATCTTTCTCTACGTAAGGCTTGCCAAGAGTGGAGGCTTATGATGTGATTAGAATAAAATATAACACAAACACACAAGATTCGTCAAAATAATTCATACAACAAAATGTTTCATTCCAATAAACCTTATAAGCCCATAAGATTCACAAACATTACTACAAAAGAAGACTTAAATTATGAATAATTTAAGGGTTGATGGGCTTAACCACATCAAGAGAAACTATAAATATTCATTTGATCCATTTGGCCAAGGTAAGTAATTCATTGATGAGAAATTCATTGATGAGAAAATACTGTCAAATTTCAGTTTCTGAATTATCTTCGCTTTCTAACTTAAGCGAAGGGATTTTGCCAAAATAAACCCAACATCATGACAACTTATATGTATCGTAAGCAAAAATTCACCTAAAAATTAAAAATTAGCAAGAAGATCATGTTTGAAAGTTTGAATTCATACCTAATCAACTATCTTTTGAGTAAGAAACAAGTAGAATTATTAGCTGGCACTTAAATTGTGTTTTATCCAGACTTTTGCAACACAATTTAGGAATGAATTTGATGCGTGAAATTTCAATTAATCCAAGAATTGCAACCATGAGAAAGTACTTGTTCCAAAGAAATAATGTAGTAAGAACCAGCTTTTCAATAATGTGTAAGAACAACGTAACTATGTACCGTGGTTTTGGATTTGAGTTTTTCAAAATAGTGTATGAATTAATTATCTATAGATATTAATTGTTCATTGCTAATAACTTATTAGTTATTGACTAATATTATACAATAGGGATACATTTGACCACTTACAAAAAAGAATACTATTTATAAATTAAAATGGTGAAAACAATTAAAATTACGATCATTCTAAAGTGAGCAAATGAAAAGAAATGTTTTGCAAGTGCGAAGTGGAGTTGCATTTAAAATATAATAATCCCATCCACATGTTATTGTTCGACTTGTTCAATGCAGTTATATTGTATAAATTTTCTTAAAATTTTTATATTTCAAAAATTAATTTAATTTGTTTGTATCACAAAAATAGGGCATTCATGGATTAGCATATGAATTTTCTCCCACTTTCCCTCCGACTTTTGTTTTAAAAAATTCTAACATGTATTCATTTGCAAATAAAATTTTTTACTTTCCCCAGAGGATAAGAGCTGAAAGAAATCAAAATATTTGAATTTTGATTGTTAGAGGTCGTCTCAGGTTTGTTGAGGGTAACATGCCATAGAAGCAAACGCAGCCATATTCCAATATTAACCTCTAATATTCCAGAGGTCTTTGAAAGTACAGGATTAATCCAACAAAGCAAGATCATTAAAAAAAAATAAAAAGAGAAGCAACAATTTATAACTAATCAAATTTCTTCACCTTTTTGTTTCTAATAATCAATATCCTTACAAGCAAAAATGAAACTGAAAATTTTGGCTATCTAGCGATTTCTTCATTTTTTCCTCCGAAACCAAACAGGAGAAACGCTTTTATGATTTTTGTCTTGTTTTGGACTTGGATTTCGGCAAGAGGTGCTAAAGAAAATAGTTCCAGAATTCTTCTTTGTTTTCATGACAATCAAGTAAAATAGATTCACGGATAATTTAACGTTAATACTATTTTCCAAGAGAAAAACTATACTCTTCTTTTTCCCTTTTTTATCTCACTAAAATCTTAGTTAGTTTCCTAGCCAAAACTCTATCCAGATATAAAAGTCGAAGTCTAACTAGAAGCCATTACATAAAATGCTTGTGCAATTTTACCGAAAATAAAACTAGAAGATAATTGTTTGTGGTGAAAAATATCTCTTAAAAAAAGTGGTAAAATAATTTTAGAAAAAAGTATCCTGGAAAGTGCAATTGCAATGGAAGATTGATCTCGGATATAGTGCCGAACCTCCTACTATTTCACTCTTCCCCAAAAGAAAAAGAAAAAGAGAGAAGAAAATATAAAGGAAAAATTGCAAGAAAATATAAAAGAATGTGAGAAGTTCGGTAAGCAGATATGTCGACGATTGAGATCCGGAGATCCCAAGAAACAACAACCGGCCAGATAACTTCTCCATTAAAATATGGCTACAGCCGCTATTGGCAAATCAAGATCAAAGGGTACTTTCATTCACCCTTACTTGGAGTACATGTAGCCTTCTTCTCTTTTAACAATTTTTCGAAAAACAAAAACTTCAAAGAAGAAATTAATCAACGAAAATGAAAACCAGAGCTGCATCGCATGCGCAGTTCATGTCAACGAATGATGAAGGAAGAGAACTGCAATGGTGAGACAGGAGAGTTTCTGTTGTTGAGCGAATGAGAAAACCCTAGCCATTGCTCGCCGCTTATAAAGAGTCCAGGAAATTCTATTGGACTGGACTTAGGGTTTAGGTTAGCTCCTATATTTTCTTTCAAGAAATTGGGCCTAGTTTTCCATTTGGTCTGTATTTAATTTTTGTAGGCCCGTTTGAGTTGTAAGATGTGAGAGATTTTTTATTGTTGAATGATGAATTTCAATGGTATTAATATATGTTAATTAAAATTCATATTATATTTATATAATATATATATAATTAAAATATATTTTTATTTTCTATATATATTTTGAAGTGTTGAATAATAGTATATACTTTTGAGTTGAAAATTTTAATACATATTATATTGTATAATATTTGACGATTAATATTATATTTTAATAAATATTTAAAAATTTTAAAAATATTTAAAATTAGTTATCAGTATAAATTAAATATTATATAAACAAAAAATAAAAAATAATAATAATTTAACAATATGCTAATTTATTATTAAACAATTATATTTAAATTATTTCATAATTATAAATTAAATAATATACTACAAACACAATTCATATAAATATAATATCAAAAATAAGTTGTATTTTCACTTTGAAATAATTATTTGACATTTATATTTTATCCATTTATCTACAAATTTATATATTATTCAATTTTTTCACTGTAACTTGTGAAGAAATTTCGTACAAGTAACTTTTAGCAAAATTTTATAATAAATTCGTATCTTACTAAATGTCAAATTTTTTTCTATTTTGTATTTAACCGCTACCAATTGATTTAAAAATCAAAGATATCATTACTAAACTTTACATTTAATTTGCTACTCCATAACCTTTAGCCCAAAAATGGAGCCAGCCAGAAATCACCATTCGTGACAGCAGGGAGCCACTCTTTAATAGAAAAGAATACAAAGGCTATCAAATCCATTGGTTTTTCAACACTAGAAGGACCAAAAGGAATTACCCAAACCCTCAACACTCTAATATGTATGCTGTTGATACACTCTTCCAATGCAAAACAGCAAAAGCACATGGATGTGGCAGCCAACTCGACCACCCAGGCAAAAATTTCACTCATTGACAAGCCAGCTAAAAACTGCCATGCATGGTGTATAATGCTAGACTATGTTACTTTTACTAACGATAATCATTGGGGTTTTCTTTGCTCTGGATCAGTGGGACGCCATCTTCTCGCCAGGTGATCCGCTCTTCACATACCGCTGCTGATACCTCCACGTATAATTTATGCTCCTGATTTAAATCAGTTGAGTGTGTCAACATGAGAACAAGATAGAATCAGCAGAAACAAACCCAAAGTAGATATTTGATCCGCCAAATGAGGTTTTTACAATTATCAAGCAAACCACAAGGTTTTCATGTTTTTTATTCCTTGGATTCAAACAGTTAGATATGGCAGCCAAAAAAATGTAAGAGATATAATTGTCAAGTATGATTTGGAAGACCTCATGGAGAACCCTTGCAGCTAGCTCCTCAGCTGTGTCCTTTGCAAGCACAGGCACTACCCTTTGAGCAAGGATATGACCCGTGTCATACTGCTCATCAACATAGTGGATTGTAGGACCAGAATACCTATGTAAACACAAAAGGAATATAATAATAAGATATATCTTCATCCTGTCATTGGGAAAAAAAGTACGACCTTTATAAAAAATCTAAAGACAACGTCGTGTTATTTAGAGCTCTAGATGAACAAAGTAACAAGATAAAGGGAAAATAAGCTGAACAAGCTAAATTATAATAGCCACAGAAGCTCAATAATTGATACAGCACCATGGTCATCAATCAAATTCAAGCACATCGAGAAAAAATCAAACTGAACTATTGTGAGCAAGAAAGGGGTAAGTAACAGCAGACTTCTACACAGAAATTATTCTAATCACGAAATGCTCCTATTGGCCCTATGAGTGCATATATAATCACAATAGCTTGGAAAATTTCAAATTCAGAATGTAAATTGTATTCACCGTTACTGAATGGACCTTGCAACAAATATGGAGTAAATGCTTTGGGATAAAATCCACTACATATTCACACCAGACATAATTCACCCAGGTGTCCCCAAGACATTTTATATGCAGTCATTATGATTAAGCTAGAATTGTCCAAAGTATACATTAAGTTGACCAATCAGACTATTTTTGAGCCTATTAAATGATAGAATTAGTTAGGCAGGTTTTGGCTATTCAAGATAGTATTCTCCTTGCAATGGGGTTGTTGATCATTATAATCAGATGCATGCAAGTCAAATCTAACAATTACTAGTGGAAAAGCTTAAGCTTTGGCCAGAGATTCTACTGGGGTTAATTCACCTCCTAAATTTCAACCTGGGCATCTGTGGACAGGGATTTATTCCTCTGTTTCCTTTTTTTACATTCGTAAACTGGGCTTCTGAAAAATTCCTACTCCATTGCAATCAATTAGGCTGTTAATGATTGACGAAACACTGGTAAAAAACTGAAGGCAGAAGGCATATGGAACCTAGACACTTGAATAGAATTCTGTAGTACTTGGAAAAGCTACACCATGCTCTCTTTTCCACTGCCAAGAGATTGCCCACACGAGTGGCAAAAAAGAAAAGAAAGAAGACACATTTCTGAATGGTAACATGTCAGATTCTTGCTTTCATTATGCTTGTCCCTCCCCAGTAATAGGAGGCAAAGCAAATTTAGAAGAATAAGGATTACCACTTAGCACGAAAGATATGAATGTGCATACCAGAGTACAATCCATATCTCACAATGGCAAATAACTTAAGCAGATTTGGTAAAAAGAATATTTTAATTCCCATATTGTGTTTAAAAATAAAAAGAAAAGGGGAAGCAAAAGAATCATCTGAAAATGAAGAGGAGTGAAAATGGTACTAGTTTTTTATACCTTGCTCCAGAAGCAATGACTGCTTTATGCACCTTCATACCATAATACCCTTTTCCACCAAATGCAGGAAGAAGTGACGGATGAATATTCAGTATGGCCTTTGGATAAGCTTGGATCAATTCAGCAGGAATAAGCTTGAGATAACCAGCTAAAAGAATGAAGTCAACCTTGTAGGATCTGTGCATAAGGTAGTACAAAAATGAAATTAGTCGGGATAAAGTGGCAGAAAAAAGAATGCCGTGGACATTTTACTACAGATAAGCCAAAAAAGAGGCTGATAAACAAAAAGGCTATAAAAATCAAATGGAGACATAAAAGTAGTGGGTGAGCACTTAGCAGAAATATAAGAAAAGAAAAGCTTTTTAGAAAAAAATTGTTAATTTATCAGACTAGCAAACATTATTGCTTATGAAGTCCATCACTTTGTATAAAGTTTTTTCCTTTTGGTCTTGAAACCACAAGTTAAGCGCCGACAGAGTTTTTACCTCAGGTCTACATGAATGTCAAAATACACCATGTGCAGTAAGTACCATGTTCTGTTACTGCAGAAAAATTGGATAATGGAAGGAAAGGAAAATGAAATTCTCAGAATACTCAAGTTTTGCAAAGATATTGGAAAATTACTTGTCAGGGTTTCCCATTAGTATTGTCTTAGAATGCATATCCAACAAAAAAATATTATTTTTAAACTATCTTATTTAGAACAAGTTTTGGTATTTAGAGTTTAGAGTAATAACACAGTGTCTACCAGTACTAATCTATTTCTTCTTTAACTGTGAATATCCAAAAAGCAACTTGGCCAACAGAAGTGATCAAGGTTAGAAGCAGTGATAACAGAGGCATTAGTAGCCTAGGTGCAATATCCAAAAGAATGTTGCAAAATAATTCTGAAGGATCAACAGACATAGATGATTACTTTCAAGAAAATAAAGGTCCAACCTCAGTGCAATTACAAGGTCTTCAGCAGAAAACACGTCTTTGGTGTCTTTCCTTTTAGGAAAAACAATAACAGGAATACCCTTATCGCGCGAATACTCTGCACCTCCACAATCTACATCACATGTTACCATAGGATTGTAGAACTGGAGTCAATAAATCAGAAAAACAATAATGCCATGAAATTTGCATTCTTGATAGTTCTCGAAAACAATAATTAATCTTCAATAAGTCATTTCTCGCAATAAAGTTGAGAACTTTCGCCAATCAAGAGTCCTCTACAACGTCGACATCACTATTTAACAATTAAAGAACACAAAAACAAACAGGAGATAAATGAAGAAAATAGCTTGAAGCCAATACCATGTTTATTAGTGACCAGAACAACAATATCACCGTGTACAGACCCATTAAGTGTCGCCTCATAAATCGACCTGAAATTGGAGCCTCCGCCTGAGACAAACACTGCCAATTTTTTCCTTCTATTTTTTGCTTTCGGCTTATCTTCTTCTGTATCAGAAACCACTTTATATTCAGCTTTCTCAGCACTATTTCTACACTGTAAGTTTCTCTTGGTGAGTAAACGGTCCGAATAAAAAGAACAATGACTTTTCATTGAAACCCATTTTGGTGAACGGATTTCGGGTAAAAACGGTTTGGTTAACGTTGTGAATAAATGGGTTTTGCGGGTTTGAATGGAAGAAACGGCTCGATTGAAATTGGCCCCAAGAATCACATTTTGGGTTTCCATTGGAATCGAAATTAGCAGAAATAGCAGTCACAAATGAAGTAGGGGTTTTATGCTCATCAATAGAGGGGTTTATGCTCATCAATAGAGGGGTTTATGCTCTTTGAAAAGGGATTATGGTTCACAATAGAAAAGTCTAACCAAAAACTTTCATTACGATCTTTGTTTATGGAATATAATTTTTTAGCTCTTAATTTATGTTTTAGGACCAATTATTACATGCAATGATGTTGTAAAATCTCATGTTTATTCTTTTAAGTTTATTCTTTTAAGGCTTGGTTTGGATTTATAGATTTAAATATAAGAATTTTAAATTTATAATAATAAATTCATTGAATTTGTTTAGATAATTTAATTAATTTTAAATTTTAAATTTTTTATTTTAAATTATTTTTAAAATTATTGTAATAAATTTTAAATTTATTTTAAAATAAATTATTTGAAATCCTTTTCTTAAATTCTCTCTTCAAATTCAAATCCTTCTATCTATCAAAATGTATCATATGCGCGCAATTAGCAATTAAAAAAAAAAAAAAGAAGCTCAAAAAAATTGGGGAATTATGTGTTTTTGGAGAAACTTGTAAAAACGTTTATTATGGAAATAAATTGCTATTTGCCCAAATTTTTTGGGCTTGTGGTATAAAAGTCGCTATCGATTTTTTCCCAAAAATAACGTTGTAAACCACGTAGCACTTTATTCATACGAACTTAAATAACAGAAACACGCCTTGTAATGTTGTATGGTAACAAGCATACATCAGTACATCTACAGTCGCAGCGTATAATTGCTAGCTTTCCCCTTCCAAAACCAATCAGCAAAACCTCCGCCGGGAATTGCCGCCGTTGCACACCATATTTCTTTAATGGAGGGAGTAGGGGCCAGACTCGGGCGATCCTCGACTCGTTACGGCCCCGCCACCGTCTTCACCGGTCCGGTTCGCAAGTGGAAGAAGAAGTGGGTTCACGTGCCGCCGTCAAGTTCAAACCACCACCATCACACGGCGTCAAATGGAACTGTCAACGGCAGTAACGGCGGCTCCGCCCACCTCTTGCTCTACAAGTGGACCCCGATCACTCCCAGCCAAAACAAGGACAGTAATAATAATAACAACGGCAGCAATAGCAGTAATAATGGCAATGCTGATTCCAAGATTTCAAATAAAGACGACACCGTCGCAGCAGAGGAGCCTCCGAGGAGAAAATTCAAGTATATTCCGGTATTTTTCCGTAATTTAACTTGATCCCAATTTGGCTAAGTGTTTTGTTTCCGTACGTGTGCGTATTTTTATATGTGTGCTGTTGTCGTTATGATTTGTTATTGGGGAAAGCTAAATTTGAGTGGAGAATTGAATTGGATTGGTAATTATTCGTAACAATTTCTATTGGATGAGCTACGACATAGGGTTTTTAACCTGTATGGTGGTTTAGGGTTTTGATTTCTTATTAGAAGTT
Organism: Paulownia fortunei; assembly: GCA_019321725.1. Classification (NCBI taxonomy): domain Eukaryota; kingdom Viridiplantae; phylum Streptophyta; class Magnoliopsida; order Lamiales; family Paulowniaceae; genus Paulownia; species Paulownia fortunei. The sequence continues at coordinate 5,601,817 of CM033113.1, read as the reverse complement.
GGAGTTTGGGGATCAATTGAAATCCATTGACTGAGGTTTTTGGGAACTTTGATTAGAGAGTCCCAGCAGAGAAAATTTAGTTCTGTTGGTATTTTGCTAATTTTTTAGGCTAAATTCCTTTTTATTTTTTGGTGTTGTGGATCCGGGTGGGAGGAGGGGAACCTGATTTTTCTAATGACCTGATTAAAGGGAGAAATTGCATGCCATCCACTTGGTACTACTCAAGTGGGGTTGTGAGCCGCTTGATGTGCATATTATGATGCAATAAACTGAAATGTTGATATCATGTGCAATCTAACGGTACGCAACCCACTTGGGTAGTACCTGGGTGAGTGGCATCCGATTAAAAGGTTGAGTTTTAGAAGGAAAGCAATTTCAATTGCGTGGGGGAAATTTTCATGCTACCCAGTCAAGTGGTTTGTGAGCCATTGACTGTGTAGATTCTCACGTTTTTTTTTTTTTTTCACCCCGATTCCTTCTTTTTTTGTTCTTCACAGAACATACAGTTAGCACCACCACCCTCTCTGTCTGATAGTTTATCCTCCACCATCCATCACCACCGCCTACTGTAATTGCGAGCAAATTAACAACTATTCAACATCTCCATCGTCGAGCTTGATTTCCACCTTCACCAATACCATTTCTACCTGCAAATTTCTGAGTTATTAAATCGCGATTTAAAAATTTTAAGAGCGCGCATTAGTGTAGTTTAGAGCGGCTTAAAGCAGCGCTCCTGGCCCAAAGTCGCCGGAGAGCGACCCGTACGCAGAAGCAGCAGGGTTGACCAGCTACTTATGTGGCCAGACTCATGGCAGCCTGCCATTAGTGTTGGACGCTAATCATGGATTATACTAAGTATAACATGCAGGAAGCATAAAAGAAACATAAACAAGGTGGTCAGATGAGTGTTTTTTAATGCCTCATTCAAGTCAAAATCAATGACGGATTAAAATAGAATTCAGATTCCAATTATTTAGGTTCTGAAATCCTGACTTTGAATAAACCATTTCCAGCCCAAGAACCATATTAATGCACCCCAAGATAAAAATGTTATCCCTAATAATGATATTACTTCCTCACCTAGAGTCCTTGCTGATATACTAATCAAGAACAATGGTAAAACACACACTCTCTCTCCCCAACCTCACACGCTTATGCACAAGCATCCATACTACATACTTGCAGAGCCACATTATAAGAGACTGAATTGATTATTTGGCATAGAATATGCACTCAAAATGCAGCCTTTCCATTATTACTGGAATACAGTAACAGCATTTAAGAAAGTGGGAAATTGAGATTCTTAGCTCAACACCATTGATAAATTAAATGACAAAAACTAAAGCGCAGGGAATGAGAAATTGGTCAAAAATAATTTTTTCAACATTCTGAACAAGCAAGATGTTCCAATAACATTTTTGTCCCATAAAAACTCACACTGACATTTTTATACTGTGCATAGAAATCAAAACCAACTACCTAACTTGCATTTTTGCTTTTTTAAAGCAAATAACGCTCAATCTCTATCACAAGTAAAATTACTGAATTGAGAAAAAATAAGGTGACCTCCCCTTCGGCCCATGAGATGCTACCTACTTGGTAAATACCCAAGTGGAGTTGTGAGCTGATAAATTGCACATTGCAGGTGTCAGCTGTGGGAGAAGAAAAGAAGTGGGGATTGGGGTTGGTTACACACTTACACTAGGGTTTTCTTTAATCCACTATATTTATTATTTTTATTTTAGTTTTTGTTTTATTTTTCTAATAATGATAAGATAAAAAGATAAGGAAGGTTTGCACTAGGGTTATTCTTTGCCAACTTTTAAAAAATTGTCTAGAAACCAACCGGCTACCAAATTATATTTAGAGCAAAATTTAAAAATAAATTATTAAATGTTGTAAGACGCTCCCGCTCCCAAAATATTTCACTTTTGCCATTCTCGCACTCTCGCTTCAGCCCTCGCTAGCCATTGTATCAGTTACCCGGTCTATTTCCATTCCTGTCTCCCTTTCTCTCTCTAGATTCTTCTCCTCCGCGGTTGACAGGGACAAGATCCTGTAGTTGGGCTTGTAATTGCATACAGAGAGGCATTTTTTATATGCATGCCTCATTTTTGTATGTATACAATTTAAGGCATGTACCTTCTGTTGTTGGGAAAACATTATGGCATTTGTGAAATTTGAGTCCAATGACATTGTTATTTGTTTAGTAAGTTTATTTTTACTGTTGAAAAGTAAAAAAGAAAAACTACATCAGTTTAATGGATTTGCTCTGTGTTATTGGACCCGTAAAGTTCCATAACTTTTACGTAACAATTCTGACATATTGTGATTTGTAGTAATGCATAGGTTCCATTTTGAGTAATGTTTTATCTTTTATTTGGGGAATGGTTTGATAGATTATTGTGCTTGAAGAACAAAAGAATGAGTCATCAGAACAGATTGAGGATGAAGCTAAGCCAATTGAGATTGATGCAAACACAGTGGAGGCGACCTCCAAGAGTGATGGATATGATGAAAAGCCTGACATCAATGATATACCAATGGATGAAAGTGAGGTGATTAATATACATCCTTAAAACAATTTACAAGGTATTTGAGTGCTTATATGAGTTTTAAATGTTAATAAGATGTTTGAGATATTATTATATTTTTAAAACATCTTATGAGTTCTGGGTCTTCTGCTCTATTTGTTTATTGGATTTTCAATTTTTTATGGATCTTCTGTTTAAAAGCCATTGTTTCTTTTTTACTGACTAGTCCCAGAATGTTTGTCCTTTTATAGGGGATGATCAATCTTCGAATATGATAAACAGTTTTTCCTTTTCTATTTTTTTTAAGGAATTTGGAACAAAGTCCTGTCTGATTACCATCCCATTGTCTAGTGTTTTAATATTAGATTGTTCTGAATGGTGTATGGAGGAGATATTACTTGTTGAGTATTGTATCACTGTGCAGAAAGATGCCTTTTTTCCCTATCCACTTTAAGATGACCGATATCATTGATCTCTCCGTTTCAATTTTCTTGGACTATTTTAGCATAATCAGCTGTAGGAGTGTGGATGAATGTTATCTATGAACTATTCGATTCCACTTTGTGACAGGCTCTGGAGAATTCTCCTGTTGAACGGCACGATCTGAATGAAAGAACACTGGATTTGAGTTTGGGCTTGAAGGCTCACGAGGGAGAAAATGAATCTGACCCAAAAGATGATAGAGTTAAAGACGACCAGCTTGAATGAGCGAGCTCCATCATTGTTGAGCATGACAGTTGCTGTGAAGCAGGTAATAAGCCTGAGGAGATATAAGTACTAAGAGGTGCATTCTAGCCTCTCCACAAACTTTGTTGGATGTTTGGCTTATTATTAAGCTACTGGTGCTTAAGACAAGTAAAATCAAGCAACTTATGGCTGTATCTTTAGCTTCATTTATTGCTTCCCTTGTTGAGGTGATCCAATTTGTATCGGTTCCATAACCTGGGAAATGCAATAACTATTTTTTATTCTAATGATAACAACATTTCCCGTCCGAGAGTTTCTTTTATGTTGGACGTTATGTAATGAAAATACGCTGTACCAGTTGACTCACTAATTGTTGGAGATTCCAATTTGCCAATTAACATATTAATTCTCCTTGATTATATATTTTTTTTTCCTTTTTTTTTTTATTGTTGGTATAATAAGTTTAAACATCCATTATTTAGAGATTTGCGTTTAAATTCTTTAAAAAGTCGTCATATTAGATTTATATGTTATCTTTTTGATAAGCAGGTCTGACCTGCTTTATTTTGAAGGCAGAAAATGTATTATGGGGATCATTTGGTAGCAAATTCAGCTCCTACTGCATTCTGTTCTCTTTGCAAAAGTTTTCATGTTCGAAATCTTCCGCTAAAATCCTTAGATTTTCTTTTGATCAATAAACTTCCTCTTCAATGACAATGTGTTTCCAATGACAAAGTTCTGGTGACATTTTTAATTTTAAACCTTACTATTCCACCTAACCCGCCCCCCAAAAAAGTAGTGACGAAAGAAAAAAACAACTTTAATTAACCTAAAAATCTATGGACCTCGTCAGGCATACCAAGCATAAAAGGGGATAAGGGGGAAGAAGATTATTTCTGCCTTTCCTGAGTTATATTAACTGCATTCGGATATTAGTCCGGAAGAATTGCCTAACTCACACATGAAGATTATTATCGACATTCTCAAGACGATATATTTAAAATAAGATTTCTTTACGATGACAAGATATTCATATTATTTTCCATGATTTTATTAGGAAGACATTTAATGATCCAAGATCAGTGGTGACTCCTGGATAAATATGAAAAGGAAATGGAAGACAAAAAAATAGCCCTAGCCAAGGGCAAGCACAAGTAGGGGCCAATCAGGCAAATTGAATCTATCGCTACAGGAGAATAGGCAGCTAAGGTGATTTTCGTCATCATTCTTTGGCCACAACAGCTTCCTCCTCACTGAAGTAGTCGTGCCTGTCAGCATGAAAAGGATGATATTAATACTATTGACGTTCCGGAGTTGACAATATTGAAACATAAAGAACATATTATACAAACTGACTCACCGAATTTTTCGGGCAAGCTGGTAAATGCCTGTACCGGCCATTACAATGTTTACACTAAAGAGATTCCAGTTCTTCTGCAGTCCATAATCATGATATCCCAGATATAGAAAGATATTTTGTCAGATGGTTCAGCATTGTGAAACCAAGAAGCTAATACAAGGAAATAGAATGGGACGCCTGGAGAGACGGGGGAAGTTACTTTTCCACAGGAATCTTATGCACATCATACAAAACTATAAGCAGATAGTTCCCTTTCCCTCCACACCTATGTGAATATATCCTATCTCCCTCTCCCAACCATGGAGAGGCTCTTTCTTCCCAATGAATCATGTGCACACAATTCAAAATTATAAGAAGACTCTCCCTTTTTCTCCATCTCTCTTTTCCCCCCTTTCTCAACCATGTCAATCATGTGCACACAATTCAAAACTAAATACCCTTTGCTTTCCCTCCATCTCTCTCTATTTTCTCTCTCTCAACCTTGTCAAGACTCTTTATTCTCCACCTCCTGACAACATATAAGCCATAGTAATGCCCATAAGACAATAGAAATTCCCTTTCCCTCTCATTAACCTGCTACCAAATTGCCATTCACCAACAAAAATGCAAATAAGAGAGAACACATAGTACACACAAAGAAAGGGAGGGCAGGGGATGAGGAGTGAAGAAACAAATGATGAGGAGCAACACAGAGAGAAAAAATAACATCTACCCTTCAAAGAGAGAGAGATATATAAAACAGATCCATCCATATACTTATGCGTCACTTCTTATCCATCTCTGGGAAGAACATATTGTAAGCACAACTTTAACAATTCCTAATTTTCCCAACTCAGCAGAAAAAAAGTAGGCATATTGCTAGTCGTCAACAACTAGTTTCATTTTTCACTACATCTCATCCCCCTACCAAAAGATCTCAACATGATAAAAATGAGAGAAAAAGATGATTGAGAAAAAAAAAAAACGTAAAAAAAAGGGACTTGCAAATCATCCCAAATCAATAGAAAAGTGATAATCATCCTTCATTTGAGCCAATTCACTGCAGCGCACTCTCTACTGCACTAGATTAACAAGTTTTGATGAACTAGACATCAATATATCTTTAAGTGGCTTCATTTTTCCAACTACGTTGGTCTAGTTCTGACATAAGTAACATAATTCAAATAGCTACAAAAGTAGAACATGGCAAGCTGCAAATCTGAATCAGGATATCTACTTTGTTAGGGCATTTGGTTAACAACCTTTTGGGTCTTGTTCTGATTCAGTAAGATTTGTTTTGCTCTGAACATGAGTAGAGCTGCTAAAAGAGATTCTACTAGAAAATATGCCAGGAAAAAGTTTATTAATAAACAGGGACATTTAAATTTTTTTCTGCACTTTGTAAGTAACTGGCATAATTAGATGTTCTAGGATTTCCACTAGATAATTCGCGTATCTCAATACAGATATAATTTTAGTGCCTCCAGTTTTCTTCCAATATTAGGATCTGAAACTTCTAAACCGGGATTTGACACAATACATAATAGAAAGATGGTAATATGGTATTATAATTTCCACAGCTTCGTAGTCTTTGTCTGATCACCCATATAAAAAGAAATCTTGAGTGTTGAAGTGCAGAGAAGCCATGCAGTTAAAAAAAATTGTATCGATATAAATAAGTTACCAGAACTGATGAACAAATTGTTAACTCTAATTAAAGATAAAAAAAAACATTGACTGCCCAACGCAGGCATACTATAACAACAATTGAACTTACAGGAGTAATAACAGTGCTGTAGCGTGACCAGATAACTCCAGTTGCTGTAACAGCTGCAAAAAAAAACTCATAGGAGTAAACAAAACCAGTTCCATGAAAGCCTAAAGAGAATAGTTCATATTGATGTGGAATGAAAAATGAGAAACTAAAATTGTTAGATTCATATAACACCTGAATAGAAATCATTATAGATGCACTTTTATCTCATATTTGCAAGCCCACAAAAGAAACACCTGAGCCATCTAAGAAAATTGTGTGTACAAAAGATCATCAAGCGTCACTCACCAATCTGCTGGGGATATGAAACTTTCTCTGGGGGTTTACTGGAGTCAGCAAGATTGGCTATGCTAATGCCCCACTTGAAGGTCGGTGCCCAGAAATGAACTACAACATAAAACATAAAAGCATAAACCATCTTCTTATAAATGGCAACATCAATCAAGGCTGTGAAAAAAAAGTTAAAGTGAACCTCGATAGAAAATCACATAAAGCAAACTCAATTTCACCAATTTATTTGATCGTGCAACCCACAAGAAGAAACATAGATTAATTTCCAAATTAGGGTCCAAAAAAGAAATTATGAATCAAAGAACTATATAAACGAGGTAGCTACAACATTTTCAGACAGAGAAAGTTCTGAACCTCTTTGTATTTTACATGTTCTATTCCAAGATTATCAACCTCACCAGGATGCTCCAAGACAGAATCATGTTCCCCAAATAGAGAAATTTTTCTCAGTTTCAAATTGTTGTAGCATTTGAAGCAGGACCCTTGTATTACTGAGATAATAATACACAACAACTGACTATATTTATCAGTAGTTTATCAGAATGAAAGTTGTTTAAGCTTCAAAAATCACACCCCACATGTTTAGAATCTTCCCCTGTTCATCATTTAGTGTACATTGACAAGTCGTCCTTTCAACAACTTAATCTCCATCTTCCCAATTGGACTACCTTTCAATTTCCTTTTAATATAACCATCCCTGAATAACCATACAAAATAAATTTGCACTGCAAACACCATAAATTATCTCAGGAGCGGGGGAAAAATTCAAGTGAAACCCAATAAAAACATTTCCAAAATACAATCTTTTTCACATCTATAATTGGGAGGACAGAAGCATACACACAGAAAAGAAAAAAGCAAAAAAATACCACAAACGGAGAAATTTCTATGAATCTTACGGTGGAATTACATGTATATGATTGGATAGCTAACTAGGATCTGAATCTAAGTAAAAAAAAAAAAAAAAAACAGAATCAGAACGTATACGAAAAAAATGGAAGATGAAATAGAACTGACTAGTTTTAGGGCCAGCAGGGTGATTCCACAGAGCTTGCAGTTTCGATGTCGCCATTGAATCTCTCTCTCCTCTATATGTGAGTGCTGTGATTTTTTGTGCTGCTGATGAGTTGATGAAACGTGCCACGTTCAAGGAATACGGCCACGGGCTTTTGTCCCTACGATCTTTTGTCTTTTGTCCCTGTGATCCTTTGTCTAATACACTAAAGTTTCTGGTGGGTTTAATGGACCACCAGTTCCATATTTCTCCTCAGGGGCTGACTTTTTTTTTTTTTCTCAATAATAATATGGTAGACGTATAATATCTCTCATGAGATATTTTGAAGCCTTGATTGATCTGCCAGAGATAGGATGAGGATAACTAATCAGATGTTTTAATTTAAATCTTTCTAAGAATAAAAAAATAAAAACAAAAAAAAGACTTATTTTTTACCTATTATTATTATTACTATTAATATTATTATTTAGCTTTCATTGGTTGACGCATATTAGCGTAAAGATGCTTTCATTCTGTGGTAGTTGGTAAAAGAGATAAAAGGGAGGATGTTTGGTGGATGAGACCAGTCAAGCTTAGCCACATAACATCAGTGTCCGAGTTTATGAATTTAAGTTAAATAAATCATCGCATAAATTTTACTTTATCCTTCTTAAACTTGAGTATAACTTTATTTTTTTATATTTTTAATTATTTTATTTTATTTTTTTATATTTTTATTTTGTCTTATTTTATCCATTTATACTCTCATTATTCCATTTTATCTTCATGTAGTCTAAAATAATTAATTAAATTATCTTTACATATTATGTACAGTAAAAATACTTTAAAATGTTCTAAAATTAATAGATTTATATTTATGTTCTAATAAAAATTTTAATTTAATTAATTAATATTTGATATTAAATTAATTTAAAATTTTATTGTACTTAAATTTTAATGGTTAATTTTTAATTTAACATAATTCCTATCAAATTAGTATATAGTAGAATATTTTTTTATTAACTAATACATTTTACTTATGAATTTTCGACTCAATACAAATTCCAAAAATATATTAAATATTTTTAAATAATATCTTACTAAATACATAAAATATTATTAATAAAAAAATTATTATTAATAGAATTATCATAAATTTATAGAAACTATATTAAACTCAAAAATAATCATTATAATCAAGTAATAGTAATAAAATTAATTAGTAAAATGACTATAATTTTTTAAATAGAACATAGTATCTATTAAATTATGATAATTCGACTATTTATAATTTATTTAGTGGTATTAAATTATACCTAGAAATAACTTTTTTTATAATTTAACATTATTTTTTATTAAATTTTAGTGATTCCATTAACAATACTAATAATTTATGTATTTAACAAAATACTTTCTTAAAAATATGTTATATGTTTTTTATATTTATGATAAGTAGAAAATCTATAAGTAAAATCTATTAGTTAATAAAAAATATTATACGATATAAAAATACTATATCTATAAAAAATAGCTATTAAACTTTAAAAATAATAAAATTTAAAATGAATTTAATATTAAATATTATTAATTAAGTTGAAAAAATATTAGAATCTAAATAAAGTCTATTAATTTTATAACTTTTTAAAGTAATTTTATTATAAATAATTGATAAAGATAATTTAATTAATTTTTTTAGAGTACGAGGGTAAAGTGAGATATTGAAATTATAAAGGATAAAATGAAATAATTGAAAATATAAGAGGTAAATCGATATTTACCCTAAATCATTAACCTCTTTTCTTGAATTATTTTCTCCCTTTGCTTTTCTTTTCTTTCTCTTTAATGCAAAGTGAAAGGGCTGGAGTGACACAATTAATGTAGTAATCAGTATTTACATAACTAAATTTGTGATGAAATCAATTTTATGATCGATTATCAATTTAAATGGTTGAATCGGTTTAATCGTCAATCTGATCAATCTAAAAATTGATTATATTTTTATATTATATTATATAAAATAGTAATATAATAAACTAATTGTTATATACTAAATTTTAACTATTGAGGAAAATAATAACTATCTAAAAAGGTTCAAAGTTTAAATAATTATATATATGTATATATATATTTATTTAAATATTAAATTTAAACTTAAAAAAAAAAATCGTCAATCTTGATCCCTTTTTTATTATTTATATAATAATTCAACGGTTCCAACCAACCATCTATGCTAGATTGAACTAGTTGAACCATTCAATTCACTCTGATTTGAAAACTCTAGAGCAGCTCTTAATACACATAATCACATGATCCCCCATTGTTATGAAATGTTTATATTGAACTATAAGTATGGTCTAAAAAGATATCGCTATGATGTTAGTTAGATTGACATTTTTTTGTACAATTTTCCAGGTCATAAAATTTTCTGCAGCATCTCCCTTAATTTAATATAAGGGTAAATAAGAGTTTGTTGCCTTACCTATATGGCATAACACTTACCCCCCTCCAACTAGGAAACGATATTGATTTTCCAAACTAACCCCTATTTGGAGAATGTTAGGAAAAAATATTGAAAGTTTTTAATTTTGTTTGAATTTTATAATATAAATAAATATTTTAAACTATATCAATTACAACATTACATAATTCAATTTTATATTTTGTCTACAATTCAAAATATAATTTGTTTTTTAGTATAATTTAATTCTTAATTACCATAAAAAAATCATTAAACACTTAATATTTTCAGAAAAAACTATAACTAACTCTAAAAGAATAGGTATCTATATTTTAAACCAACACATGTGGGTATATAGGTAGATAATACCTAAGGATCCAATACCATTTTTTTTTAAGTAAATGAGCAAGATAAGATCGTTACTTCGTAGGAATGTATATCTTCTTGTAAAGAGGATCGCAATGAGTGGATATGATTATTTACCAAACTACATGTTTTAACGAAAATAATAAGACTATGTATGTTGGCTGATGTCAAAGAGGTCAAAAAATTGATAACTTACCGAATATTTTTATTTTTTAAATTTAAGATATTATTTTCACATGTTTCTTCATTGTCCAAAAGATGATTTTAGTCACACTAGTTATATATCTATTTATTACTTAATAACTAGTTAAACAAATTTATATAGATCTATTTTGTTATATAATAATCTAAGTATAAAATTCAACTTTATTATTTAATAAAATAATATAATTTAAATTAGTTGTTTTATCTTATTAAATACAAACAATAATTTTGAAGTTTAAATATTGTAACTTTAATATTGTTATTAAGTATTTGAAAAGAAGGGTAAAACAAAATATATGTATTTATATACATATTTCGTAGTTAGAGGGAATAAAATGTATATTTTCATAGTTCAAGGGGCAAAGTAATATCCTGCATATAGTTGAGGAGCGAAAAATGTTATCACCCTAACACCGTTAATAAATTTCTACGAGTTTACATAGGGAGCAGTCTGAAAGTATGACAAACTGCAGGGGTTAAAGCGTAATAACTAGGGAAGCGAATAACTGTAAATGAGCAAATACCCACGGGTGACTCGTGATTTCTGCCGCCATGGATCCACAGAGCCAGACCACTTCCCTGCAACGACTCCAAAACGTCGAAAAGGTAATTTCTTATCTATCGGTAAAGAAGATTAATGCACAAATTTACCCAGTTAATTTAGTGTAGTTAATCCAACAATTTCACACAAGTGTGAAATTTACGTTCTTTGTATTAACAGAGAATAGTGAGGGTATTAGAGCTGGCCGGTGGAATAATGGAGGAAATGGCAAACCCTAGTGGCCCCAGAAAGGAGCTCGTTAACAACCACTGCAGTGAGTTCATGCAATTAGTCAAGGTCGTACTCTTTTTTTTTTCTCTTCATTTTCAAGCGATTGTGTCCAATTACAGGAATTTTAATTTTGTGCAATTTGGGGATTTTGAATCTTATGGAGGTCTATGAGCAACTATTGCTCGGCCTTTCTTTTTTGATTTGTTTAAATAGGGCATTCAGATGACTCTACGAGAGGAAATTAAAAGCGCATGTGAGTATCGTCCATTTGAGAAGTGTGACTATGTTCCGAGAATATCAAACGAGATTTGTTGCAAGAAACTAGAATATGTCATTGCACAACTAGATGAGATGAAGCAAACAATTGAGGAGTATGGTGATGCAGCTTGAGGTTATGCACTGTGGAGTTGTAAGTAATCTTGCTCAATGTCACTAGATATGTTGGGACAATTAGAATGCTGATTGGTTTGTCTAGATCAACAACATTGATCTGTAGAACTGTCTGTTCTGTCCATGTTGAGGACAAGAGAAGTTTTAAGCAAGCTAATGTGTTTAGAAGCTGTATGAACTCATGCATGTGCTACTGAAATGCGATGCTTTAGGTAAATGTAACAACAATTGTTTTTGAGTTGATTGAGATGAGAACTGTTTTTACCCAGAAATTAATTTTATTTTGTTTAATGCTCTCTCTCTTTGTTTGAGTTTCATTTGCATTTATGATGTTTGTTTGAGATTTTTACCTGCATTTCTGTCATGGTAAGTCCCCATGGTAGAGTTCTGTGTGGAATTCTCGGAGCTGTTATGTTCCTAGAGCACTCCTAATATTTGATTGGATAGATGAAGATGTTTTCTACCACAGCTTGGCTGTAATGCAGCCACATTTGCCATAGATACTGCCACGGAAGATATATGCAAAGCTTTTTCTTATTAGTGTGATTTTGTTTCTACGAAAATCGATGGTTGGATGGAAATTGTTGATCTAAGAATTTGAGCTGTTCATTGGTGTTGAATGGCTGCTTTTGTCGTCTTTCCATTTGACACCTTCTGTTGAATGGCTGCTTTGGTCGTCTTTCTGTTTGATGCCTTTGTAGTTTGCAATATTCACAACTGTTCGATTGGCTTGCCGAGACTTTTAGGCTATGTTTGCTTGTGATCCACCAAAACAATCTCATTTCTGAATTTATTCTCCCAAAACACATCCAAACATATATCACGTTTTCCAATACATTTTCCATTAAATTCATTCTCTATTCATTCTCCCATGACACTTCCCAAAGCACCCAATACACATCCAAACATTCCCTTAGTTATACTCTAGTGGGTCTGTCGTAGAATTTTTTGCTTGGGTTCTACCGGTCTTGTTCACTTTGGGGAAGGGGGAGGCATCAATTATAAAGAAGAAAGGTAGCTCTGAAGGTGAATCTGGTGTCTGAAACTTGCGATGTTGAATGATGGAATCGTAGAACTATTTTCTTTTATTCTCTCCCTTTCTTTCAACCAACTACTAGCTGCTCTCCTGGAACTTGGAATATCAGGTTCTTTATGATGAAAACTTAAAAGGCAGTTCATGTGATCCATCTTATTGTGCCAGCCAATTTTTCGCAATCACATTTATTTCTGAGCTAGCATTTATTTCTTTTTTCAATCTCAAATTTTCTTTCAATTGTTTGTTTGCATCAAAGCTAGTATATTCCCCATGAACAGTTTAGTGTTGGTGAAGCAGTAGGTAAATGGGCTTACTGTCATTCTAGCTAGTGAAGCATGAGAGATGTCTGAGTTAAATCAGAGTTCACGTTTGACTATTATTTCCAGAGTGCTAGTTAGGTTCCTCATTGACCATGTAGTTAAGTCGTCATTTAATATTATTTTTCTTTTTGGTAGTCTAATTTATTCTAATGAAGTGCTAATATATATCTGCCTGCCATTTATAAATTCAACACACTTTGCTGTGAACTTACATTCAATCATTGACCAATGACTCTCCAGAGGTTCCAAAGACACATTTTCTTTATTTATTGCGTTCAGTTCTTTATTTGTTGTAGAAAGAAAGACATAACTGATGATATGATTTGCCAGTGCAGCCCTAGCTCTTGTATGCATACCAGTATTTATCTCTTGATTGAAAGTCTATCTTGGAGTTGTGCATCTTGAAATTCTCTCTTTTATCTGCATGGCTGAAATGTTGTGCAGTTTTGAGTCAGGGCAGGTGGTGGAATATCAGGTTCTTTATGATGAAAACTTAAAAGGCAGTTCATGTGATCCATCTTATTGTGCCAGCCAATTTTTCGCAATCACATTTATTTCTGAGCTAGCATTTATTTCTTTTTTCAATCTCAAATTTTCTTTCAATTGTTTGTTTGCATCAAAGCTAGTATATGCCCCATGAACAGTTTAGTGTTGGTGAAGCAGTAGGTAAATGGGCTTACTGTCATTCTAGCTAGTGAAGCATGAGAGATGTCTGAGTTAAATCAGAGTTCACGTTTGACTATTATTTCCAGAGTGCTAGTTAGGTTCCTCATTGACCATGTAGTTAAGTCGTCATTTAATATTATTTTTCTTTTTGGTAGTCTAATTTATTCTAATGAAGTGCTAATATATATCTGCCTGCCATTTATAAATTCAACACACTTTGCTGTGAACTTACATTCAATCATTGACCAATGACTCTCCAGAGGTTCCAAAGACACATTTTCTTTATTTATTGCGTTCAGTTCTTTATTTGTTGTAGAAAGAAAGACATAACTGATGATATGATTTGCCAGTGCAGCCCTAGCTCTTGTATGCATACCAGTATTTATCTCTTGATTGAAAGTCTATCTTGGAGTTGTGCATCTTGAAATTCTCTCTTTTATCTGCATGGCTGAAATGTTGTGCAGTTTTGAGTCAGGGCAGGTGGTGGAATTTTTTTTTGGGTAATTAGGTGGTTGAAATTTCGTTGTTTTCTATGATGCCTTTTCTGTTTCAGTTTTTATGTTTCTGGCCAATGTATGGTGTATAATACATCATTTTAGAAAAACCTTCAGAAATGAAGATTAGACAACAACGAATACAGATGGCTGAGAAATTCAATTAATATTTGGATCTACTGAATATAACTTTTATTTGCTGCAAAAAGGATGAGCATGTCAGTTGGATCGACTGGGATGCAGTTTTTTATTGTGAATCTCTTATGATGAGAGATCCTTCTCACATAATCAATTTTGCTTAAGCAAATATTTTCTGACACACTTGTCTAAGTGCTAATAAATCAGCCAGTTTCATTTTTGTGTCGGCCCATCTTCCGGCTGCTTCTGCTGTAAAGTCTTGAATCTTTAATTGGTGGAACACTTTTCTTCTGTGATACATCTGTTGGGTCCCCTCTTCGAATGGCATCATAGCTGATAAATTTTGTTTCTGCTGCTTGAAGCAAGAGGGAGCATATCAGCAGGACTCGAATGATGAAGCCTCCGACTTTCAGGATAGCCATTATAGATATCTCAATGTCCTGAGATTATTGTGAATACTCTCTTGCAAATTGCAATGGGGTTCAAAGATATAAAGACAATTACTGTGGGGGACAGAAGGTAAGAACTTGATGAGAATTTTTTTTGAATAGGTGACAGCTAGATGCTGATGGTAGATTACATTAATTCGATAAGTAATGATTTTAAACTTGAGACAAATGTCGTGCGATATGTGGTACCTGCCTGCAAGGATTTGATTTCATTCCAGCTAACAATTAGTTGCTGAAAGCCAAATGGTATTAATTCAGTTATAGGAAGTAAACCTTAATACTACTAATATTATTATTGCAATTAATTGAAGGTGCTGTAACAAATTTATGAATTTTTTTTATTTGCTTAAGACCCAGAAAGGAAGAGTAGAGAAATTGCTGTATTCTGCTTTATTTGGTAAAATTCAGAAGAAAGTGACTGAGGAAAAGCTGGTTTATGATATGGATGAATTTCTGTATTGTTATTTAGTTCTTTATTATTGTTTTCTAGTTTCTGGTGAGCTGATGTAAGATGAAACACGGCTACCTTTGTTTTCTCTTAGCCAGTGGATAACTTCAATAAAGTTTTGACAAAATTAATTGGAAAGGTTAAGGTTGATTCATGAATTTAGAACTCCTCTTCTGTGATGTTATCTAATAGTGGAGCAGGCAGGAAACTGGTGGAAGAGTTAAAAGTAAATGTCGCTCTTGTTAACTCGTTTCATTTCTGTGGAAAATAGCAACAACTTTCTGCGCATATTCACTCACGAAATGACCGCAGTCCGCCCAGGTCTCTGCATACAATTTGTCCAAACCGTAGGGCAAATACCTTCACAAACTATAAGACTTAGTTTAAGTCAATGTGTCAAAAGTGATTGCAATTTTTAGTAGCGTAGCTACAAGCTTGCAAATGATATGTTTCAACTATAAATTGGCCCAATTTTAGTGCGTTTGTCACGAGAGTTTTTGCTGCTATAACAATCTACTAATCAAATCTTTTAGTCTTTATTTACAATGATGATGTACTTGCTAATTTGGGCCGAATGTGAAACTTGTGTCACGAGCACAATTATTATCATAACTGAACAACGTTTTCCTCTCAACAGCTGTTTCTACTTATACTGGAACCCACAATCTTAGAATTGATTGTCAAAATCTATTTTTATTAATGAAATTGTCAAATCTTCAAATGTTTCCACAGTGGTTTATCCCATACCACATGGACAGTCTCAAAGTGCATCTTTAGAAAGGGGACAATAATAAAGATACAAGAAAACTGCCTCCTAAAAAGCGTTTCATTACACAGGCAACAAAAAAACGTTGATTACTTGCAACGCCTTTAATCTGCAGAGCCTGAATACAGAAGCGCTCTTCCGAACTTACTAGGAAAACGCAAATCGCATTAAGGAAAATATGAGACTGCAAATAGCGCAATACAATTGTATAAGACGGCGGCATGGGGAGAGAAAATGAAGTCCACTCTGTCCGCGAAGTCTATAGCGCTGTTCGCAGTCACTTTCGGTATCACCATTTCCTTCGTGCTTCTCAATCACCAAAAGCCGTCTCGGATTAAGCCCGACCCGATGGCACGGAGTTTTGTATTGTGGCTGCATGGGCTGGGCGATTCGGGCCCCGCCAACGAACCCATCAAGACGTTTTTCACTTCCCCTGTTTTCAGAAACACCAAGTGGTCCTTCCCTTCTGCCCCTTCTAATCCTGTCACTTGCAATTGTAAGTTAGTTAATCTGTATCCATTTATTTGTAACTGCTTTGCCTATTGTGTTATTCTTTGTGAAAGCGCATGTTTTGTGTGTTCCGATTTGTATTTCTTCTACTGCTAATGACTTCAATTGAATTACCTGACCGCAAATCGGAAATGTATAATATCAAAACAAACAGTATGTGATACCAACATGAAGTTTGTTTAAGGTTTAACACAATGGGGCCTTGTTCACAATCCAATTATATCATATGCGTGTTGGGGGCTTGCTATCAATACTGAAACAAGTCTCAGATATGATCTGGGGTTTTTGGAAAAATTGAATCTTACAATGTCAGTTTGGAATACTGATGCATCTATATTAGATGTATGTGATGTAAATTCTATATATCTTCGATTACATATTATGTTGATCTTTCAAAACCTTTGAGTGTGTGAACATGTTCAAATCACGGGAAGAAGGAATTGATAAATGGAGAAAAGAAAATGGCAATTGAACAGGACCGAAAAATATATCTTTGGTTGCATTTGAATTGAATGATTTGGGAGCTAAGAATTTCATTCCATTGAGCTTAATTGGATAGTTCAGATTTATTATAGATTTCAAATTTTTTAACACCCATTTTAAGCTTTTTTGGTATTCATTATGGTGGATTCCAAATCGGCTTAATATAGTCATTTGAGATCCTTAACTCTAAATCTTTTCTTGAAATCCAAATCCTCGCATCCAAACACAACATTATGTGGAATCTCTAAGACAGGGAATTTGATATTGTAAAGAACCATTGATGTTCATTCAAATGAAGTTGTGAGAGAGCTTGATATTGTTGGTCTACCTCTTAATAGGGATAAAACTACCCATTTAGATGCCATAAATCATGATAATAACTTCCAGGCTGTGGATCTTTGACACTTTGTTTTCCTGCAGTTCTTGTTGATCCTAGATCCAATGCGTTGTAGTGATCCCTTGAAACTGAAAAACACCTCATACTTGCCTTGCCTTTCTTCTCTTTTGAATAATAACTGTCTTCACTTATGAAAATGCTTCAAATCTCATTATCAGTAATTGACCTTGCTGTAACCCTTGTATTAAGATTTGACCCAATAGGAAATGGTTTGAGCTCTTACCATACTAACATTGGGTAGTGAAGTGATCTGGGATGCATCTTAGGGAAATGAATGTTGTTAATGTAGAGTTGGCTTTGATTGTCACATTTTGTTTTGTATTTCCATTTGTCAATTTCATCTCTTCATTCAACGCATCATTTTTCCTATTTTTTCTTGTAGATGGTGCTGTGATGCCTTCATGGTTTGACATTCATGAGATACCGGTGACAGCTGTGAGTTCTGCTTTCATGTATCTGTTCAAGTTTAAGTTTTACATCTTTTTTCTTTTCATTTTTGTTGTAATCTAAGCTGTGTTTAGCTTCATGCTGGAGCTTGACGAGTGTTCAGTTTCACACAGCAAAAGCAACTTTATTTCGGACATTGACCTTGATACTTGGAAGTTAGAACTGAAATAAAATTGACCAGGCTCCTCTAACTCGTGTATTATTCAATCAAATATATAGAAGCATCTACCTAATTGTTTAATGTTGCATGGGTTTCTAATAGTTTGAATGTGTTTGATCCATGGAATCTCTTATGCTTAGCTTTACGAAATAGACGATGAGAGTGATTTTATTTCTTTGCTAGCCGTATATTGGCACTCACCTGCCACTTTGTGTACTTGATAAGTGCTCTGAAATGAAATTGCTGCAGTGATCTGCCACTTCATGCCCTTGGTCATAACATGAAATTGAAATCTTGATTTATATACTGAGTCGATTTAAAATAATTAAAGTTACGATCATGTAACAGGATTCTCCAAACGATGAAGGTGGTGTGCTCAAAGCAGTTCAGAATATCCACACGATGATAGACAAAGAGATAGCCGCAGGAACCAATGCTAACAATGTCTTTGTATGTGGGTTCAGTCAAGGAGGTCGGCCTGTCTGTTCTGTTCTCCCACAGCCATTTACCTAATGTACTGATGAAGCGTGTCTGATTGATGTTGATTATTCTGGTAATTATAAAATCTGATATTCTAGGTGCCTTGACATTGGCAAGTGTTTTGCTGTATCCAAATACTCTGGGTGGAGGTGCAGTGTTTAGTGGATGGGTTCCATTTAACTCTTCAATTTTAGAACAGGTTACACCAGACGCAAAA
The DNA here is from genome assembly GCA_019321725.1 of Paulownia fortunei. Lineage (NCBI taxonomy): Eukaryota > Viridiplantae > Streptophyta > Magnoliopsida > Lamiales > Paulowniaceae > Paulownia > Paulownia fortunei. Next base: position 5,582,997 of record CM033113.1, on the reverse strand, counting down.
AAGGTTATGCCTCCTTTACTGATGAGCATTTCTTATCTCTTTTTCTCAAAAATTCCTTCTTTAGCATCTTTGATTTCTTGCTACAGCTTGGTGTATGATGCTTCTGTTTATTGGCCATATAATTTGGCTAAGCTGCAAATAATTTTTTGATAGTTTTAATTAAGTCACAGTATGAGGCTCATTGAACTGAAAATATAAATACAAACAAAGCCTCATTTTCATTTGCTACAAGCTCTTCAACTGTAAAAGCCATTACTACATAGGAATTGATGTTTACCTTTATGCATCTTATCAAAGTTGTGAGTCTTGTGGATGTAGTGGGTTGAGTATAGCTGGTCTTTGAAGTTCTATTCAACTGCAGTCTATATTTCTTATGAGATGCTGGTGGACTCCTGTGCCAGGGTCCTATACCTAAATCCTGGGTTTTTGTCAAGAACTTTTTTTTCAGTAACTTCTTGGTATTACCTGATCTGAATGCTACTGCTTTGCATTAATCATGTTTTATGATTTTGTTAAAGCATTCAATTATCTTTAGAGTTACACTATTTTGAAGGGATTTCCTGCTGGACCACAGGTTTAAGTGCATGGAGTACTTGTTTTAGTACCAACATCAAAGTTTATATCCGATATTATTGTATGGATAGATGCAGATTATATTTAAGCATCACAAGACTTGCTTTTTTCTCAACTTTTCTTATAGTTGCTGTGATTTTCCAGTTTCAAGCCAACTGGAGATAATAGAAATGGTGCTTCAAGAAATTCGTATAGTATTATATATTGGTATGCAGTCAACTAGAGAATTAAAACATTAGAAATTTGCAGAACATCATCACTTTTGATTTCTCAGAACATGTTGACCCTACATGTTAACCCTTGTTAATGGTTAAGAAGATGCAAGTCATCACTTCTGGATCTACTTTAATGTAATTTCCGCAGCTGAATATTTATCTTGTTGTGGGCTACTTCTTCCGTTTTGGCTGACAGAGTCTTATTAAGTGTATTTAATTTATACCTTGTTAAATGTTTTCACTTTATTGCTAACATAGAGATGCATTGCTTTGAATTTATTTTCTTGTATAAAGAATTGATATTTGGGAATATGCCTGTAGACACCTATCTTGTGGTCCCATGGAATGGCAGACAGAACCGTACTTTTCGAAGCTGGACAAGCAGGTCCACCCTTTCTTGAAAAAGCTGGTGTAAGCTGTGAATTCAAGGTATACCAGTCTCCACCTTCATATATAGTATGTTTTTGGTTGCATAATGATTCTTCTTATTTTTGGATCTTGTCCTTGTTCCGTAGTTGTACTATTAATTATACATGCAAACACACATAAATGCACTTATGTATTGCTTTGTGTGTGATGCATATATGCATGTCTGTACTATTTAAGTATATTTTGTTGGGCTCTTTTGCCTCGAAAGTATGAGAGTTCAAAACTGGAGCAAGCTGTCCAGATAATGGCAAATTATTAAAGTTTGGCTGCTTGTTTCTAATCTTCAGGCTTACCCTGGTCTTGGTCACTCGATAAACAATGAGGAGCTCCGTGATCTGGAATCATGGATCAAATCCCATCTTCAGAGTTCATCCTGAAGGTCCGAGAGTCATGAATTGCCATCCAAAATCGTCACAGCCCCTCAAGCACTTACATGTTGGCTTATTGTGACATAGACTGTAATATTATCTTATTAATATGTTATCTTATCAGGGGTGGGATAACAGGTGAATTTATATCCGTTGAGCCTTTCTAATTTTGGTGTTACCAGCTTAGGGGTCCGTTTTAGTCAGAATATTATACTATTTAACAATCGTTTCTCCAGCATATGAAGTTGATAGGGCTGGTAGTGCCATATGAGATATGAAATAAAGAAGTGTGCTTATTGACTTGATCTTATGAATAAATCTTATTTTAAAAACCAACTATAAAGAATATTGCATTATCGTGCAAAAATGCCATGCTTTGATGGAAAAACCAGGTTCTTGCAGGTAGAAAGCAAAACCTAGTAAATCTTGTACAATATGGCCGCATCTATGCTAGTAGTAGTAACCCAGCATATATACGGATAAACATAAGAAATGGGAGACAATACACATAAAGTTCGTACATATCTAGCTATTACTGAATACGCAGTGCTCTGGGAAGTGGATTTGCTATTTCAAAATTGTGTCAAATCATAGATTTCAAGAATCTTGATGGGAGTCAACTAACATTATCACATAGTACTAATTATTATGCAAAAGGTTCAATTATCAATTATAAGCCATGATTGCGCGGCCATTAAACGAAAACCTCACATGAGTTGATCATTTGTATCATCTCATTCGGTAATTTTGCATGGCCATGCAGCACTATTATTTCCACCATATGGTTCTGTGCACTGGAAAAGTGCAGTTGTTGTGGCCAAATCAAAAGATATTTAGACGAAAAGTTGCGAAAAAGTTTTATTTAACTCAGCCAAAGCAAGCCAATTGCTCAACAGGCCTTGTTTCTTTTGGGCTGTTGATGAGGCCCGACACTAGTGTGGGCTAATGAGGCCCAAAATCCGAGGCTGTCCTTGAAATTTGCAGAGATGTTGCGCTGAAACAGACAGAGGGTGATAATTTCTGAAAAGAAGATATGACCAAGAGATTCGCTGTGGGGTCCATCATCATATTGCCTATTGCGCTGCTCTCCGACCAATCAAATTCCATCCTTTCCCCAATATTACTGTTCACCAATGTCCCTACAGAAACTCCTGCGTCGCACGTGATCATTTCCCCAACAAGCCCAATATACGTCACCAATTTCTATGCTCAAGCATCAAGACTTCATCAAAAGCCCCCTCTTTCATCTGTAAACCTAGAACTACATTTCTTGTCTCTCTCTCTCTCTCTGGAAGTACTAAATATTCAGCTATGAAGAAGCTTTACAGGAAAGGTACGGTGCATCCAACGCCGTCGGTTGTTTCAGAACACCTCCTCTCTTTTTTGCCGGCGGCGATATTGACTTTGACTGCAGCTCTATCGCCGGGAGACAGGGAAGTGTTGGCTTACCTTATATCTTGCTCCTCCGCCAACTTTTCCAACAGCCACCGCAAGACCACCCAGAAAACCGCAGCAGCCGGTGGCTCTAAGGGTGGGGACGACCACCCGCCGTGCTTTAACTGCAACTGCTTCCGGTGCTATATGAGCTATTGGGTGAAGTGGGATTCATCGCCGAACCGACAGCTCATACACGAGATAATAGATGCTTTTGAAGATAGTCTTTTGAAGGAGAGCAAGAAAGAGAAGAACAAGCGGGAGAGAAGGAAGGGTAAAAGTGGCAAAGGGAATATTAGTCTTGGATTGGATGAGCCCAAGAACTCGGAGCTGAGTTTGACCAAGGAGGATTTTAATTTTGGCGAGTCAAACACGGCGGCGGAGGGCGCCGGTAAGACTGGCGGTGGTGGCAGTGGTGGAGACGAGGAGGATAATGTGGAGGAAGAAGAATTAGAGAAGGGGTCAGTGAGGAGGTTTGTGAGTTTTCTTGGGGAGAGGATATGGAGCGTTTGGGGTTGAAGAAAAAGGGGAGGAAAATTGGGGGCAAGAGAAAGAAAAAGAAAAAGGTTGGTTTAGTTTTACTCTTTGCTTATACAATCGAAGCAAATTTCCATTTTTGCAGCAATTATATCTGCTTTGGCATGTAGAACACCCCATCTACAATGTAAATTATATGTAGTTTTATATCACGAGTCTTATGTTAATTTCTGCAATTTTTTTGACTTAGAAATTTGATTCTTGGTTATATTTCCATTTGCATTTGGAGCTTTAAATTAATAGCAGCACCCAGATTTAGTAACTACAGTTCAAGTTATAAGCTTAATTAACTTACCCACATCCCATTTTCAGTAAACCGCAGTCGGATTTTTTTTCTCAATCCTTATCATCTTCTGCTTTTAAGTTTTAACTGCAAAAGTGTATTCGGAATTACATTAGATGGGTTTCCACTGCTCTGTAAACTTGTCTGATTGATTTTTCTCTTCGTATGGGTGTGGCCATTTGTTGGAAGTATTGACGAGTTCAGTTCATTAATAAGTGAATGCCTTTTGTTCATTTCTCGCTTTCATCTTCTGCTATGTAGAAACAAATTAAGCCATCAATTTTTTGTACTCTTTGTTTTCTCCCCTGCATGGTTTGTACTTTTTCGAAGAGTCCTGTTGTTCCCTTGTCCTGTTCATCTATCTTGTTTCTCTCAGAATTTATACCGCTTGGGAGTTTTACACTGATGATTCTTTCACCTCTGGTTTAAAATGCTGGTATACTCATTTAACCTTCAAGAAATTCAGAGAATCTTGCTCAAACAGGTCATTCATACCCTTCTTAAGGGGAGCTAGTGCAAAAAGAAGAAGAATTTCTGACCCAATGATGCTCGTCATTGGCATTTCAATAGAGCTTTGAGAAAAGGTGTCTCTGAACCTTGCTTTCTTGCAAAAAACATTGGTCTCGTAGTCATACTTGTCTATGGACGCTACAAAATTAATACTCGTGCTTAATCAAGATTACAGACCATGAAAAGTAATACTCGCGATCAGCTTGGCTTGAGGAAAAGGGTCCGTGTTTTGTGGCAGGGCTGGAAAATGCTGGTAATTAAGGACAAAGTTTTCTATGCCAAAGTTTATCACCAAAAGGGGGGCGAAAGAGATTGGGCAGATGCGCACTTTTTGGCGGTGATACTGGGCCATGATCACTAATCTCGATTAAAAGAAGAAGAGGGAAATGAATCTGAGGGTAGTAGTGATAATGGGAAATGGGACATTTGTTTGCTTCGATGAAAGCGACGAAAAGACTAGATGATGACTTGTGTCCAATAATTTTTCCCTAAAGTAAAAGGTATCTATTCTTTCCACAAGTTATTGGGACTCCTACCAAGGGTTTGTTTGGCTCCCGGTATTTCAAGGAGATTAACAACGAAATTATCTTAAAACTATACCTTAATCTGTAAGAGATGCACACAAAAGCTATTATCCTTGGGACATTAGAAAAACATGAAGCGTAGGTGGAAATTGGAGGCGGGGGAGAAATCACTGTTTGAAGGTAAATAATAGGGAAGGATAAGGGGTGAAGCAATGGATTTATGTAAAAATTGATTCTTTCCGGTGCTTTATTAATTTTTGGTTGTACCCGTTACTCCACATTATCTCTATTTCCTTTCCTTATCCATGCATCACTATTCACAGCAGACATTGCTTCGGCTATGTTTGGCTTCATTTCCCTCCATTCACTTTCTCTCGAGTTGAAAATGTAAAATGTATGCCATTTGTATTTTGGACAACATTATTTTTGTTCTCTCCAAATATTAACAATTCATTATATCTTAGTATTTTTTATTAATTACAATAAAATGATATTGATATTTCGAAGAAAAAAAAATGACATTGATAAGATTTCTACAAGTAAAAATATCTTTAACTAATCATAATAAAATAAAATATTTATAATTAAAAATACTTTCAACTATTCATAACATTAATAAGATATTTATATTTAAAAATATTTTTCACTAATCAAAATAAAATGTCATTAATAAGATATTTATAGTTGAAAATATTTTTCACTAATTACAATAAAATAACATTAATAAAATATTTATAATTAATAATATATTTTAAAATACATCATATTATTTTTTCTAATAAAATACTTAAATACATTTTTAATCTTCACCTGTTTTCAATCCTAGTACGAGAATGTCTTTTTTCAAAACAATCTTTTTAAGATGACCTAAATAAAACCAAACATCATAGCTTTCACTTTTTGTGTGTCCACAGTCATTTCTTATCAACTAGACAGTTGCATATTTCCATAATTGTTCTACTCTAGAGTTTGTTTAACAATCCAAAAATAAGAAAAAGTATTATCTAGACCAAGTTGGCATGCCCAATCACAATTGTTTTTATATTTAATAAATACTATTAAAATGAAAATATAGTAAATTCGCTGTATGATTGTTTTGATTCGGCCAAGTTGGAATTAGGACTTCCAAAAAAATCAATACTGAGCGAAGCATCAATGGTCATTGGTGGAAAGGGTGAAATTCTAGGACTAGTGCCTTGTTATATCACTTTCCATAAAAACTGCAGTATCTAACGCAGTTTGGCCATTCTGGAAAAAATGTACAGGTATTTCACTTCCACTTCATAATCAGCTGAATGCATAATATATAATATGGCGCATTTGATTGTTATCTACTGTAAAAATTTTGAATGAATCGGTGAAATATTTTTCACATCTAATGTGATTTTTTTGCATGGATGGGTGTAATATTTTTGATGCATCCAAAACCTTTTAATGAAGTGAAAAATGGGTGGTAAAAGCTAAACAGCTCCCATTTCTGTAATTTAGTGGGCAGGGATTATTCCTTTTAGGTGTGCTCAAACCATTGAAATCAAAATTTTGATACAAATTGAAATCGAATCGAATTTTTAATATTTTGGTATTTAATTCGATATCGATATTTAGATTTTGTATATCGTACCGAACTGAATATCAATTTTTTTATATTTTAATTTATTTTTTTTAAATCTTAATGATTAATTTTGACCTTAAAGTATTTTTTAGTCTATTCTTCTTATATTCGATTATCCAGTAATTAATTAATAATTATTTGGTTGGTGCTTATGGAGATAACTAAAATTTAACATGATAAATATAATATTTTTTTAAAAAAAACTTAATAACTAAAAGAATGCATTTCACTTGTTAGATGAAATGTCTCACCAAAATGTCAATTGAACATTCACCACTTATGGATTGATCTAAATGTAATTGGATTTCTTAGTTATTTTTTACTAGTCACAAAAGGAACAAAGATACAAGCATATTATTGTTTTCAAAAATTCAATTATTTATTTTTACCCAAATAATAGTCATTTATGATTAAAAATAAATTCTAAAAAAATAGTACAAATAATTAAATTATATTTTTCATACACCACAATCCCTTTATTTAATAATTATTATGTATGAATTCTTAAAAAAAAAATTAAAAAAATAATTTTACTAAAATCATTCAAAATTATTAATTTTTTTTAATAATTATTGAATCGAACTAATTTATTTCAATTTAGTAAATTACCGAAATTTTGATACGGCATTGCACATTCCTAGTTCCTTCCTATCCACTACACAGTAACCTGACATCTGTCTTGCCCTGATTTAGGACAACATACATTATTGGAGAATAATATTAGAACAAAAACACAGTATAAACCATTTTTCTATTAATTATCATCATGAGCAATTGAAAAGCTCATCAATGTGCTAAAGCAAGGAATATTATTTGGAATAGTAACGACAAAAGAGAGTATTTAAAATAAAAACAAGTCTAATATAAATCAAACACGTAATAAAATTGTACTTTTTCAGTCAATTCAAAAATTTATACAATTTGTTCGAGAATACCCTATCATATAGTAAAGCTTTTAATATAATAATAAAAAAAAATTATTACATTGATAGATATCAATTAATTCAAATTCAATTAATTATTAAAAATCTAAAAATAATGATCTAATTTCAATGAGGTAATAAATCGTTGATGTATAAAAGATACATGCATACAACCACATATAATAGTCCCATAAAACAATAAACTATAATAGTATAAGAGATGCACGCATGTACCCACATACAATTATTATAATCTTGTAAATAATTATAAGTACTTTCCTTCAATTTACTTCATAATATTTTGATCGTCCCCCTCCCCCCAAAAAAAAAGGGTACACGAATGTTGACTGAAAACGAAAAAATGGCTGAGGAAAAAAAAGGGTACACATTAATAGCACGAATGCATGGATATGTAAATTATCCAATAATTCTTCCTTCAAAATTACGATCATTTTGAATTTTACAGAAAAATTAGTCGTAAATGCATTTCCTGTTGGACTTTTGTTGGTCGAATTTTTTTTTTTTTTAAATTCATCTGCCTCATATTCATCGTACACCATATTTTTGAATATTCAAACTGTAAATTTCTCTGACTTTGCGAAGTGATTTCCCCCTATAACTTTGGTGATACTTTTGGAGTCCGTCACATTCGTCACGCATTAGGTCGCATTCTCATATTATGAGCGTTGAATAGTTCAAAATCAAAAGCATTGAATTTTGAAATATTGGTGGGAATAAGTCAATAATCAAGTGCCATTCGTTCTTCCCACTTAAAATCCATACAAAAAACATTTTTGGCCTTGTGATCAGACAGTGACTTGATGTAACAAGCTGCGTATTTGACTGGTTCTTTCCTCAATTTTTCAGTCGCACCTGTTGACTTTTATTTCTGATAAAACACTGAAACTCTATTGACTTTTTTATTGTCTTTAAAAACTTCCCTGCTAAGTACTTGTAAAATGAGTTTGATCGCATTTGTGTGTCAGACAATTCATCTGATGAATTGGTCAAATTTAACGTTCAGGTTTCAACTTAGGAGACTAAAGCTTCCTTGTCTTGTGGTTAATTATTTTAATTTATTAATTGATAGTTTTTAACTCGTTGTTAATTAATATTTTTCATGGGTTGTTACTAATTAAGTTGATTCGTGTGATTGGACCAAATTCAAATGGTTCAGATACAAAAACACGAGGTTGGCATAATACCCTCCAGCAAACCCAACTAGCGTTTACATGTGGGCAAATCATAATTAGGAATTCTAGGAGGGTCAGTTCTTGGGTTGAAAAATGGTGGGTTGGTTCGAAATCAATTGAGGGGGCTTAAAATGAATTGGATACAAAATCAGATTTTAATTAGATTTATTGCTATTATTAACTTAATTTTTCGAGGTTGTTTATGTAATTTCAAATTTTTTAATGAACACAATTCTATACGAAATACTTATTTTCCAATCACATATAGATTTTACATTGAAGTGCATTTTTGTTGGATCCAAATCTATTTGTGGGCTCACCCCCTTAGAGAGGTTGAGTCCTTTGAATAATAAAATACTGAAATAAGTAACACTGGGTCGGCCCTTTTTTCCTCAATCTAAATGGGCTTTCAGATAAAAGTTTTTTTTATCTTTAACTAGAAAACATTTTCCGAGTATGTAAGACTGAGAGTTCAAAAAAAATATTACATCTCTTTCAGCAAAGGTAGGTACAATTTATTCTGGCAATAATACGATAATGAATAAATAAATAAAAACATGCAGGAAGATGAAGAATGGAAGTACCTTGACAGCAATTAGTGCACAATATTCAACTTTGGCACTGTCAAAATAAAATTTTCTTGTAACTGTACCTACAGCATTAGTAATCAGTGATCTACATGAAACAAGCCCTTGATTCTCTGAAGTCAAGAGATGTACAATGAGGTGAATTTTAGCAGATAACTGCTAAAAAGACTTGGTATGCTGCCACAAATTTTAAACTTAGAACGAGCGCGAAATTGAATTTTTTCTTAAGATTAAATTTATATAAACTTGAGAGGGATGCTTCAAAATTTATGAGTTGAGATGAATGACTTTTGTGTCTCCATCTCCTAACCAAAAGTAAAGTTCAATAGGCACATTGCAGGGCTCATATTTACTTCATGCTCAATGGTTGCATGCTAATAGAAGAATCTGAAGTTGATTCCACATTCTGAAACACAACAACAAGCAATTCAGTAATGAGTAGATTGTTAACTTTAATCTTTTTCCTTGCATATTAGTCAATTGGATCAGTATGTACTAAACACAGATTTCTCTTTACCGATAGAATTAAGCTACGGTTGTAAATACACAATACTCTGCCAAGAATTTAGATTGACAGCAGGTAATGCATGGCAGATCACAGAACTGTTGTATGGGCTTGATTAGAAGAGTTCACAAAATCCCTTGGAATTTCACTCCAAGAATCTTGACAGCCTTGTAAACTGTAATAGTTTTTGCAATGTATATAACCTTAAGTTTCAATGTGGAGTCATCAATACTGTAAGACACTTGTCTTTACCTTAGCAAGAAACAAGAAAGGAAGTTATATTTTCTTTTTTCCTTTTTTTTTGTTTTTATTTGAAAAAAAGAAAGAAGTTAGAATACTTCGAGTTGCTTATTTTGCAAGAGTATATGTCACCAGATAAATTGAAAGAGTCGCTCGTATCAGCATAGTCCTCTTGATACTGGTACCGACAAATATCAGGAATGCACCAACAAAGGGGTAAATGAGTGCAAATGCTGTAAACTCAATGGAACGAAAAGTAAAGCCATGACAATGTATCGTTACACTATCCTCTCACTACATAAAAAAAAAAAAAAAACATGGGAAACTTCAATTTCCAGAAAACTCTCCATGTTTAGTTGCTTTTGTCCCTGTTTACTGTCACTTCACAGGCTGACTTATGAGGAATCCTCAGCTGTATAATGATAAATTTACCATAATTCATAGAGGATTTGCAGAACAGATACCTGTGATATGTAACTAGTTGAGTATTTAAAACCTCAACATGCCTCTGCAGCAAGAACAAAAGAAAGCCAACTTTCATAAAATTATAATAGAATTTGCAAACCTAACCTTTTCGGACACAGCAAAAATAGCTTTCACAGGAGTCATTCCTTGAAAGTAAGCAATGCTGTCGTAAGTTCCCATAGCACAATCTCCAAACTATACTCAAACTTTCCGAGTGTAAGGTTTCTCCTTGATCATCTCTGGTGCCATTGATGTTTCCTTTGGCTTCCCTGCACTGTGTTTCCAAACAAGAGGTGCCAAAATCTGCAACCTTAACATGCATCTCATCATTTAAAAACAAGTAGTTTGATTTGAGGTCTCTGTGTCTCACACCCTGTGAATGAAGATGCTCCATTCCGCTTGCTGCTTGATACATCAAGGGCTAATATCAGAATGGTCTCAATTGAAATGGAGTAAGGCTCTTTCTTGTTGACATACATCTTTAGAGTCCCTTTGTGACATGTATTTTGTAATGATGCAGCATTCGGGAGGCTGTTTACATGCAGCCATAAACTGCAGAGAACAAAGAGATAACCATAAGAAATCTCAGCTAACCTGGCAATACAGCATTAGCTAATACTGGTATATTGTTTCTTGTGTAATAAGATTTGAATTGAGTTTTTAAGGCCTTCCATATATCAAGACGAGAGCAATGGCAGATTTTGGCTATCGAGCAGGCAAACTTAAACCATGAACATGAGAGATTTACATAGAGAAAAACATGCATGGAGATGAGAAGTTTAGGAATGTGATCACATATGTTGGAGTGAAGGGGAGGGGGAAAAAAGCCAAATGAAAATGCAGATTGTGCAGAAAGGAAGATAGTTTTTTAGGCCTATCATCAGGTAAAGAAATAAAGTAGCTTGATTGGCAGAAGAAGATGAATTGAAAGCAGACTTCAGAGATGTCCCGTGAATTCTTGTTTCTAAAGTCTGGAGAAGAGGGGGGGGGGGGGGGTGAAGAATACTTTTCCAAAGGATTCGTCTCTCCAGTTTTCTTATGCATCATTGATAAATTTGCATATTTATCAAAATCTGGAAGCACAATGGCATCCGGTTTTTCCTTTTACCAGTTTGATCAAAAAATATAACCGAAGTATAATTTCGAAGCATAATGCTTGTCCTTAAATAAGCACTATTTTTTTGTCAGAATACAAGAATACAAGAGTGCGTTCAGAACTCTTATGTTTACAGCAAGTCATTTTGAAATCTTAACTTGACTTAGAATTATTCTCCATAAATATGATGATATAATTCAAAAATTTTAAGTTAATATTAGTTGAATACTATCCAATTAGATTTGTAAAGTGTTGAACGTACACATATTATAATATAAAATACTGAAATAAATTTGTGCACACTGAATATAACTCAATCGAATTGAATTAATTAATACTTTCTAATTCCATTAATAGCATGTAAATTTGGTTTTGGCTGACAATTCTTGGTCTCGTGCTCTATTTTGTTGTGAAAAAATTCCCTACATTCTTATGAGACCAATAATTATCAAACCTCATTTCTCTGTCATAAAATCGTTCTTACAGTTCCTTTTGATCGCCGCATGGTGCAAAGAAAGACAACGTGAAATTGGGCTGTCTTCAGACTTTGCCATGTGTTTTCCAATGGGCTGGGCTCTGATGTTGGTTTAGCCCAATAAATTGAATTTCACTCGGACCTGCTGAGTACCAAGTCTACTAAACCATCTTGGTCTTGTCGAGCGAGCCATTCTGTGACTTCCATTTCTTCTATATTTTAATGGATCAGTACTAAATGCCCAAACAGAGTACTGGACTGCTACAAAATTTGAAATGGCTAAACAGTTCAATAAAGTGTTCTTCTTTCTATTTTCTCCTCTCTAGAATCTGGCCCATATCAAAAAATTGAGGTCACAGTAATTGACTACTTTTTTCCTATTAGTTCCAGATGCCACCAGAGGTTTCTGATGGATTCAAAACCAGCCAGCGTTAATTTGTTGAATGTAAGTTTTCAAAATGTAATGAGAAAAAGGGCACGCCCTCAAAATGGGGTAATTATTGTGGAAAATAAAAAATGTCAATGAATAGAGAGGACAAACCATAAATGCAGATAAGATAAGGGAATATTTGAAAAAAAAAAACAGATACATTATTACATATTCTCTCCCAGTGAGTTCTTGAATGTAAGTTTTCAAAAAAAAAATTAAATTTTATTATTACTTTTCAATATATTATCATTCTTGATGTGTAATTACCATCAAGCAATTTTATCTTTTTTTACGTGATTTTTATTACAAGTCCACATTCTTATTTTTAAATTTACAAAATAACAAATTGTTAGGAGGGATCCAATGCTAGAAAATCAGTCTTATAAATATCAAAATATCAAGATAACTTTTAAATAATTTATATGTAGAAAAAAAAAGGGTACGGAGCAAAAGAGTTACTTCTTATATCAAAAAAGATATAAGATAAAACATTCTTTTTCTTTATCATCATAGGATACCAAATCTCTATGTTGCCTTTTCAAGATTTGTATTTTGTAGTTTATTCCATAAAACAATCCATTTAGTCCTAAAATCACCCAACATATTCAACGATTCATGAATATCGGTCAACTTCATTTAAATTCAATCACTTCGAACGAACAAAATGTATCAATTCTGTTCTACGTTTTAATTTCGGAATTATTCTGCCTCTTTATTTCAGTTTAGTAGTTTAAGTATATTGTCTCATTATATAATTTATTTTTATTACATTTACAGTTACTTTATAGTCTTTTAATTTGCCTATTAATATCTTGTAAACGATTAGATTTTAGCTTTCTGCGAAGGGGCTGTGATCTCTTCTTTTGGTAAATTAAGATTGTGAGTTTTTTTTTTAATATTTTCGGACATTCCCCCACAAGACTATTCTCAGTAAATATTCTTAATTTTCGGTTTTACAATTTACACATTAATTTAGCAATTAAATTACTATTATTAAATTGACTTGACAATTCATATTATCAAATTGCAATTCGCATTATTTTATATTTTCTACAGCTTTAAATGCATAGACTTAGTCAATCTACATCACTTGATTATTAATCTCGCATTAATCTTCTTCCAATGATTAGCAATTGTCAGGAACTTTTTCATTAAACCCACTAAAACTTATTTCGGATCCTAAGAGAACAAATTTGGTAGTAGTGTAAGTTTTCTGACATCAGGGGAATCAAAACTCAAACGATAAAATAAGGCATTTTCCTTAATATAGTAAGGACTGATTCCCTTCATCATTACCATAATCTTAATTAATTAATTAAATTTATTTAAATAAACCAAAACAATCCTTGGTTAGATATTTAACGTAAGATGGTCAGACAACCATCCTTAAGAAGTGACGTTTCGTAATTTACTGTGACGGAGTTGGCATGAATTAAGGACAAATCGCTGTTACTTTATATGTTTAGCTTAAGAAAGCAAAAGATCACCTACCTTCCCTGTACATGAGATTCGAAAGTGATTGTAATTACTTCACACTAAAAAAGGCTTTTGAGTAAAGTCACTTCTACTAATAAATATTATCAACCGACATTTCATTAAATATCCACTAATATACATAGTGTTAAAATAATTTTCGTTTTTTTTCTGAAAAAATTACATTAGTACATAGTGTTAAAATAATTTTATGTCTAACTATTTCACATAATTAAAATACATTGTATGTGAATTTTAAATATATTTATATATACTAAATCAACTGTATGTTATTTACTACAATTTTTTTTATTAAAATCTATGATTAATTAAAACCACATGTGCAGTAGATCTGCTACTTATTGTCAATTTGTCTTGCATCAAAATCCTCTTATTAATAAAATCTTATTACCTTCATCTTTTATTGATTTGAGTTTTGTAATTAAAAGTGACTATATTTTTATCCAAATAGTAAATGTTGAGATTCAAGTTTAAGGTTTTGAATTCAAATTTTATTTGTCTCATTCTATTGATGCCCACATTGTTATTTCATTATTCGTTGTAACTAATTAATTATTGGTAATTAACGATTAAACTTTTGTTGTATTGATATAATTATAGTTAGACATAACTGTTTATTGAATTTGTGATTTTAGGATGCTAATGAAAACATGCATTTAGTCAATTATTATTGTACACATGGAGATTTTATTGTTAAACATTCGTGTAATATATTTTTTCTTATTAATTTTATATTTATATTTATTTGTAAAATTATCATTTAATTTTAAAATTAATAAAACATTAACTATTATCATATATCAAGTTACGATATTTTGATAATGGAGATTATATTCATATTTATTCGTTAAATTCAATAAATTTTATTTGTACAATTTTTCTCATATTATTTTAATCAACACGAAATTTGTGTCATAATTTTTAATGGATATTTTCAACTTATGTCAAATTCAGTTAACATCTCAATTTTTATTTTTGGAATTTGAATCCATAAATTTCAATTGGAGGTAGATTAGAGCAAGTCTAGAAAATGTAGGTCCCCAATACCACATTATATGGGGGTGGGGGAGGGCAGTACAGTGGTGTTGAGTAATCTTACAAACAACATAAATAATTTTTTTGTTCTGAAAACTCTCTTAAGACATTCAGTTCCTTTTTACGTCACTGCCCAAAGGGTTTCATACATATTTAAGTGGGACCTACTCAGACCAAAAAATAAAAAATAAAAATTGTGCCGACACAAGATATAGCTAAAAATAAAATAAACTCCAAGAGAATTTCTCGACAAATATAGAATGAAGAATTGAATTATAAGGTTTGTCTATTCATCTCAATAAATACTGAATAGGAATGTGGTTGATTTACTAATGGTATGAATTATGAAATTCAAAAATCCTTAAATTCATTTTTTTCTTCCATCTGGACAATAAGAAAGTTGGTTAAGAATTTTAAATTCATCATAATAGTAAATCCCATATAATTATTGCGATAATTATAAATTATTTTAAGATGTTTTTTTTTTAATTATTATAGTAAATTTGAAATACTTTCAATATTATCTACAATCAATGAGTAAAAATCTCTCCAAGATCATATAAATCATTTTGAGAACTCATTTATCCAACGGTACTACCTAATTACACTCTCTGACATTAGCGTCAACTCAAACATAAAAAAATAAAAAATAAAAAATAAAAGAAGAGAATTGGTGAAAAACAAACAGCAAAGTCACTTGTCTCCTTAAAAATCCAAAAGCATTGTTTTACTTTTCTCTTCCCAAATTTCTAATTGTTATTTTTGTTAGGATGTCTTATTTTAAGATTTAATTTTTTCAAATATTTTTTTTAATCAAATTTATTCTTTCATTTGAGGAATGATGTGACACAATTAACCTTTATTCGATATTTTTAAAAAATAATAGCGTAGAGATAAATAAATTTTTTATTTTTTATTTATTAACTTTTATATGAAATAAAATTTTATGTGGAATTAAATGGAATTAAGTTTGAGGGTTTGTTTAGTAAGTTTAGGAGGAGTAAATATCAGTAAGTAGCAAGTGTATATCTGGCAATAAATTTACAAAATTGGGGCCAAGAGATTTATCCAACAGTTGGAGCGGTGATGGGAAAATTATTTCGAATATTAGCAATCAGAGGAGAGTGACGTCACCCAATCAACAAACTTTGAGAATCCCAACACACAGCATGACAGCAAGTCACAGAGCAAACTGTACCCCGAATACAGAGACAGAGGACACCAACGTCATTGCACACCCCATGCCAGGCCCTTTCTCGTCATTTCACCCTACCCAGACCTCCACTCCCTTCCCCTCTATACCCCCACCCCAACCCACCCACGTACACTCTCACTCCCCTCACTAAAAGCTTCCTTCCCCCTGCGTACAACCACTCCCATTTCCTCCCTCTAAAGAAAGTAACCAAAATGAGTACTCGAACCGGGTCGCACCAGCTCAGCAACGGGCTCATCGTCTCGGGTCGCCCCGAACAGCAGCTCAAAGAACGCCAACCGACAATGGCGTCACGCGCCGTTCCATACACCGGCGGTGACGTTAAGAAATCTGGGGAGCTCGGCAAAATGTACGGCATCGACCGTTCCAGTGGGGACCACCACCATCACCCGCCAGCTGGTGGCCCACCTAAGCTCCCCTCGCGCCCGCCCTCATCTTCTCAGCACAACAGCGGATCCGCCAGATCCGGCCCGAATTCCGGCCCAATGGGCCCAAAGCCCACAAACTCCGGGCCCATGAGCAAAAAGTCATCCTCCTCTTCATTCTCCGGCCCGATGACGCCGATTCAACCTACCGGCCTCATCACCTCGGGTCCACTGGGGTCGTCCAACTCGAACCGTAGGTCCGGACAACTGGATACACCGTCCGCTCCGAGCTCATTCAACAAGGCTGTTTACGGCTCTGCTGTTACGAGCTTAGGGGAGGAGGTGAAATTAGGGTTTAGGGTTTCGAGGGTGGCAATGTGGGTGTTTTTGGTAGTGGTGGTGATGGGGCTGGTGGTGGGGGCGTTTCTCATGGCCGCAGTGAAGAAGCCAGTTATTCTGGTGGCGGTGGTGGCGGTGTTAGTCCCTGCTGTGGTGATTTTGATATGGAACTACGCCTATAAAAAGCATGGGGTGTTGGGATTTTTGAAGAAGTATCCTGATGCTGAGCTCAGGGGTGCCGTTGATGGACAATTCGTCAAAGTCACTGGGGTAACTACGCACGCCTGCAGGCTTTGTTTCCCAGTTTTTTGGTTTGAATAATGTCAACTGTCACTGATATTAGAAGATTTTGGTGGTTTTTAATTATTTAATTACGCAATTAAAATTTATTTGTTCGGTTGGCTAGTAATATAGTTCGGGCTGCTTGCTATTTATGGTAGTCATTTGAACTCCTTTTTTGTTTTTTCTGTTTTATTTTTGGGACCAGTTTGACTGTTGGTATTATTGGATAGGACATCTTGAGAATAGTTGTTTTATTTAGAATATACGTTTGGAATGCAGACCTGGTTAAATCTATATAGAATGTATTTTTAAGATGGATTGTGATTTAGCAAACCGTGGCTACAATTCATTATAAATTAGGGGAAATTGGGAAGTGAGAATGGCTGAGAAATAATTTTACCCATTTTCAATTTGGAGTTCACAATTTCGGACCCATTCGGCCTAGAGACATGAGGAATTTCCATGGAATAGATCTTTTTGCATGATGAGCTGTTCAAAATCCTGGATGCTAAAATTTAGGTTGCAATATGGAAGTAGCAGAAGGTTCTGATTAGTATAGCCTTCAATTTTGATTCTTACTCGGTAATATGGTGATGATGTGCTTAGGAGATCTGACTTCTTTGTAGTCAATAAGAAAAGATTTGTTTCCTGGACCATGTTTGTTTCACGACAACTGTAGGACAACTTAAACTGAACTCCTTTGCGTATTGCGTTGGAATAAGGCAACCACAGCGTCAATACCAAGAGTGAATGTGAACATATGCTGCATGATGGCAGCTTATCAATGATATGAATAGCTGCAAGCACGTTACCCTTGCTTGTTGGTTGCTTATGGCGACAACATACTTAGCTATGAGATAGGTTTGATTTTGTTGTGTAGTTGATAGACCATGAATATCTTCATCTTTTCATTTGCTTATGACTCAACCTTATTCTGCTGGCGATGTTGGCTCGAGACGTTGTGCATCTCATTAACAGTATCATCAAGCTTAAATAGTAAGCTAGATCTTGCTTGAGAGTGTATTTTCTGGTGGGGTGTGGGGGAATGAGAAACCTGACATTATATCATGCAGTAATTTGGGTGTTCAAATGACAATATGGATGCAACAGAAAATATTTTAGATAATCTAAATGATGTTAATTTCTGCTTATATTGGATGTGAGTTTTACTGACCTACTATATAAAGCTAGTGGTTCTTCATTACCCCTGGTTCCCAGTGACAAAAATTGCCCATGCCACTTAGGCACATGTTGTAATAAGCAGAAAACTATAACGGGGACAAAAGAGTGGAAATATCCAGTCTGGGTCCTTTCAGTTGTATCTGTGTGCCCTTTTGCCAGTATTGAGGTTGAAATGTCTTTAGTAATGCATTGCCTCTGCTACATTTTTATCCTGCCCTTTTGCCTTCTTCTTCTTCTTCTTTTTTATAAATAGTTTTCCTCTATTTTCTTGACTTATAGGAATTTTTAGTTTTCCTCTATGTTTTTCAGAGGAGAGCTGTTTTTCAGTTTTCCTCTGTGTTAGAGGAAAAACTGTTATGTGCTTCACTAATAGGAAATTTTTATTCTTTTTTCCTTTTCCATGTAAACTCATTAAGTTGCCCGCAAAGGTTGAAAAATAATAGGGGAAAAAAAAGAAGACATGAAAACAAAATTGTCCTGCCAAGCCTTTAGACATAGTTGTTGGGATCTCAGTGAATAATGGGGAAAAGCTTTATAATAAGAAAATTCTCTTTGTCAAAGGTAATGCACTTTCTATGTGATTTCACCAATTTAATTTGACTTCGTGGCTTCTCGAGTTATTCCCTGATTTTGGAAACCATGAGCTGATTTGAGTTTTGTCATGGCCTGTAAATTATGAACATGCGGTGGTGCTCTGCACAGTGATGCAATAATTAATGCAGTTAATTGTGATGATTTCCTTTAACTACTTGTCATTTTCAAATTACTTGTATTTATTTTAGTGTTGCATTGTTTTCTGTAGGTTGTCACTTGTGGCAGCATACCCCTTGAAACTTCTTTCCAGAGAGTACCAAGATGTGTGTATGTTTCCTCAGAATTACATGAATACAGGGGTTGTGGCGGAAAACCAACAAATGCTAAACAAAGGTTCTTCACTTGGGGATGCAGATATTCAGAGGTCAGTTTGTGTTACTTGTTATGGAATTGGATGGGAGTTATATGGGAGAATATGCCGCTTCATGTGACTGTAAATCATTAGTTGCATTTCCAAAGACGTACCCCGACAACTTCACTTTCAACACATCCATATTTATTTATTCAACTTATGGCTATGTTTAATTTCATTTCTTATAATTCATTTTATGAAATTCCTGTCCTTTTAGTGGGTTCCTTGTGGACCGAATGTTGCAAATGCATGTTTGGTCTTCATTTCTATTTTCGAATAAGAATTTTTCCGGTGGCATTTTTGAGAACATCCATAAGGTGTTTTCAAATTTTAATATATATTGAGAATGCTTGATCCAATCACATTTCCATTTTTTGACATTCTCCCAACGTGTGGAACCACCACATGATCTCATCCTCAAATCCATTTTAAGAAACTCCATTTTCCCAGATACTGAAGCAAAATTCTGAAAATAAAACCAATGTAGCCTAAAAGTTTGAACATATAAAATCTTTTGCTGATGATCCTAGAGGTACTGGCAAAAAACTTGGTGCTTTTCCTAGCAGCCAGTTGCCACAAGTTTAGTGGTGGATCCCATTTGTTTGTGTCTTGCATCTTAATTGGATTTGGCTCCAACTTATTA
This sequence comes from Paulownia fortunei, assembly GCA_019321725.1. Classification (NCBI taxonomy): domain Eukaryota; kingdom Viridiplantae; phylum Streptophyta; class Magnoliopsida; order Lamiales; family Paulowniaceae; genus Paulownia; species Paulownia fortunei. The sequence continues at coordinate 5,563,099 of CM033113.1, read as the reverse complement.
TGCTACCAGATGCTAGAATGCAGTATTTATTGGTGTTTTTGGGGTAGGTATCGTTAAGAAGCTTCGTAACATTGATTTCAATTGTAATATTTTGCTGGCTGACATTGTTGTGTTCAAGTTGACTTATTTAAGTGGACAACTGCTCCATTGATGGAATTCATTGCCTTTGTTTCATTTTTTAACAGAAGTATGTTGCGGACTTTTATATATCAGACTTTCAGTCTGGTTTAAGAGCTCTAGTAAAAGCAGGCTATGGCGCCAAGGTTGCGCCATTTGTTAAACCAACTGTAGTTGTTGATGTCACCAAGGATAACAAAAAATTGTCTCCAAACTTTCTACGCTGGCTTTCTGACCGAGGTTTGTCAAGTGACGACCATGTAATGCGGCTTAAAGAAGGGTAAGATACTTTTTAAGGTGCATTATATCTGTACAAGGCCTTTGACATCTGCACAGTTCTGTATGATCATCCTCTAAATTCAGTATATGAAAATTATATTTTTAATATTCTGGAATACTGCATGAAACATATAAAAGAAGAGATACTTATACTTCTTATAGATCAGAAACTGAAAATACCACGCCTTGGATCAGCTAATCCTTACACAAATCTTAAAATATCAACTCTCTCTACCATATACTAGTGGCGTTTCAGTTTCTTTGCTAAGAGCACTGCCTAAAATCTTGATTGGAGAATATGGATTCTCAAGATTTTGATTATGAGGATTGGAATGTGGACCAGTAAATAGTTTGATTTTTTCAATGGTCTATGTTTCATTTTCGTTACAGTTATATCAAAGAAGGAAGTACCGTGAGTATCATGGGGGTGGTTCGACGCCATGATAATGTGCTCATGATTGTTCCACCCACTGAGCCTGTTTCAACAGGCTGTCGCTGGCCCTGTTGCCTTCTCCCCACATATATTGAAGGCCTTATTTTGACTAGCAATGAAAGTCAAAATGGAGACGTGATTCCTGTATAGATGGATGAATTTTTTTGGTCTTTGGTTTGCAAGACACAAGTAAATAGTGGAATGTATGAGGTTGAAAGAAGAATCCGGCCAATCCACTGTGTATTCTTTTCCTGGATGAAGAGCAAGATCTTGTAAAAATATCCATGTGCTTGGTAGATATACACATCATAGAGATGTGGCAGGGGGAAAAGTTCCCTGTGAGCAAGTGGGCAGCGATTTGCCGTTCAGCAAATTTATGTGTCGTTGTATAGAAGTTACCAAGGTTGCTCTTGCCCTGATTGTTCCTTTCTGCATATATTGCCCATGTCTTCTTTGACTCGATCAATATCAAATGTTGATAAGTGAATTTAATATCAACCAACTATTGTCTAATAATATATCTGATAGTTGAATTCAAGTCCTAGTGAAAGGTGACTGGTATACGCTCTCCGGTCATATTGTCCACTGTAAACCAATCTTTTTGCCACACCATCTGCACTTTAAGTTGACACCAATGCATGCATTTTGGCCCTGAGTTCTAAATTTAGGCATTAAGATAACAGAAGTGCTCTACCTGACTCAGATAATTAACTGCTTTATGCAATTGCCATCAATTTGCTAGGGACCAAGATCTGTTTTCTGAACCGTCGTCAGTTGAATATGGTTTCTGTTTAGGAACTAAGGGTGTGCAGAAATCGAAATCAAAATTTGTTAAAATTGAAATTTTGGTAGAAACTGAAATAGAAACCGAACTAAAAATTTTGATTTGGTATTTAATATGTATTCTTTTTAAATTTTGATATTCGATGTGGCATTTTAATTTGATATATCGTATCGAACTGAATATAGATTTTTTTTTTATTTTAATTTATTTATTTTTTTAAAAAAATTATTGATTAATTTTGACTTTAAGTATTTTTTAGTCTATTCTCCTTATATTAAATTATTTAATAATTAATTAATAATTATTTAGTTGATGTTTATAGAAATGATTAAAATTTATCATGATAAAAATTATTATTTTTTTAACTTTTAATAATTAAAATAGTACATTTCTCTTGTTTGATGAAATGTTTTACTAAAATGTCGATTAAACATTCACCACTCATAGATTGAACTAAATATAATTGAATTCTTTAGTTATTTCTTATTAGTTCCAAAAGAAACAAACATATAAATATATTTTTATTTTTAAAAATTCAATTCTTTATTTTTACCTAAACAATAACCATTTATGATTGAAAATAAATTTAAAAAAATAGTACAAATAATTAAATTATTTTTTTCATAGGCCAAAATTCATTGATTTAATAATTGTTATGTATGAATTCTTAAAAAAAAGATAGAATAATTTTTTTTATAAATTTCAGTTTTAGCAAAATTATACCGAATTATTGATTTTTTTTTATAATTATCAAATTAAACTAATTTATTTCGATTGTACAAAATTATCGAAATATCTAAAATTTCGGCACGTTTCAGTACGGCAGTCTTATTAGCAACTAATCAATCAGCTTGGTTTCAACGACAGCACTGAACCTCATGATTTCAAAAGGCCATTGAGGAACACTATATGAGTATAACTGAAAAGAGAAACTGTCTTATTCCACGACATTTCCTATGGGGTGCCTTATAAGATTCATCCATCATAGTTTTGGATTCTTGTGAGAACTAAATACAAGAAAACTATAAAAAAGAAGGAAAAGGAGCGAAATATCACAAAACCAAAGAAGAAATTAGAGTCTGGAAGCCACTCCTCCAGCGACTACCAACGTTTCTCCAGTTACATAAGAAGCATCATCAGACGCCAAATACGCCGTTGCTGCAGCCATGTCTTGTGTAGTACCGAGTCTATTGAGTAGTGTCTTCTCCTCAAGACTCTTCCTCTAAATTTTTTTTCCAGAATATGTACTACGTTAGTCCATCTTAACAAATAATAGTACTAAAGATTCATCGCATTAGGGACATAATACAAATAATGGATACCATTGAAAACATATTCTTAGTGAAGAAAGACATTAATCAATACGATCGAAGGCTTACTCTGCTCTCATTTTCCGTAAGAAAAGATGCAAAGTGAGTTGGAACAAAACCAGGTGCAACACAGTTGACACGAGTATTGGGGGCCATCTCAGCTGCAAGAGCCTAAAAACAAGCAACATAGGAATCAGACACAAGAATGGCTGCATAAACCATATCAATTAGATTATGAGCACCTTTGTAAGTCCAAGAAGGGCTGTTTTGGTGACACCATACATAGCCAAGCCTTGAGGGGGTTGGTAGCCAGCTATAGAAGAAATGAAAACGACTGAAGAGCCTTTCTGCAAGTGAGGTGCTGCAACCTGCAGTCACAGTGATATACATATGATAAAAAACATTTAAATCTGCAATCAGCAGTAAATTCAGTGTGATTGAATAGAACTTAAAGTCTACATCATGTTGACATACTTGTAGAAGAAGAATAGAGGTTTTAACATTGATCTCCCATAGTTTATCAAGGACAGATTCTTTGGTTTCCAAGATGCCATCGACGGCAGGATTTGCAGCAGCATTGGACACAATCACATCTATTTTCCCATATTTCTGTATACAAAGGAGTAAGTTTCCAGTTGAACAACATTTCAAATTCCAAATTCACAAGGTCACTGGCATAAAGGCTCAAGATAAATCCTCTAATTCAACAATTGATTATAACCATAAAACAGAACATGAATTAGTTGAAATTAGCAGCGAAATATAGTTATATTTTATATAATTACCTCAACTGTCTTGGCTATCAGATCCTTCCTTTGTTGTGCATTAGAGATATGGCACACTAACCCAAGTACTTCAATTCCTCTGGCCTTGAGCTTTTCCACTGCCTCGTCTACATTTCTCTGTAAACCCTCTTGTACAACTTATAAGCATAAATACTTGACTTAAAAAATAATAATAAAAAAAAAATAAAATAAAATAAAATAAAATATATATATATATATATACATATATGTATATATGCAACACAAATGAGACCCGGACCAATTAGAATTGATAATTAAAACTGGGTACAATCAAGAAAACGAGAATAGAGTTGCAGGCAGGAGTGATCAGTGGGCATACTTGCCGGCGAGAGGAGATAACAACCGCGGCGCCTTCCAAGCCGAGGCGCTCAGCTATGCCGAAGCCGATGCCCTGAGTCGAAGCCGTCACGATGGCTACCTTCCCTTCAAATCTTTTCCCTATCTTCTCCATTTTTTTATTTTTTCTGTTTTACCGAAGACTAGAAAAGTACAAACCGCAGCCCTACTATTCCAGTATTTGGCGATGAAAATTGAAAACTGGAAAAATGCCATCCTGCTAAGCGAATGATATTAGTACTTTGCAAAATGTTCTCGGGATTCACGATTACAGGTTGTTGGACGGGACCCACATCTATATTAATATTCAATTTCAAATCAATAATATCAATTTTGGAATCCAACCAAGAAAATAAATACTATAAAATAGGGGTGTAGAAAAAGTTTTTGAACTTTCATTGACATTTGATGTAGGAAGTAAGGCCTATTCTTGAAGGCTGTAAAATATATTTAACCCTAAAAATAATGAAATTGAATATATCTATTCTTACTCATATGATAGAAAAATAAGTTGAACAACTGATGTTATGTTAGGATTCACTTTGCCAAAATATATTTTTTGCCCCGAAATAAGAGCATGGTTGGTTTTGACATATTTTGAGGAAATAATTTTTGGGAAACATTAAAAAAAAAACCCTTATTTTCAAATCCTACATCCTAATTTTCAAACCAATCCATTGGAGACTCACTGTGCTCTCAAAAAGTGAGTTGGAACAAAGACAGTTTACAGAGAGTATTGGGGGCCATGTCAGCTGCCAGACCCTAAAACAAGCAATATAGGAAAAAGGGTGACTGCTATGTGAGATGTACTCGGAGTTGCTGCAGAATGGCCTTGCACAAAAACATGCCATTTTCTTATCAGCCCTTTACGCCTGTAGTCTTAACGTGCCTGCTGATCATGCTGTGATCTTGTTTGAGTCCAATGAAAAATGATGATAAGATTGATAATTTCACATGCTTATGCTACTAGGTGCTTTGTCGAAATTTTGGCCAGTTAGAGCTTGGCGATGCTTTTGCCCAGGGATTTCTGCATTGGAGCCTGCAGATGTTGGTAAGTATGTGCAACTGGCTCACACTCTGCTTCGATGGCCAGATCAAGATGGGATGGTATGGGAGAAGCTTGGGTACAAATGAGATGCACTTGAGAAAGTTCTACTCCACTTACCTCACCACTCAACAAACAGTAGAAGCAAATTTGTAGCCTTGTAGGCCATTCTAAACTTGCCAGCTCTGGCTCACTCAATTATAGATCAAAGCAGAAGGGCACGTAAAGGACTGTCTCTAGGATCATACATTAGATGTTTCTATTACATAGTGACAATAATGCTCAACACATATCAGCCTTCAAGTGGTTTCGATGTCCAAAGATTGATCTTTTCAAACTATTTTCACTCATCTATGTTTAAACAGCCACCTCTAAGTCAGTGTGTATCTCCACATGAATGTAACACATGCAAAACTTTCAGAGACATTTAGTCTCTGATCAAATGTATTTTCTAATGCAAGTTGACTAGCACATGAACTGTGAGTAGCGCCAAACACTTGTGATGATAACCCTGCAAAAATCACGGTGGTGGCTCCAGTAATGCGGAGATTTCAAAGTTACCAACTATGCCTTGACTTAAAAGGCGCATGGCAGCTCCTTGAGAAAATTTCCTTGCAAATAAAAAACAGGGAACGGATGTAGAATTATTACTGCACCACTCTGTTCTGAACTCTGTTTCATAGTATACGTGGTTGATATCCTGCAAATTTGCATTGGGTAAAACAAATAACCAGACAGTCAAACCAAGCAGCAATAACAAACAAATATAAAAGAAAAGAAAAATCGTCAACCTAATTACAGGAGAGCAGGTGAAATAAACAAACCCTTATTCTTTTTATTTGTTGAGGCCCTGAATCAGCATAGCTAAATGTATAAGGATGCCAAGCCTCATTTTCTGTATTTGCCATGGATTGGTTCCATGAAGTGTAGGTAACTGTTCTTCTTTCAAGCTCAGCTTCAAGATCATTCATCTATAAACCAAAAAAAAAAAAAAAAGAACAGAAGACAATAATCAACTAAATTTGGCATTACAAGCAATTATAGCAAAATTGTCTAGGAGAAAGCAAAGTGATGCTTAGTTTCGACCAAGAGTGGAATCACAATGTTATGGTATTTGCATATTAAGACATTTTTGCTTACTGCAAGTAACGTCTGCACATAATGTTCATCTGGTATACAGTTGTGCTGTTTCTGAAGTTTCTGCATCCAATTCATATGACATTATCAGTGAATAATATTTTGAAAATAGAAATTGAAAATGCAGCATATATGAACCACAAAAGCAATAAAACATAGGCAAAATAATCATCTCAGCAACTGGCTAAAGATTTTCCATATGTTGAATGAGAAGGTTTACAATCATTTTAGAGCTGGCAGCAAAGGTAACTTACAAGATTCTTCTTGCCGCTACTCGCATCAATTGGTGGACGTCTCTGCAAAACACAACATCATAAATTTCTTTCTAAATAAAATGCACCAAGGATTCATAAAAAATATCTGTTCAGAGTAGATTTACATTTACTTATGCAAGCTCACTTGGTTTGGTTAACAAGCAATATCAGATCATTTCTTCCTTTGTTTACTTTTTCTTTCCCCTTTTTTTGGGGGGTGGGGTTGTGGTTTGAAAGACCCAAAGAAGACAATCTAAACTATCCAAGCAAAGAGATAAAAAAATTATGTACCTTGCAGAACTTCCTGAAGACTGGAAAAACAATTTCATCATCTACGACAACTTCTGCATGTCTTCGAATTAAGTTGACCCACTGGAGTAGTAGAATAATTAATAAATAGCAATATATTTCAAAGGTAAAGATAAAAACCAGGTTGGCACCTATATAGCAACAATGTCACAACCACCCGATAGAAGGATTTTATGGAATTTCATCGAGGTTGAGAAAGCAAGTGTATGCCTATTGATGACCCACTATTTTCGAAGATAAATGGTCGAACTCTGTGACCCATGAGAAACTAATATTTCCATTAATACAAGCAAAGTTGGTTGTATGTCATTATTACTTTCTTCTTTAGTGCAAGCGCGCGCGCGCGTGTGTGTGTGTGTGTGTGAGAGAGAGAGAAGAGGATTTCTGCAACATCCACGAGCATGGGGCTCCTAATCTATCGGTGATATTTTGATGCTCTATGTCAAGTTCATATCCATTGGTTCATTTGGCCACAAGGCAAAATCAACATTCTAAAAGATTACCTGTGAACCTTTCCGCCATTTCTTCTTGGGTATAACTGGTGACATCTTTGGATTGTAGCGAACATCTTTTTTATCAAGAAAGCTGGGCAAAAAAGTTCACAATTCTGTTATGTCATACATATAATGCCATCAAAATGCCCATACGTTCTCTAAAATAAGCTGCCAATATAAACGAAGTATGATTAGGCTTCATCCAAATTTTATTTAACTACCTGTCCACAAAACTTCTTGGAGAATCCATTAGATACTTGTAAATATAGCTGAAGTTGTACAAAGGGACGCAGCTGTTTGAGTTGAAACAACTACTGTCAGATAACTAACAATGCTCAAGCGGCAGCGTAAAACTTAAAGTAGAAAACATTAAATGAAATGATATATATGTAATATGATAAAGAAAATTTTGCACAAACACAACCACATATGGCCGTTGTGAACAGTAGGTGCTGACACTTGGGAAATAAAATCCAAAAATTTAATATGATTGGAATAAAGCACAAGAGCACCCAACCAAGATGCATGTAAGGAAATCACATAAGGATTATATCAACTGTTCCCTAAACAAAAGAAACAACTTTTCTCATCTTGTTGCAATGACCAATCTTTTCTAAGACTCTACAGGTTATGCAATCAATATCCCATGAATGAGCTACGGTCAATTTAAGGTTAATGAAGCATAAAAATCTCAAGGCATAATATGTACTTCTTTCACCTTTACACTTTAAGGTTGCTAATTATATCTTCTCTTTCTCCACCCTCAAATGTAAAGTTAGATTGCTCTCAACATTGCAAGTGAACAAAATTGGTGTCAAGCTGGATCTCAGCACTTTTCACCCGTTCTATGTTTTCACTAGCCCCAAAAAGCTTTACTCATGATAGATGAAGGCTAAGAATGCTACAAGGGCACAACTACCTCAATATGACACTAATTTATCCACAACTTCAATTACAAATTGATACATTCTCCAGCTGAACTACTTAAGAAAATTTTTCTTAACTAGTAACACATCAAATAAAGTACGATATACAGCAGATACACATATATAAGCATGAAAAGTACCTTTTCTGTTTATTTAGAACACTGCTTTTTGGCTGTAAGGAAAATACCTGTCTGATAAGAGAACAAATCTTTGATTTGCAGGATCCTGAAGGGCTTCTTTAAATAGTAACCTCTCAGCTTCAATCATGCTTGCTTCTCCCCAGGCTACCTACACCATCATCCCTAATATCAATCTATTGAACTGATTAGAGAAAGGACACCTCAGTTAGCAGCACGAGATAATCTGCCATCCAGGTCATATTCTGGAAGTTATTAAAAACCATATTTGTGCTTATGGACAAACTTGAAAACATAACAGAAAAGTTGTGCATGGAAAACTTAATGAATTTCCATAATTTCTTAAATTTTTCTTCATCTATGTTTATCATTTACCAAATTAATCAATCATATTCAAGAATGTTTTTCAACTTTCCCTCTTCACCTTATTTCCATATACATCTCCATAACCAAACAATGGATAATGTGATGAGTTACCTTAATGCTGTTCTTCAATTGCCGATTAAAAAAGAAAGCCGATCTTGTAGTAGATTCATCAAACACTAAACCAGGCTCAGAATGTATATATATCGAAAAATTTGCCTTGTCCACATTCTGCAAAGAGAAAAACATAACGCAAACATGAAATTAAAAATTCAAATTTAGTAGGAAGTTATCATTTTAGCACAAAGAAAGGAACATACTTAAATAACTAGAAAAAATATGTCAAAAGGAAAAAAAAAAAAAAAAAGTAGAAGAAGAAGTAGAACAAAATAAACGAACGAGAGAAAATTTCCTTCCAGAATACTAGTAATATTCTTAGACAAACAAACTCAGAACTGAAATACCGAAACTTGAGTACTGCAAAACTGAAACTCTCAATAATTTTCCATGTTAAACCTCAGCAAACAAAATTGCACCCACCTCGAAAAAGCTTTCCCAAAGGAAATCGAGGAGCAAATTTCTCCGAACCAGAAACAAAAACGCGATCTTTGGATCGCCCCTGAACTGATAGCCCAGAACACGAGATTTTCTCGGCAGAGGAGCCGAAAAAGAAGAGCCCGTCGACTGAGAATACTGCTGGATTCTGAGAAAAGCCAAGACACAGAGAACGACGGACACTAAAATCACCAGCTTCCAACCTAAACACAACACGTGGCCCATCGACAGTCCCGGTTTCACAGATGCCTGTGCCTTCTTCGTCATCGCCGCTCACATACACAGACAAATTACACTATATTTTTTTCTCAATCCTACCCCCTCCTCTTCTTTCTCTTCCTGTAGTTCAACATATAAAAAAATAGTATATAAATAAACAAATAAACAGAAAATTTATGGAAGGTGAACTTCAGAGGAAGAGAAAGGGGAGTACATGTACATTGTAAATTAAGAGAGTGAATGACGGCGAGTAGATTAAGCAATTTTATTTAAATAGAGAATTGAAAAAAAAATAAAAAATAAAAGTTTGGTTTGAAACGGAAGCTCTCTGGCGGTGATTCAGTTGGTGGTGCTCGCTTTTGTTTCTTGCTGTGGCATTCAAGCTAGGAGGACAAGTTTGAACGACGTCGTTTACTTTTAGTGGGTTTTTCTTACCCCTTCACTTTTTCAGGTGGTTTTTGGCCGTTCCAATCACATAGTAACAACATAATTTGACGAACGACCAATCAACTTAATTTATTGTCACCAAAAAAATGAATAATCGACTTAAATAACAATTACTTATTTGATTTATTTTTATAAAATATCTGAATAATATTAAATAACATAATAAATATTAGTATATTAGAAATCTCGTTAAATTAATATATTTTATTTATTAGTCTAAATGAAATAATTTGTCTCCCTAATGTAGTAAATGAAACAATTAACTTAAATGAAATAGGAGCACCATAATTGTCATCCATAAATACACTTAGGTATGCCTGGTTTGCCCTCGAAATTCAGGCCCTTCTCCATATGATTATTTCTTCCAGTTGTTTAATTAGTTGACTAATTTTGCTCACATTTAGTGCAAATCATCTGAATGACAATTATGTACAAATTCCACCCAACTTTGTTTTGAAATATCACATAAACTTGTCTACATGTACGATGATGAACTTCATGTAAATTATTCCAGTACCTTTCAAGAATAATCCCACAAGAATCCAAATACTCTTTCACACTTGCTCCTCAATAAATTTAATACTTTTAATCTTGATTTTTAATTCCTTCAGAACAATAGTTCGAAAGACAATTATATATTCAAGTACTATAACAACATTCAAAAAAATTCTAAGTAGTTTCATGCTTTAAAAAGTGTCATCAGCCAGACACCATGAGTGTGTGTAACAAAACCATTTCAAAATGTTGTCTGAGAACTTTTAACGTTAGGGAATAGAAAAGGCGTGGAGCATGGGAACTCACCATTTGTGGGGCAAGTAAAGTTCGTTATTAAGGTATTCAGTGCATGTTCTTAACCTAATTTTCTCTACCAAATTTCTCGGGACTTTGTTAAGGTCACACATGGATTAACATGTTGATCATGGAAACAGCCCACATTTTAATGACATAAAATGTCAAAAGGGCTTTCTTTCACATTAATGAAATCAAAAAGTCAAAAAGGCTTTAGAAATAAGATCATAAAATTTCAAGATTTTTGTCTCCCACAATTTCAATAATTCATACTAATAATAATAGCCTAGAAGAGGGCTCTGGATGAATATTGATTTGTAACACATAATAATTAGCTGACCATATTTACATATTACAGGAGTCAAAATTTAACGTGTACAAACATATCAAAGATATTGACTGAAGTAAGAAGCCGATTGTGTGTGTACTTACAACAAAGCCTCCCAAAGGGACGGGACAACCTTCTCCGCAGGAACATCTGTTTTCTTTATTGATCTTATCGAAACATTAGAAGGGATTTTATTCCGGTGCCACACGATTGATACGATTGTTGAGTTGTTCTATCTCAAGAACGGATCACAATGCACAATGCACAATGCACAATGCACATAATAGCCTCAGAACTGCTGGTGAAAGGGGCTACCGTTGACCCACCTTGACGCTCTGTGCATCTAGGATAATATTCAAAATCTTACCAGGAACAAAAATTCGTTTCTTTATGGTTTTTCCAGCCAGAAACTTGGACAGTTTTGAATCCAGTGAAGCTAGTTTAAAAGCATCTTCTTCTGTGCATGTTTTCTCGACCTGTAGGGTGCCCCTTGTCTTCCCATTGATTTGGACTGGTAAAACCACTGTTGACTCCTTCAAGTAAGCAGGATTCACCTGCAGTAACTAGACTTCACCAACAGACTCGAGAAAAAGGTGGTGAAACTACTCCAGTAGTTGATGCACTCTTCAATCCCTTCATTTTCTTCTATTTTTATTAACTTTTTTGTGGAATAACATTTCAAGCATTCAGCATTTTTTGCTTGTTCGATATATGGAACTTGTGGTCTAGAACACAAGGAAACTATATGCATTAAGAAGGCAAGGGAAAACAGATGTAAAAGTAACAAGAAAAGAAGTATCAATCTGTTAACCCTGCTCAATATATCTAATCATATACATATTTAAGATCCTTAAACCAATTATCAGAAAAATCCTCAGTTTCAATATATTCGCAGGAGACCAGACTTGTACTCTGCCTGTTAAATCACCACAATCTCAATCACAGATAATGCACATAGCGATGAAATTTTCACTGGAAAAATAGTATGTATAAGTTGCTGCTATGGAAAGAAAGAAACATGTTATGATAGCACCCAAATCCAATTAGCATGCAGCCAATGTGCACCCGACAAAGGAGCGGGGAGGAATAGTAACAAAGATCCAAACTCATACCTTGGGGAAAGGTTCGTAAGCCAGTGAATTTGAGTGTCCCAGGCGGGACCACAGCTCCTCGGCCATGTGAGGTGCATAGGGTGAGAGCAATAAAACAAATTCTTCAATGATCAATCTTGGAAGTTTGTCCCACTAAAAACAAAAAAATGAAAACTCTAATGAAATTTTTGGCCTATATAAAGCTGCATCCAACCATCACATGAGCTATCCAAGCTTAATAGAACACTATATCAGTATCAGTTCCAAAGTTGATTTCTTAAAACTGTATTGAAATTTTTGGCCTATATAAAGCAGCATCCAACCATCGCATGAGCTATCCAAGCTTAATAGGACACTACATCAGCATCAGTTCCAAAGTTGATTTCTTAAGCACACATACTTGTGGAGAGTTGGATGGCCATTCAGTCACATCTTTCAATAAAAAAAAATTGATCAAGAGATGTAATCTCAGAAACATGAAGTGAACCATGTTGATAACCCCTACCCTTTTACTCCACTAAACTGGAATCAAGGCCCGTTTCTTCACTTTTCTCCATAAACCTCCTGGTTTCTTTCCAGGTTTAGTCCGAAAAATGCAACAAATGTGGAATACCACAACAGTTCCAAAGAGAAAGGCAGAGCTAATACAAGTAACTGTGAATGAAATGAACCAAGATTGAAAACAGGAGTATGTGCCAGTGTGCAAAGCAGAAGAAAATACCAGCATGTCTCTGTGTGTGTGTGTGTGTGTGTGAGAGAGAGAGAGAGAGAGAGTGAAGGGGCTCAAAGCGGGGTGAGAGAAAGAGAGGGAGGGAGGAGAGACCAACCTTATATGCTGCATTAGTGAATTCCATCATTGCAGAAATTCCAGTGTTGAATCGTGTTCCTTCAATTTCTTCTGTTACCTATCATAATAAACAATTTGCATATTTGACTGTGTCAACCAGAAACATGGTGGCACCAGAAATATTACAGATTGTCAGGAGAAGAAAATCCAAGACTACCATGTCAAGAATTTCTAAAATGAACACTCCAATATCCTCTGTATACATATATCAACAACTTCAGAAAAATGTCAAAAAACACTAAACTTTCAGTATTAAAAGAAGTTGATACAGAGAATGAAAAATTGTAATATACACAAAATTTACACTATTACCATTCTTGTTTTTCTTTTGTATGGCACTAGTGTTAGAAGAACAACTTAATAGGTAAATATCAATGGAAAACAGAAACATCATTTGCTACTGAAAATAATTACCTTATTAATGCATCTATGAAGACAACGAAGCTGTTCCATAGAAGGTTCCCCATCGAGATCAACTGTTCCAACTTTGAATTTACCATCAACTGATGGTGAACCAACAATCAATCTCCACACTCTTGCTAAAAAGCGATGAACACCATCAATACCACTAGTACTCCATGTTTTTGAGTCTCTAGAAGTGCAATACGGAAAAGAAATATTGTCAAAGAAATAACAAGGCAGAGATTTAAGTGACAAATTCTCATTACAAAATCTCTGAGTGAAACTCAATTACTCATCAGGAAGATATTACACAGAAAAATGGGAGCTACCTGAATGGGCCCATGAACATTTCATATAAACGAAGAGAATCTGCACCATATTGTGAAACAACATCATCTGGGTTAATGACATTTCCCCTACTTTTACTCATCTTGTGAGCGCGGGCAATCAAGCGGATATCGGGATTGTCTTTCAGCACAAAAAAATCACCAGATTTTATGACCTATTTCAGAACATAAATGAAATATATAATAAAATATGGCCCTACAAACTTTTGACTTGAAACAGTACCATTTAAAAATTAATTTTGGAACAAATTGTGGGGAGCAAAATAGAGATGGTGAACAAAATTGAATTATTCCAGCATAGATGAAGAGAAAATTAGAAGCACTTGCAAAATGACATGCCTTCTCCTCAGGTATGCTTTCTTGACTGAGGTTACCCATTTCATCGACTGAATCAGCAGAAACTAAATTCCCATCTGAATCTCTGAATGCCGTATATTGCACCTGCCACTCAAGTAATTAAATATTTGCAGAATTGGACTATTATGTAACAAGGATTAAGCAACTTATACTTACTTCTCCAAGAATAATTCCCTGGTTTATGACACATTGAAAAGGTTCCTTAGTAGAAACAATACCAACATCATAAAGAACCTGAAGCAAAGTAACAGGTCATTATGCCCAAAAAAACAAACAGAAGAAAGAAACTAAACAAGATCTAATTTCCAAAATTTTAAGAGTTACATCTAACCAATTAGGCCACTAGTGTAAAAACCATCAGATATCTTTCTTATTTTTTGGGTAAGGTAATTGTACTAGCACCCAAGAATCAAAAGGCGTCAAATTTATTACAACTCAATTATAACAATTTCAAATTTCAAATTTCAGATGTCTGCTTTGTGATTAAGTCCAGAAAGTTGACTGACAATAAGCCTCTATAACCCCATGGTTCGCTCAAAGTTTTTATAAAGTGAGAATATAAAATTCTTCAGGATCAGGCATGCCAAACTTTCAGTTTTACTGGTTCTCACTTGCTGGAATAACCTAAGCATCAGCTTTCCAAACAGATGGTCTAAGATTTCTCACACTAAACAATAAAATCCATGATACTGGGAACAACATAATTACATGCAATAATTGAAAAAAGGTGAGTATACTGATGATTCTCCCATAAAAAGGAACCACAAGCTATGTTATTGGATTACAAACCTTGTGCCAGAATCTAGCATAAAGCAAGTGAAGAACTGCATGTTCAGCACCACCAACATACACATCAACAGGGCTCCAATACCTGCAGATGTTATGAGAGGCAAAAGTCATCCAAGCCCAAAGTACAAAACAGACACTAATTTGTATGAAACTACAAAGATGTGCAAATGAGAGGCTAAACTTACATTTCTTTTTCCTTGTCAACCAATGCCTTGGAATTTCTAGGGTCCATGAACCTCAGATAGTACCTGGATATAAATACAAAAACTAAATCTTCAAAGATCAAGTGCGATGCATGAAAAACATTCAAATGCCATTTGTTAAGCTTGAACAGATGTTTGGAAATTTGCAAACGCAACAAAGTGTATTCCGGATCACAACAAAGAAATTTAGCAGCATTGCTCGTTTATGTTTTCTTGTCAAACTTAAATAGAAACAATAAAAATAAAATCAAGCCAATCAATTTAAGCTACTTAGCCATAGAAATAAGCCACACCAGCAAGAGCCAGCCCATTGCGGCATAGTGTTTGTCTCGCGCCGAGCAGATCCCCCAGAGGTAGGATCAATTGTTTTTACCTGAAATAGGTCACCCATCCATATGATACATGAAGAACAGAAAATATAGCAGAGAAAAGATATCAAGTTACAGCATGTGGATCGAAGTTCTCTGTTATTCTGATGAGTTCACAGAAATTAAGAGAATGCTAATATTCACAAGTGTTAGGTACTCATCTAGCGATATCAAATATCTCACCAGGAAATCATATTGGCAACATAATGGGAACTTTTGCACAAACTTGATTTACAAGAACTCTTAAAAGAAAATAAACATACCCAAGACAGAGCCTTAGTGAGCGGTGGTTCCCCTGTCCCAGTTGGAGTAAAATCATCCAACTCAGGAAGGGTAAGAGGCAGCTCAGCTTCAGAAATTGGTATGCATTCACCTGTATCATCCAGAAAAATGACAGGGATAGGCTCTCCCCAATAACGCTGCCGAGCAAATAGCCAGTCCCTTAACTTATAGTTCACCTATAGGTACATAAATTTGCAACAATAGTAAAAAATTCCCAATGTAAAAATGAAATGGAAAGCAAAACCAAAAGGCTGAGATGAAGTAATATGGCTAAACAGGCATTCCACGCCAAGAAATGCAGGACATGTACCTTTTTCATCCCATTTCCAGTTTTCTCAAGCCACTCAATGACTCTAGAACCAGCGTCTTTGCTTGGTAGGCCATCAATGTCAAGCCCTGATGTTGGACATGATGAATTTATCATAGTACCTTCACCAGTGTAAGCCTTCTCGAAGTAACTGAAACTTCCATTGTCTGGAGTCACAACCCCACAGACTGGAATGTTGTACTTTAAAGCAAACTCGTGGTCTCGTGTGTCATGAGCAGGTACAGCCATTATTGCTCCTGTCCCATAGCTGTCACATCAATTTAGATAACATCATAACATCAATGAAAAATTCTCATAAAGGACTTGATAAAATTTTCATCATAGAGAATACCAGATGCACGTCCTTTCTAGTCAACAGACTAAGTGGATGCCAAGATTGTGAACTAAACATCCTCAGCTAGACAAATGAAAGAACAAAGAAATAGGAAACAATCAGCACACCTTCCCAAAACATAGTCAGCTACCCAAATTGGAATAGCTATTCCATTAGCTGGATTTCTTGCATAACAGCCACTAAAGACCCCGGTTTTTTCCTTCTGGAGCTCAGTCCTCTCAAGGTCACTCTTTCTAGAGGCAAGTTCTATGTATTCGTCCACCTGTACTCAAGAATATTTGTTTCCCATAGACATCAAGTTTTCACGAAGACAAACAAATAAAACATACATACATCTTTTCTTTGGGCATCAGATACAATGGCTGACACTAGGACATGTTCAGGTGCCAGGACTAAGTAACTACAAAGTAAGACAAATGTAATGAGAACCATAGTCGTTGTAAAAGAAAATTAATAAATGGCATAATGAAAAGTAAAGCATATACGTTGCACCAAAAATGGTATCAGGCCTCGTGGTGTAAACAGTAATTTTAATGTCCCTTTCCAGACCATCAATATCCACGACATTGAATTGCAGCTCTGCTCCTTCTGACCTCCCTATCCAGTTCCTTTGCATTTCCTTAACACTTTCAGGCCAGTCAAGATCATCTAAATCTTCAAGAAGACGGTCAGCATATGCAGTAATCTTCAGCATCCATTGCCGCATAGGCTGCTCGGCAATAAACAATGAACTGTAAAATCAGAAAACCATCCAACAAATGAAAATAAGGAATGTAGCAAAAAGTTGCACATAGAAACATTGCAGAAAACAATAAATAATTAGATAATAAAACAAAAAACATACTTTTCTAATTACTGGGTGTCCCCCACGCTCGCTCACACCATCTACTACTTCTTCATTTGCCAAGACAGTGCCAAGTGCAGGGCACCAGTTGACAGGAACTTCAGCCTATATTGTATATTTATAAGAGCACTATATATCCTGATTTAATGAACTGATCAAAAAAGTATTTTCATAAGAAAATTCTATACCTGATATGCCAATCCTCTCTTTAAAAGCTGCAGAAATATCCACTGCGTCCATTTATAATATTCAGGCTCTGTAGTAGAAATTTCACGATCCCAGTCGTATGAGAAGCCTAACAATTTAAGCTGGAAATAAATAAATACAGATGTCAGCATGAAAAGAACTGAACCAATTGCTGAGTTGAAAAGAGTACTCTATGAAATGAAAAGCCCACTGATTAATGTTGTAAACTATTACTTATGCCAATATGATTCAACCACTTTCCAACATTAAGAGATTGACATTTTGTGCCTTAGATCAAACTCGCACCGTAATCTTTTCTTCTTCATGTCAAATGCACTCATCAGAATACTATAATGCTGTTGCTTATGAATAACAAAGTATACTAAGTAAACAATAGATTCATATGAGATTTTTAATTGTCCTATGAAGTATATAGATAGGATCACTGCATCATTGGGTCAGTCCAATACCACAAATGAGAATTTTTGTGAATTCATTATGTTACATCTTGAACACCAAACAAATAAGATATATTTCCTTTCTCAATAAAACCAAATTTTCAGAATCAATGCATATGGATTAGACATAGAAAAATAAATTAAGGAAGGAATTGATGAATGGGCAGTTTGTTGGATTGAGGAAATCTACATCCACCATCCTATCAACCAAACTCAACCCACATCCTATCCAAAACAACTCAAGATATGGAGGCCAGTACAAACAGCTAAAAGATCTTCATCCATTTAGAAGGGCCAGGGAATATCCTACAGACTGTGCCAGTAGAAAAATCAACAAGATTAACTGATCCTTTAGGGTCAAAGAGTCCAGGTTGCATAATCTTGAAACAAAATTCAGTCTTAAATGCTTTTGAAAAAATTTATCATGTCAGTTATCATAATACCAGAAAGAAATATTCTAATGACCTGGGAGCGGAATCGGTCAATGTTTTTCATTGTTGAGATCTTTGGGTGCGTACCTGTCTGTCAACAAGAAGTGATAATGTTAAGGAGGAGAAAAGAAAGAAACAATGGCAGATTACTAAATAAGAAATCACATTGAGGAAGGAGAAAGTACCTGAATTGCATATTGCTCTGCAGGTAAACCAAATGCATCCCAACCCATTGGATGCAACACATTGAAACCTTGCATCCGTTTAAGTCTAGCAAGGATATCCGTGGCAGTATAACCAAGAGGGTGCCCCACATGTAAACCAGCCCCACTGCAACAATGAAATTGCAAATCAAACAATTGGTGTGCAAGCCAAATGAGTTGAAGCAAATTATCTTAAAGTCCTAAAAAATCCGTTAGCTTAGTGAATTTGTGGAAATGAATAACTCTAATATAAGTCAGATGAATCAAGAGAAAGCCAAACTCCGGAACATATTAGCCACTGATTTCAATTCCTTCAGCATTGGGCTGAAACTACACCAATAATGTCAGCGTTGTGATAGGCGTTCTCCTTAGCATACTGAAGAGTTTTCTTTCCTTCCCCATCCCTCAGTCCTTATGAATATACACTCACCTTCAGCATTCGCAAGAATCCACCTTTTCAACACACACATGGATTATTACATTATTGATGGATGGAAAAAAATATATTCCGATTAAACTCTTAAAGATTATAGAATTTCCCCAAGTACCACATAAATATAGAATTCAAGAAAGTGAGAAAAAAGAAATATCGAAGAGGAAAACATGTTAACCTCTTGCATCTTTGCTTATTGATTTACTAATATTTCCAGGATCCAAATAGAACCCTTCAAGATTATAAGATTTCCAATTCTAGCACATACAAAACCATAAGTAGAAAAATAAAGAATACAAGAAAGTGAGATAAAAGGGACGTCAGATAGGAAACATATCAAGAACACTAAATTCATGCTTACTAATGGAAAAGGGATGAGGAAACATATTAATAACATAGAATTTACCCTTATTGCATAAATCAAGAATCCAAGAAAGTGAGAGAGAAGGGACCTGGGATAAGGAAACATGTCAAGAACGTAGAATTTAGGCTTGGAAGTATCAATCTCATCTGGGGTCCGAAAAGTCTTGTTCTCCTCCCAATAACGCTGCCACTTCGGCTCAATTTCATGAAACGGGTACGCTCTCCTCACTTCATCTTCTTGAATGGAAGTAGATTCTTCACTTTCTACACCAGAACTTGTATTTTCATCCTCGGCTGAGACATTTAAGCAGTTGAATACTCGGAGGCGGCGAAAAGAAGCGCAAGAACGGTGGTACTGAAAAAGGGGTATGCGGCGGCGAAGAGGAGCAGCCGGTGGAAGTGGCGGTGGAAGGAAGTGAAGTCGTGCAGCGGGTTGAATTTGGGTGAACATTGGTGTTGCTGAAAGTGTGTGTGTCGGGGGTGACTGGTAATAGACCGTTGGACGAGGATTGGGAGTGTGGGGGTGAAATAGTAAGAAGATATATAGATAAGAGTTCAGTTGGGCTTGGCAGCAGAGATTATTACTGGGCTAATTTCACTGTGGCGGCCCAGCCCATAATGATAGGCTTTCACTTTGGACTCCAGTTTTTTCGGCCTTTTGGCACCGGGGTGAGCTTATTAAGCAACAAAACAAATATTAATTACACTTAATTTTAATTTAGTTTTTAAGTGTTGATAATTGTATTGATTTATGAACTTGATGAATGTTAACAATTCACTTATTTTTAAATAATCCAAAAATGGTTTGAATGAAACGCCAAAATTATTAAGAAATTAGTTAATATCGTCCAATTGAATTTTCCCTTTTTTCCCATTTTCATAATTGTTATAAGAAATTATTATTCAATAAATTAATATTTTTCCAAATAAAATTAGTGGAAAACTTTGAGAATTAGATGATAATTTGTGGCACTTCTCTTTTTTCCAACTAGAATAGTTATTATTTTATATTTTAGTGTCTTTAATTGAAAAAAAATATTGATTTATTTAATTTATCTTCTATAATTACTTTCAACAATTAAGAGAGATAAAGGAATAAAGACTCGGAGATGTGACATTTGCTCTTTTATAATTTGTATCATTAATTTAGTGGTTAAAATTCAACGTCAACAAATAGTGATTGCAACATAAATTTTTGTTTCTAAAAATAATAAATAAAAAAATAGTATAAATTTAATTTTATTTAAATTAAATAAATAAATATGAAAATAATATCTTTTTTAACATCTGATTTTTCTATTCAAAAATAATAATTTTTGGTATTTGAAAATTTTAAGTTAAAAATGATTAGTTGATTTCCTCCAAATTTTATTTATTTTTTTACAGTGTTATTGTGCTAATTTGAGAGTTTAACACTTCAATTTTAAAAAAAACATCCTCATATTATATATTTCAAACATCTTAATTATTACTATATATATATATATCTTTACATATACTCATATCATTATATTATTTTAAATATATATCATTTATTTTTTATATTAATATAAAAATAATATAATAATATAAAAATAATACTATGACACCACTAATTAGATAAAATTCTATCAATTATATCATTTTACAATATAAAATATAATCAAACACAATTTATTTCAAAAATACTCAAAATCAACAATTTTCAAAATAAAACAAAAAACACGCACTACACAATCTCCAGAAAGGATGATAGCAAATACAAGACCAAAGAAATAGGGAATATTATAAGTCATTCAATGCATTTTTAGTGCATGATCGAAGTACTTTTGAAATAAAATTTTATTTATAAAATAAATTTTTTAATATAATTTTTTTAAAAAGTATTTATAAGTATTATTTAGTATTTAATAAAAATATATTTTAATATCTATTTAATAAAAATATAAAAAAAAATAAAAATTATAATTTTATATTTTTTTAAAATAAATTTTTGAACAAATAACTTATTTTAAAAATTCATTCAAAAATAATTACTAAATACATAAATTTTTATATTTAAAAATTTATTTAAAATGAATTTTCAAACACCCGCTTAATATTCTTATAAATTCTAATCCACAGAGTAAAACGTGAGGAATATGACAATTAGCGAAAAAATATTAAAAAGAAAGATAAAGATGGTAACTGCCCGCTCAATGGCCGGTATTTATGGGTGAGATATGATTATGTTTCCTTGATATATAAGGAAAGGGGTAGTGATGTAAATTCACATAGATCACATGTGAAACCCTAAAAGTACATTTTTGCAGCCTATAAATAGACACATGGGTGTGATCAAGTTCTTCAACCTTCTTAATCATTTTCTTCAAAGAGAAAAAAGAGAGTATATATCAAAGAATTCTTGGTAGTTTGGGTGGAAGAGATTGATAGTGATTGGGAGTAATTATTTTGTTTATTTTTTGTTATGGGCATAGATATTATCTTATTCAACTCAAAGGAAGGAAGTATGTGCAAATTTGTGTATTGAAACTAATTCTTATCAAGTTATATATGGGAGATAGGGCCAAGTATGAAGATAAAGATTTCACCAAGAAAGAGCTTCAAAAAATTCCATCCTTGACGTCTAACAAAAGTTTATTGGTAAGTTCCTGTTCGTTTTTTATAATGACCGAATTATAGTTATTATTCTTTTGGTATGCACTGATGGGCATATGAATTCTTAGAATTATTGGGCACTCATCAAGTGTGCAGAATAATTAACAACCACACATGATGGGCATAAGAATTATTGAAATTATTGGGCACTCATCGATTGTGCACAATTCATAAATAATCATTCAGGATTAAAATCAATTTATGTATGATCATTTATTGATATTATATGAATTTTCAAAAAACAACAAAATTTATGTAAAATTTCAAATTACATATTGGGCACTCATCGATTGTGCACAATTCATATATAATCAATCAGGATTAAAATCAATTTATGTATGATCATTTATTGATATTATTTGAATTTTCAAAAAACAACAAAATTTATGTAAAATTTCAAATTACATATTGGGCACTCATTGATTGTGCACAATTCATATATAATCAATCAGGATTAAAATCAATTTATGTATGATCATTTATTGATATTATTTGAATTTTCAAAAAACAACAAAATTTATGTAAAATTTCAAATTACATATAATTAAGCCCTGTATATAATCACTTATATAAAGAGTCTTCATTATGATGTCACTACATCAATAGTCCTATAAGACCATTATATTGTTAATGTTAATGGATCGTACTAATAATAATTTAATTAAAGATCTCAATTTTAATTAATTTTATTATGAATTAATTTAATTTATTATCCATAATTTATATAATACTTATATACTAAGATCTAAGATTATGATTACATAAATAAATAGAGATTTTATGATATTCACTAGCATACCAATATGCATAAAAATAAGTACCAAATAAGTATGATTGTGAGCATGATGCTTAAATATTTTTACTTCCAATGAGTGGTTTTAATATTTATTATACAAATTATGTTTAATTACTTTCAATAAGTACCTAAAAATAACTTTTTTTTTTAATTTAACATTATTTTTATGAAATTTTAATAATTCCACTAATAATGAGAAATTTATTACTAATATTTTATGTATTTAACAAAAAACTTTTTAGAAATATGTTATATATATTTATTATATTTATGATAAGTATAAAATTTATAAGTAAAATGTATTAGTTAGTAAAAAATATCATACAATATAGAAATTTAATAGGAACTATATTATAAAAAAAATAGCTATTAAATTTTAAAAATAATAAATTTAAAAATGAATTTAATGTTAAGTGTTATTAATTAAGTTAAAAAATATTAGAATATAAATACAAGTATATCAACTATAAAACTTTTTATAATAATTTTACTATAAATAATTGATTAAGTACATGGGGTAAAGTGAGACAGATTGAGAGTATAAGAGGGTAAAGTGATAGTAAACCAAAATAGAGGGAGGTAAAGTGAGATTTGCCCTAATTATAATATATGGACTTTAGATCCCGTATTAGGTAATATGGTTTACATTGAACACTTTCATTGGAGTTCGTTTTCTTAAGGTCATATCAGTTAGTATTACAATTGTAATTGTGCCCGCGTGCTTTGTGCTAGGTTAAGCTAGTATAAAGTGAGTCCATATGGAACTAGGTGTATAAGCCAGGTTGTATAGTATGATGGATTGTTATGATCATGTATAAAATTTGAATCCCATATCCACAATATGGGGTACTAATATGGGTTTGAGCTCTCACTTTATAAGTAGCATTTGAGGTTGAATTTTTCAAGGTCTTATTATAACATTATCTTACATAATCTATAAGTGAATGAATAAATTTTCTTAGTCGTTATGATTGGTTTAATGTTCCATCAAAATATTTCTTAGGCAATGTAAAAAAAAGGATTTTATGTTAACAAACAAACTTGTGCTTAAGTTATTCAATAATTTTGGCAAGACCTTAATCATAAGATGCTTTTTCTTGTATTTTTCTCTATCTCTCACACATTTTTTTTGCATAATAGTGCATATTTAATGTGACTAGTTCATGATCATAATTATAATATATGGACTTTAGATCCTATATTGGGTAATATGGTTTACGTGAACTCTCTCATTGGAGTGGTTTTCTTAAGGTCATATTAGTTAGTATTACAATTGTGCCCGCGTGCTTTGTGCTAGGTTAAGCTAGCAGAAAGTGAGCCCATATGGAGCTAAGTGTATAAGCCAGGTTGTATAGTATGATGGATTGTTATGATCCTGTATAGGACTTGAATCCCATATCCACAATATGGGGCACTAATATGGGTTTGAGCTCTCCCACTTTATAAGTAGCATTTGAGGTTGAATTTTTCTAGGTCTTATTACAATTGAATTTTTTTTTTTTATAGAAATGGTGTAAATGATTTGAGTTGAGTCGAACAAGTAATTTGTTAAAGTTTGATTTAAATTTTTTATCAAACTTGAAATTGTATTCAAGTTTGATTTAGTTATTTAATGAATCGAACTTAAACGAGTTTTATATAAACCAAACACTAGTAAAGCTTGGGTAGTTTGATATTTTTGTACACTATTTATTATTTTTTTATAAATCTAAAATAAGAGTAAAAATATTGTTCCATTTTAGGGTGAACCTTAGGTGGACCCAATACCATATATCCTCGCCCTCCTACAATTCTTAGATTACGATATGGTTTTGACGAAAAATTTCTAATTCAATCTTTACTCAGCTAAGTTGACAAAAGATGAAAGCAAAATCACTTAATTATCTTTTTAAATCAAAAGGTTTTTAGTTAGATGATTGTGTTGAAATATGATTTTTTAGATGTTCTTCATTATTAATGTTGAGCCATTATTATAATAACAATATGATTATCTATCATGTCCAAAAATATTTTGGTGAGTTATATAGTTAATAATGGCGATCTAGTATGAGAAATAGGCTTAGTAGTTGCAGATGACGAGATAATGGTAGTGAAGATATGGCAAACGATATTTTTTGCATAGTACAAGAAATAAACTTAGTGATTGCGGATGATGCTGGAGAACAGTGTTTATGTTGGAGAACAGTATTTATGTAGGTTGAAATCTAGTTAGGGATGGCAATAGGTACAAACCCGTCTCTGGGCAAATTCAGGGCATTTAAACGGGTAACGTGATGGGTAATAAGTTTAGTTTTTTATAAAATCGACGAGGTATGGGACGAATAACGGGTCCTAATAAACCCATCTCGAACTTGAGCTCTTCCATTTTCTCTAAGTCTCCACCATATAAGTCCTAGGTGCCCCTTCATTCTTTCACTCTTGTTAATTTATATGGTCTACTTCCTTTCACATTGTGTTGGTATTGAGTTTAGCTTTGGTATTGCCCTTATAAATTTCACTTCTTTTGTTCAAGAAGAAACCCCAAATATGTTATTTTTGCTCTCAATCCTATGCGAAGAATAGAGCGACGGCCTCGGGCACCACCAGGTTTCCATGACTCTGCAGAGGTTCTCTTCATCAAATGGTGTATATAGTTTTATCAAGATGTTTTGTTTTCTAAATTTTTTTCTTCTGCTGTGTTTCTTAATCTTTTTCTGCTGTTTTATTTTCAAATAATTGTAGAGCACTTTAGTCTTCCTTTTCTTTCTAATCTGAAGTAAGCTCGAGTCTAATGCAAAATACATGGATTACGGTTTAGATGGGGTTGAACCCGCCAAGTTTTGGATCCAAGGCGAGATGGAGCGGTAGAAATCCGGGTTTGGATATGGGGGATCTACGGTATAGAAGTTTAGATGGGGTTCAACTTTTTCTTGACGAGGTAGGTCTTCGGTTTGGTCAAATCCGTCCCAAACCCGTTTCGTTGCCATCCCTAAATTTAGTGTCCCAAGCGGTGTGACTATACTATTTACAACTACTATTCTCAACTAACTACTTAGCCTATTTCTTGTAGTATAATTAACATTATTTGTAGTAAAAGTATCATTATTTATCGTCCATTCACCATTAATAATAACTTAAAGATATAAAATCTTTTACTTGGTTTTTGAGGGGAAAGAGGGAAAAAGACACGCCATAGTTTTTATAAATATAGTTCCCATTAAATTTCTATATCGTATGATATTTTTTATTAACTAATACATTTTACTTATAAAATTTATACTTATCATAAATATATATAACATATTTCTAAAAAGTATTTTGTTAAATACATAAAATATTAGTAATAAATTTCTCATTGTTAATGGAATCATTAAAATTTCATAAAAACAATGTTAAATTAAAAAAAATTATTTTTAGGTATAATTTAATACTATTAAATAAATTATAAATAGTTAAATTATCGTAATTTAATAGATATTATTTTCTATTTAAAAAAATAATAATTATTTTACTAATTAATTTTATTACTATTTCTTGATTATAATGATTATTTTTAAATTCAACATAGTTTATATGAATTTATGATAATTCTATTAATAAAAAAAAATTACTACTAATTTTTTTATGTATTTTGTGAATTTATATTGAGTAAGATATTCATAAGTAAAGTGTATTAGCTAATAAAAAATATTTTTACTAATTTAATAGGAACTATGTTAAATTAAAAATTAATTGTTAAAATTTAAGTATAATAATAAATATTAAATAAATTATTGTCAAGTATTAATTAATCAAATTGAAAAAATTATTAGAACATAAATATAAATCTATTAATTTTAGATAATTTTAAAGAAATTTTATTATAAATAATTGGTAAGAGTAATTTGATTATTTTTTTTAAAATACAAAGGGGTAAAGTGATACAATAAGAGTAATGAGAATATAAAATGTTAAAGTGAAACAATTAAAAGTATAAAAATATAAAATGATATTCAATAAAAGTAAGAGGAGCAAAATGAGATTTACCCTTAAAAATTATATTGGGAGACTAAGTGTTAAAACAAAACATCAAGTTAAAGGCATGTTTTCTGTTGATAATATTTATTTTGTCTCATTTTCATTTTTCTACCATATTTTAGGCTCAGGCTACACCAAGAATCAAACTTAATTTTAAAAACCAGTTAAACCGCAATTTAATCCCCCAGCCAATTAAACTGTGTCCTAGTTATGAAAATTATCGGCCTCTTCATTATAAATGTTTGAATGTCCTAAATTTAACTAAATTCACGCTCTTTCTCCGATTTATTGAGGCTCCAGCAAATATAAATAGATTTTCCTAATCTCTAGCAATATGTTTCTCAGTTCTCACACAACACTGTTCCTACTCTAATTCTACTACCATTCTCCAGGCGGATTTCATCAGAGGGTAACAACAATGGCAATGACTATATGTATGAACCAGAACACCAGGCAGCTGCCACAAGACACGGTACAAAATTTGTTCCGGTCACAATTTATTCTGGGCAGACAAATTGTCACAAAATTCAAGCATGGTTATTTGCTGGCAAAATTGAATAGGCCACATCTGAAGATGATTTATTGCTGGCAATTCCTGTGTGTAGCATCCTTGAGAGCTATAAGTTTTTCAAGATCGTCAACTGCTTGGTTAACAGCATGAAGGATCATCTTCTTGACCTGCTCAATATACATTTGTAAGAATTCTATGAAAATACAGCAAACTTTTAGATATGAAATATAAGGTATGGCAAGCTTACCTCTAATTTGTCTTCTCTGGCTCTGTGGTCCCTTGGTAGCTTCCTGAATTCCTCAGTTAGTCTAAGGTATTCATGTAAGTTTTCAGGAGAAACGAAGTCAACCGCAACTTTGGTGCATGACTGCGCAAGCAGGAAACAGGTTATGAAAACATCTATCTGTTATATATACAAGCAAAAGCAGATACAACTTAAATGAACATCCTTCAGATTTTTACCTTTAGATTCCTCACTTGGTGCGGACACCCTGCAGGAATGAAAACTGCCTCTCCTAGTTTCTGTTCAAATGTCCAAGGTTCTACGCCTGAAATGATAAAATGAAAGGTTGCTTCAGTAATAAAGAGAAATGATATGATCCTCAAAGACCAGAATTTGGAATCAATGCCTAGTAAAAGACTATTTGCATACCAAATTCTTCCTTAAGCTTTATTTTATGTTCTGAAGTCAAATAGAAGGTTTGGTCATGAATTGGATGAATGACCTAGATAAGAAAGGCAAATACAGTTCAGTACACAGTTATACCACAATAAACCTCAAGTTCTTAATGATTATAGATTACCTGATCAACTGGACAGCAATAAGTGTGTCTAAATTCGATTGAATGCTTAATGAGATACTCTTTCAATTTTGGCACATCTTCCCTTTTGAAAATGTCCCACAGAGCGCCACCTCTATTCTCTGACTGCCCTTCTGTTTGATGTTTGTGATACGAAAGACAAGTTGCTTTGCAAGTATCAGATTGCTTAATCGTGGTGCATGCAATATGATCAGATTCCGTCAACTCAGAATCAGCAGTTCCATTTTTCTTTCTGTTCTCTAGGTCAGTTTCTAGAACACCAAAATCCCCTTTCTGTTTACATTTGTCAAGGCTGATTTCACAAGGGTTTTCATTTTTCCTTCTGGCCCTGCATTCTCCTTCATCCTGGGCTCTATGCTTCTCTTTCAACAATTCAATTGCCTGGCACTGCTCGTCACTTAAAGCTACTTCTGCCGTGTGTGTCAAAATATTCACCTGAATCAGTAAGATTTTGGAGAATATGAGCTTCTTATAAGCAAAAGACTTGAGCTCAAAGTTAATTTCACAACAAGAAGATGCCCTATGTAACCTACACTGTTGAGAAGATATGTACATGAAACTATGACTTTCTAGCTATATATGGAGTGATCACTGTATTCTGATGCAACAGGGAAACGCCTGTGGAGGAGTGAGGGAAGGTGGGAATAAAGGGAGAACAGAATAAGAAAATATGCATTCTTTTTTTGACTCAGGCTGACATGCATGAGCATTCAGTTGGAGAATATGGCTTATTGAACAGAAAAATGAGATCATATCATTCCTTATCACACCAAAACCAAAGGACCACTCACACAAAGTTTAGCAAAATCTCCAAAATCAAATGAGCAGACCAAATAAAATTTGTGGATCAAAATATCACCTGGCAATTATTGAAGTACATTGCTGTATTCAATTATGTGGATACACGATATTGATTACAAAATTTAAAAGGTTTATTCACAAAGAAACTGAGATCACAAGAAAATTTTGGTCAAAGTTAATGCAAGTTACTTTCATAAGCACACACCAAATGATGTCGTGCAACAACTTGAATTCATACCGCATCCGACATATCACAGTGAAGCTTAGTTACAGAATCCCCTCTTCCAAGTTCCTCTGCAATCCCATAGGCGATGTATGTCTTTGGACCCATATCAGGTTTTATGACGCTTGCTGGCAACTTCACAGCAAGGTTAAGCAATCCAGCCCTTGGATCTGTGTATTCCTGGAATGGCAATGCACGAATGAACTCATCGCAATGGCGGGGTAACAAATCCTCAAATTTGTCAGATGGTGGCCAATCCTTGAGTTTAAGCATCTCAGGCCAGAAATTCGCATATCTCCTCCCTTCCATATAACCTTTGAAGAATTTGCGAGTACTAATCTCCACCTGCAAATGCCAACAAGAATTGAATATAAGCATCAATAGCTGCAAATGCAAGAGACCAACTCCACACCCTCATGCCCCTCCTATTCGTGCCCCCATACCCCAGGAACCAAACACTAAACTGCACCACTAAAAGAGAAAATTAAAAGAACGTTTTCCTACAACACTAAAATGACACAACTATACAGAAATTATTCGAATAAAGATGAGAAATCCATGGGGCATGGAAAAAGTAGAACAATGATTTAGATTTATACTAATTTTCAGGCAGAGAAAAACTTGAGCTAATCATTCGAATGTAATTATTAGAAGAAAACAGGAAATCACCTCACAACCAGCCAGGCAATCAATAGCCTTTACATCAGACATTCTTGAACTGATCTGGGCATCTATGTGCTCACACAATGCACGCCACATAACCATTGGTTCCCAGCTTAATCCACTTGTCTGCTCAAGAGCATTTCTAACAATTACTGGTTCTCCTTTAGCCCAGTGCCTGCGGAAGTGCAGAAGCTCTTCTTCATTCAGGATTTCCTTTGAATCTGGGCAATACAAGCAGTTATCTTTAGAGCATTCACCAGCAGCTGCCTCGCGCGACTTTTCAGGGTCACCACTACAGAATGTAGACTGAAAAACAGTCTTGATAGTTTTACATTTACTCATGATCTTCTCAGCTCGTTTTTTTAAACATGAGATCCAGTGTTCTGGAAGGAGACACTTGGGCTCTAACTTGCAACTACCACATCCACCCATTTCTTTTGGAGGACAAACTACACTCCCATCTTTGATGGAAACCCACTCAACAGGCATTCCAGAACCTCTATCTAAAGTCTCTGTATGACAAGATTCTGGTAGTGGATCTCCACCATGCATGTAATCAAGGCCTCTATCCACGTATTGAAGAATTGCTTTGTTGCAGCCTCCTGGAATCTGACCTGCACGGATCTCCCGGAAGCAACTAAGACACAGCTCGTAAGAGCAATTTGGGCAACTCCGATGAAGATCAACAATTGAAGTTGAACAGTTGTTGCTGCTCCATAACCAAGGAAGACATTAAAGAACACTATACTTCTGACAATAATGAGTACAAAGTGCACAGGTAAAAGGAAAGAAGATCAGTTACCAATATACACGCTCATCATTATAGCAAACTGCGCGTTTTACTTCAACTGAAGATGATGATACCCCTGCCAATGCAAATATTCATTCAGCAATGGTCTCAAATACACATACTATGTCAAATTTAAAGACACATACCTTGAATTGTAGACTCCATCTCAATCTCTTCAATTTGTTCTTGATGAATATGTTCTAGGTATGGCAAAAGTTTGCTGATGAGATAGTGCAGATGCCGAATCTTCTCATGATCATTGATATCTCTTTTAGATGTCTAAATTGGAACATAAACAATCTTTTAGCAGATGAAATAATAATAAAGACAGTTAATTTTTTCAACAAACAAACAAACCTTCAACATGGAAGTTGAATGCAAGCATAAGTTGCAGTTGCAATTCCTACGGCAGTATGGGCAAACCTCTGAGACTTCCTCCTCCGATAATGTGGGATACCTATATGTACAAGTTAGAGAAATTACTATATCCAGATTTCATGAATTTTTTATAATGCAAAAGTGTGTAGTTAGAATGGTCACCATTGCTTAATACATTGGATGCAGTACAATTTCTCTTTACAGTTTGAGCATGGGACAACAATTCTTCTATCCCCTCTCCGACACTGATGACATTTAATGGACTCCTTTTCATTCACCTGCTTATGGAAAAAGAAAGCATCATCTCACAAGAAAAAAATAAGCAATATGCACCAGGTACATACTTAAATGTATGAAAGAAAAATTAAGAGAAAATACCTTCATGTTTTTAGCTACAGACCTCTGTACTGCTTTTCTATCAATTTTTGGAATTGATGAACTAGAGGAGGAGGAAGAGGAGGAGGACGATAAGTAAGACAAAGAATGTTTGGCAGAACCATCACATTTCCTTTTCGTGCCCTTTAAACTTGTATTTGCCTTCATGGTATCAGTGTCACTACTTTGGATTCTTGAGACATTGATTGAATCACTTCCTCCCGTCCTTGTATCTATAAATGAAACCACATCTTCTTCGTCATCCAGCCAATCATATAAAATGAAATTTGTCTCCAAAAACTTGTTTGAAGAAACACGACGCCTTTTTGATGTTTTCTGATTATCCATATTCTCAATTTGTCTTTTCTGATTGCTAGATCTAGCCACTGGTGGCCTCTGTTTCTCCTTGCTCTCATCCCACTCTTCTTCGCTTTCACTATCTCTTTTTTTTCTAATAACTTTATTTTCATAAATCTTTTTCTCATTTGACCTTTTACAAACTTTCCCTGAGTGTCTTTTCTCAAAGAAGCCTTTTATTTCCCGAGCAGTCCTTCTGTTTTTTGTTGAACCTTGTTTTTTTGATAACTTTTCTAGTGACCTATAATGACCTTGCTCTTCCACATCTGAACTATCATATTCTAATTCACCAGAATAAAGAGGGTGGGATCTCTTCTTTGAACGGATACATTTGTCTGAGGAGCTACCAGCATTCGGGTCTTCAACACTCTGAGTTCTCATTGCTTTATTCATAGGACTATTTTTCTTTGCCTGCGGTGATTCTTTTATGGTTGAAACCCTCTGACGTCTAGTTGGCACTGTCAGATCACATGAACCATTGCTGCTTTTAAATATACTTGCTTTCTTATTAGATAAATCTCCGGATTCTGTAGGCAATAATTTCACATTTTCCTCATCTTCTTCCTCGTCCTGTAAATTAAGGATAAGGTTCCTCTTCCTTGCAGGCACACGTGTTAGGCTTCCTGACATCACTGGCATTTCATTGTTTGTGTAACGGCTACGCCGTTCTTGCTTTGCAATTAATACTGCCATTGCCACACTGCAGATGCACTTGAGTAATGAAGCCTAGTTTATAAACAAATTCCGTGAATCCAGTTCTAAAAACAAAACTGGTCAACAAAAGCAACAATCCATGACATCAGTCATCGCACAATAAATTCCCCAAACCATAAAGATATCATGCATCTCATGCGCATAACCAAACTGTGCAAGCACATTCAACTGCACACGTGCAGATAGTTGAACCAGAAAGCATGCATTTCTTTGTAGTGTTTTCACTGGATCAAGATTATAATCAATTTTCTTTCTGTAAGAAAATTACTCAATTCAATTCCCCACGCACAATCACTAGACACTACAACATTTTAACATACTTAAAAAAACATAGAGCGATACTAGAGTATTTGCGCCATGAATTGATAGAAATAAGCTCTTGAACTCCACGAACATTTAAAAAAAAGGTTGATGCAGAGTCAACTAAAACTGAGTCAATGCATTTAATCCACATCACTTCATCATAAAAAAATTACGCATACATATCACCAGTATCAACCACAGAACCAATTTCCACAATCGAAAATCCATATCAATTCAAACACACTCATCGCCTCATCAATCAAGAACTCATACACATTTTAAAAAAAAAAAAAATTCAATCCCACGAGCCAATTCACGTAAAAATACCAAATCATCACAAACGCATTGAAAACCAACTGGAAAACAGAGCCGCTGATTTTCAACTTACCTTATCAATTAACAGAATGTTTCTTCCCCGAATCCAATTTCTTTAGCTGCCGCTAGTTCGGTGAATTGCTTCGGATATGAAACTGAATTGCATACTGGAGAAAGGATTAATAGAAAAAAAAAAAAAACAGGAATTCCGATGAGAAAGAATCTAAGAAAATCTCAATATCTATGGAATATGATTTTATATATTACGCATCTTATATACGACTTGCGTGCAGAGAACGGGAAAAAAGTGGAGATACGTAGAGGGAAACTTACCGTAAAACAGATGGCTCTCAAAAGCGGTGTAACTTATGTCTTAGGTAAATAAAACTAAAATGGGGAAAAAAACTGTGGGCTGCGAAAAGTTAAAACACAAAAATTGACTCTCTGAAAATTGATGATAATTTTGGTTAAGTATCTGAGTAAAAAGGTGACGAGAGTCCATTCCTTTCTCTGGGTTGGTTAAGGAAGGTAGGTAATTAATTAGATTGGATCTTCGGATTATTTTAGGTAATGGTAATTAATGTTACAAGATTTAGGTGTGAAATGGAAAATATTATGTATCTATCAATTGATCTCCTTTTCCCATTTGTGATGCAATTATTATTATGATTCCCAGATCTGCTTTTTCAAAAATTAATACAGATTTTTATCAAGCAGAATCCTCTATTTTAAATAATTTTTTATTTTTTATTTTATTATTATAAATACACACAAAATGTATAAAATAATATTATCAATATATATTTTAACATATATTAATGATATTAGAATATAAGATAAAATATGATTTTAATGTGAATTTCATTTTTGGTACCTAAAATATTAAATATGGCATATTTTATTTATGTATGTTATGCAAAAGCAAGTTCTAGATATATGCCAAACTCCTAGGGATGGAGCCGCGGTCCAGCCTCATGTGGGAGCGCCGGTCTAAGACACTCCAATTACTCTTAGGTTTGGATTGAAAAATAGTAATTGTTGTCGATTATTGTAAAAATCTTATTACAAAGAAAATGAACAAATTTAATAGTTATAACAGTATTCCAGACATCTCAATAAAGGGCAAGGGAAGTAGAGGAAATGGCACAAAATCATTTTTTATTACTCGGAAAATAATAAATTCTCGTTTTTCCCGTGTCCCGTTTTTTCACTTTCTTTTCTGGGCTCAACAAAATTAGCCAACCTCATAATTATAGCTCCGTGGTAATTACATATTTCATCAAGATAAAAAAAATAAAAATGTAAAATTTAGATGAAACAGTATCAAACACAAAACATATTGGACCACTCAACTCCTGCCAAAAGCAATTCCAGAAAGTGTGAGAGAATAAAACAACACAAACAATGCATCAGACAAAAATGCCAAGGTGCATATTTACAAAATTATATACTATAACATAATAAGAGTACAACAATGTACCAGACATGTTCTATCAAAATTCCAGTCCATGAATTTTACCCGGCAGCTGTTGCCTCTGACAAAGCCAAATAAAATCATTTTTATTTGATTGGCATTGACATTTTCGATAAAGCAACCTAAGTACAACTGAGATAATAAGGTTGAATTTAACCAACCCCTTTTATAGTCTAGAATGTAAAGATCAAGAAAAATACACTTACAATCCTGGCTCAATTACAATAACTTGTTCTCTATTTTTTATTTTTTATTTTTGGTCTGATTTAACATTGTTATGCCAATTGAGACCACACCTGGGACTGAAAAGATATCACATATTAGCATTTCTGATTAACATAATACAAGCAAAATCATCAGACTTCAGCAATTTGAATAGACTCAAAATTTATAAAGGAAATACTACTGATTTATCCCATAGCATACCCGCAACCACACCAAAGAGATAGAAAACAATGGCTCAAAAACCACGAACTTTACAAGAAATGTACACGCATCAATATTTTAAGACTCAAGAGTACAACCCGCATTGCTAGTATAAAACCTAACACTGGAACTTCCCAATCCGGGTGAGGATTTTTCAGTTTAAATGTACACATATAAAATCTTAATGCAGATCTTAACGCGTACACCTCAATCCTCATCGGGGCTATTCACATCCTACCATCTTCTACAAACTAAAGTTTAAATGCCACCAAATTACTCTACCCCGTTAAAATTGGAAAACCACAGGTCTTTCTAACCTTCCCTTCACTTGGTATCTTACACGAAAATTTAGTCATTTCTTCTCGTTTAATTTACAGGATCACTAAACCAGCTTTGGCAGTGAGTGCAAGTACCAGGTACAAACGGGGAACAGTTTCAACATTTAAGACTCAGTTTTCAGGAACAACATCCGGTAGTGATGGTGAGGATGCACCGCTAATTTTGCTGGGGACCGGAGTATTTCTTCGAGACTGTCTTTTGGTAGGTACTATCACACTGTCATCTTTCCCATTTAGATCTTCATCTTCATCATCCTCATCATCTTTAAAAATTGGGTGGACATAAGCATATTGGAGATAGCCTTTCAAGTTCAGGTTTGGTTCTCTTGCACGTTCCAGTGTATCTTTCATCATTGCTTCCTGTAATCCACAATGATGCAATGAATAAAAAGATTTTGATTAAAATGAAATGTCATTATTAAGAAATTTTCATCTATAAATTGGGAATTGCTACAAACCTGTAAAGGATATTTAACAAAAGCTGGTTCATAACGGCCTTTGCAGAACCTATGGAAAAAGAAGGTCAACACAGTAAGTGCAATAAGGATTGGCGGGGACTGAAGGGCCCCTTTTGTACTCATTAATCCCATCAGAACCAGCTGTGAGAAGATCAGGGCACAGATTATTCGTCCATGTACATCTGGCCAAAATGCTGCAGCACTTTCATATTCTTGGTTGTATACATTTATGATCTGCATAATAAAAAGGGAATATCATGTCAGGCTTTATGTTGTGTTACAAATTCACATACAAATGGTCCATTGTGCTGTGGCACACAGATACAACAAAACATCATGGCTTGATTCATATGATGAGCATGTATCTTGGTTCATGTATGGAGAGACAAAAATAAAATAAATAAATAAATAAATAAAACACAGAAATTGGAAAAATGGCACTCATCATATATATTCACACAACATAATATGTTGCATTTGATTTCAAAGAAATCTCTAATGTTGTTTAGCAGACAATGATAACAAATTATTTCATGCTTCTTTGGATTCCAAATCTGTGTGCGCGCGCTTGTGTGTGTGTGTGTGTGAGAGAGAGAGAGAGAGAGAGAGAGAGAGAGAAGTATAATTCTACCTGATGGCGGAATACCATATATGCCAAGGCAAAGAAAACCAATATAAAAGGAAGGAAAACTGGTGTCACCACAGCGTAGACAAGGCCTAGAAGAAAATATAATTGTATTTGAGGTTCACCCGTGTTAAAACCAATGCTTCCTGGATCCATCGCCTCCTCTCTGTCCTTTTCAGTCTTCACCAGGAAGAAGTTTTTCAGATGGAAGAATATCAATGGTTTCAGTCTTAAGATCTCTCCCGCAACACCAGCCCATCCATCAACCATTACATAAGTGATAAAGAAAGTTGCTTTCATAGGGATTGCAACACCAATTATTCTAGGGATACTGCAATGAGCAATCACATATAAGATGAATCAGTTTCTATCTATGGAACTTCGAACCCATGATACAATCTTCTTGTATGTTCCTGAAGACAAAATACCGCACAATAGGGAAAGGCCACAGCAGAATAACTCATCACATAGGAAACACAAATTATTTTATTGAAAATATATATTACGACCTCCAATCTCTAGGTTTGTCAGGTCATTCAGATAACAAATGCAGATGTCTGAGGTGCAAACATCATGGACATTAATAACTCATCAGATTGGAAACACCGATTATTTATAGAAAAATAAATATTATGACTTCCAATCTCTATGCTTCTCAGGCCATTCAGATAACATTTGCAAAGTACAAATACCATGGGCATTAATCAAGCATTAGCCTACTTTCTAACGGACAAAGATACTAGTAAGGAAAAGATTCATCTGCTTCTTATTTATTCAACAGGGAAAATAACAAGAATTCATTCCATCAGCTCATAAAAAAAATGCCTATAATGAATTAGTGTTAATCTTGTATCTCATAATAGACAAAACAATGAACAAGATTATCCATCCACACACTAACGAGTGATTGTATTTGTGTAAACATAACTTTAGATAAGGAATCACAAATATTTTCACTATCAAAGACACAAGCAAACAAAGGCACAGTTGATTATGTTCAAGTGACATACTCGTTTGGGGACTGATGAAGAAAAGTATTGAGTTGTTCAAATGCAGTTCCTGCTATTACGCTCACAAGGAAAACATTTATAAAGTTGAATATATAATATCTCAAGGCAGATCTCCTCTCCAGAGCTGATATTGACAGAAAGCCCTCAAATTTGGACATCATCATCAATATTGTTGGTAGCACTATAAGAAAAATCTTCAAAGCAATCGAAGGTAAAACACCTTGGATAAAAGACTTGATGAAAGGTCTGCATAACAAACATCGTATTAATAGTAAAGTGAAAATGGTAAATGATACCCAACAAAAAGTAGCATTATGTGTTGCCAAAATAATCTTTGTACATGGAACATAGAATAAGAAAACACTTTTCAAATAAAACTACTGAAATCAATGCTCAAAGCACAAGGATCATTAAATAAAAATAATAATTGTATGTTAGGAAAATAAAAAGTGACACTAAGGCACCATACAACACTATTCACAATCTATTCAGCAAGTGGGAGCGATCTCTAAGAAGGTTCACTAATTCTAAGAGATCACTGTGAAATTAATCTTCCAAATCTTGGTCCCAAACCAACACATGTCACAATGGCCAATTTTTGCTAAAGAAACTGTGACATTCAAGAAGTGAAAAAATGGCAAAAGAGCAAATGATCTAGAAACAAGTTGTTAAAAGTCTTAACAAACTATGCTGAATTTGCTCATTACATAATGATTGTCTATATTACTACATAAATTTATAGTTCTCTTTATTTTATAGAATGTCGAGTTTCTAATGGCTGCAGTATCAGAATATATGAGCCCTTTTTTGCTAAAGCTTTTAAAATCTTCTCTAGCACACCACGAACTACAGTTCTATCTCTATAACCATTAGAGAACAAAATTAAGTTGGTAGAGCCAACTCAATCTTCTAAGCTAACGGAAAAAAGAGAAAAGTTTCTGAGCCAACAACATATTTAAACAAAAAGATAAGGGGAAGAAGATTCTAGAACAAAGCTGATAGCCAGTTTTTCTCTCAAAGTTTCTTGAAAGCTTTCCATTTCAGTTTCATGTAAAGAAAAAATCAAATAATACCATTGGTAGAAAAATTGACCGTAGGAGGCAGAAACTTCTTAAAAAACCAAACAACCAAAGCCAAATGTAATTTTCCCAACTCAAGGCAAAACTACTTAAGCAGGATCTATTGCGATCCACTGCAATGATATCTTGGGTATGGTCCTGGACTTCCTTGGCACATGTGACTAGAAAAAATGCTTGAGATGCTTCCATTTCCCAAGCCAAGAAGCAGAGGGATGCTTTAACTAAGCAAAGTTATAGTGCAAATTATTACATCAAATGGATGCCAATTCAAGAAAATATAGCTTCCAAGCATCAAAATATGTGGTCCTAGGCCAGAGCAAATATGAAAGGAGAACGATCGAAAAAAAACTAAACAATTAATGAAAGAGAAATCATCAGTAACTATCCAGTTATTTTTAGACAAAAAGTAATCAGATCACAGTCCATCAGATCATTGAACAGTGAACGGGACCAAAACACATGAATTTGTAATTCTTAGACAAATAGAAATTATATGATGATGCAAATACTTCTTAAAAGCAATACTCACACTTCAGTAATTGGCCTAAGAAATGGTGCCCTCTTTTCAATACCCTCAATATTTGCAAGAGATTGCACGGCAGTGACAGGGATCATGAAGAAGAATGTAAGGAAGAAGAAAGCAACAGCAATAATAAGCCTCCTAATAGTCAGTGAAACATAAGGAATTGCCAGGTTATCCCAGTAGACATCACGTGGCTCTGGAGCCCACCCTGTTAACCACAACGTCGGATTTCTGGATTGCTGTGTTTGTGCACACACAGCAGCACCCCACCGAGTTTTAAAGGAGACAAAAGCCGCCGGCATGATACACTTTGGATCAGTTTTTACCCTCTCCCGCTCTTCAGCTATCTGCATATGAATGTGATGCTTAGTTATAACCAAAAGAAGTTTTAAAATCCATCAATATGTTGTAAGGCAGAATAACCAAGACCGTTCATCTTGTTCGCAGCAGAAAATTCAGACCTAATAAATCTATATAACATATGGGGTTGTATAACTAAAAACATAAAAGTTAGCAATAATGGAAAGCAATTCTTAAATATTTAGACGAATAGATAAGTTATTTTCATTTTAAAATCTTCTCATATCGGCAAGTGCTTCTTGAACATGCTACCTTATGTACCATAATAACTGTCGACCTCTATGCAAAAAGGAAACAACAGTTGAACAGCATCACGATTTAAACAATGTCCATCGTAAATGGGTATATTATTTGTCTGGTCAACAGTGAAAACATGCTAGGAAAAACCACGCATCAAATGAAGACATGGAAAACAAATGTTCATGCCTGATACTATTATCAAGATCAATCAGGCTTAGGGAATTTTCGCTTCTGACAAATTTGGTAAGAATAGGGAAAGAAGAATTGTCAAAGAATGGGAAAAACAGACTTTGGAAAACAAACAGATCACTTTCTCGATGCGTAAAAAAAGGAGAAGGATACTCATTCCCCTTTGGTAGGTATTTCTAGTATATCACAATAAGAAGGATGACAAATTTTTCTTTCCAATCTTTGTCTGTGCAACTAAAGATGGCCCTTGGCTCAACAGTAACGGGTGGTTCGTTAATGCCCTGGAGGTGACAAGTCAAATATTCTGCTTTGCATAGTATATGCATCTTACCCTCCCCAAACCCCTCAGTGACAATAACTTCATGCACTATGCATGCACCTTCTATTCTGTCATTTGCAATTGAGAGAAAGAGCGCAAAAGTATGCAAGTCCATATACTCAGTTACTCACCCTTAACAGTAATAGGATGGCATTAGTTTGTTGTGATGGTGAATGTGAATATTACAATAGACGTTTTCCTGAACGAGGAAACTCCAGCTTCTAATATTGCAGACATCGAAAAAGTACCCAACTTTTGTTCAGAACTAAATTTATTTTACAGACCT
Source organism: Paulownia fortunei (assembly GCA_019321725.1). Classification (NCBI taxonomy): domain Eukaryota; kingdom Viridiplantae; phylum Streptophyta; class Magnoliopsida; order Lamiales; family Paulowniaceae; genus Paulownia; species Paulownia fortunei. The sequence continues at coordinate 5,522,758 of CM033113.1, read as the reverse complement.
CAAGGGCAATATCATTACGTGCAACTCTGTTATATGAAAATGAATATGCATGGTGGAAAAGCCAGACAGATCTAGAAGGAATATTTGAGTATTTGTACTCACTTCTTTTGACAGTCTCTCTATTTCAGCTGTCTGATAATCAATTGCATCCACTTTATCTCCCCAAAGGCCAAGAAAACCAGTCTGCAAAATTGTAAAGAAGTAAATGGCACCACCCAACCTCTCAATTGATGCATCATATCACAACTGACATAAAATTTCTATTAAAAACATTTGAAAAAATTCCTAACAATTGGTGCAAGATATAGGACTTAAGAAACACTGCAGTATATAACAGTACCTTTGACACAGGCCGTTGCGATTGATTTCTTGAATATTTTAATTGGTAATAGTCAAGCCAGTTTTCCTTACTTTTCTTCTCCTTGACCAGTTTTGCAAGTTTATTGGCATTGATCACAACCTGCATATATCTTTATAAGAAGAAAGATGCACGTTGCCAGTACAAAAAGCTTAATTCACAATGCATACCAGTCACATAGACATGTATGTTTCTGAAGTAGCCTATAGTCGTCAATTATACTATGAAGCAACTACACAGAGGCAAGACATGACACAAACAACCAGACATGAATTTCCCAAGAAAAAGGACACTATTGACAAGCAAAGCCACACAATAAAACTATGTGCATTTTCATTCTCTCTCAATTTGTTGTGAAATATGTATAATCCAAGAGTTAAAACATAATCCCAATGGTAGATACAAAGACAAGAAACCTAGGTCATTTTTTCATTTTTGATAGTGGAATATGAAGAATACAAGAAACAATAGCTTGTGAATTTGAGAAGCACATCAGATGACGGGGACACAAAGTAGAGGTCATTAAAGGTATCATAATTCTATGATGGCTCACTTTCTTTACAATTTCTTTCTTCAACTCACATACTATTTTTCTATTCTTATCTTCTTGACCCAAATATGTTCATAATATTACTTAACCATCTCTTTGTTTTCAAAGTCCATTTTGGTTCCAAAACATTAGATGTCACTATGGGTCGTTACATGCAATTAGTGCATCCTAACACCAAAAAAAATAGCAAAACAAAAATAAAATTCTATAGTGCCCTTGCATCCCCAAGATGTGTATAAACAGAAACATCCTAATATGGGGTGAATCCCATGCTTCCTAGAATTTAACAAATAACTTAAACTGAGGGATAATTCTGGACACAAAAGAATCAAGCAGAAATTCCAACCATTCCATAAACAGTTTACACCCAAAAACCACAATTTGCAGGAAATTTTAGCGTCAAGAAAACCTGATGAGTTAGGTAGTGATCCGGATGGTTGACCAAGAAAAAGTGCTCTACACATTCTGTCACTGATTCATCTGGGTCCGGTGGCACATTTTTAACAAGAACCTGCAAAACCAAGTTTGAGAAGTCCTAGTAATTACAAAGAGAAGGGGAAAGAAAGTTGGCCTGATGTACCAAAGAAACTACTAACTAGGAAATAAACCAGCAAAAGTTGTCAATGAAGACACAAGGTTAAACTACCAGATATATCCTGGTAGCAGGTCATCTACACAAAAAACACAAACAAGCATGCAACGTCAGACCAACATGAACAAATGCCTGAGCACAAAACACGTTCCATAGGATATATCACCACATACATTTTTTTCATTTATTTTATGCTAATAGCTCGAGCATAACCCAAAGCTATCTCTACTCACACATCAGAAAGTGCTTTACAAATGTGATGAGCTGATTCAAAATAATTCCTCAACATTCCTCATACTTATGCCTTCTAAAATTTTGACCAGAAATAGATAACCAAAAGGTCTAAAGGGTGCTATACAGTGATTTACCCATCTGAAAAATGTTAAATTCAGTCTATATTCAACAACTTAGATCGTGTCCGCCTGACTAAATTTCTCAACAAAAGCACTTCGACTAAAGAAGCTCCAGATGATGCCAAGAAAGGGACAAAGGAAAAATGACTAGGAAAGAAAGCTTTAGGATTCTGATGAATATTGATTAAAAAAAACCAAAAAGACAATTCACATAGCATGTTTTTTGAACTAGTATGTAATGAAAGTATTTATAACTTTCAGTTGACTTTAAAATACACCAGTATACACTCTTTTGTAATGTAGATACTGTGTACTTGTCATAAAATACAGGCATACCCAATATATTATGTATTTCGCATATCAACAACACATAATCCAATTTTACGGGAATCAAGAAAAAGATCTACGAAAATACCAAAGTCATGTCATTTCCTGGAGTTAAATAATGTCTATACCCTTCTTAGAAACCTTCCACATCCCCGAGATTAAAAGTCAGCAAGATACTGCTTCTTACCGTGAATTGATCAGGACGACGTCTTTCTGAAGCAAGAAAGTGTAAGCGCATTGTAGCAACTGTTTCATACTCCTTCCGCAAGGTATAGCATGTCCAAAAAGTAAAGGCATAGGCCATTATTATATGAGTCCACAACCTGTAAATAGACATATAAAGCATCAGTGCCATTTCAAGCAAACTCTTATACAAAGCAAAAAAATTGCCTATTAATTTATTAGACATGACAAAATAGAACGAAGGACAAAGTTTATTACGACTCTTATCTCTAGTTTATCTAAACACAAAAAATAATAAATTAGTTAACAAGAAATAAATATTCAAAACTAGAGTTGCGTGTCCAAGGAAGAAAAAATTCATGTGTGTGCGTAAAAGATCTGAACTCCTTTGGTTTTTCTGGCACCAATCAGATCTACCAACATCAAATGTAGGCCTTTAAAAGCTGCCTCAAAAATTGCAAATCATAGCCCAAGATGACCCCCCAAATCATCACTAAAGGTAACTGACTTATTAGCAGGAAATACTGTTGTCTGTGACACCCACTTACACCCCAAAATGCTACCAGCAATTCGGTTTCCACCTAGCGACTTGGTTGTTAGAGCCTTCAACCGTCTCAATGCCAATGCTATTGCAGACACTAGAACAAAGAGGGAGACAAAGCTAATATCACAAAAATAGCCCTATATACTTATAAATAACAAGTCCAAACAAAACTTATTATCACACCTAAAACCTCACCATACCAACGATACAATTATTCAATCTTATGTCAACTAAATGAGCCCAAAAACTCAAAACTGAAGCTCATTTGCCTAAAAATTTCCAAACCTAAGACAAGCCAAAAACAATTTATGATTGAGTCAATTGTATTTTCAGCCCATAAAGGAAAAATTAGATGACTGGAATAATAGTTATCACAGTGAGGATAATGCAAAAACTTCGAAAAAAACTGGAAGTAAAAAGCTCTAACCTATGTGATCCATGTGGAATGTTTGAAATAGAAAGCTTGTCAATGTCACTATACTCTAGCTTATCAGTTGCTTGAGATATTGCCAAGGTGTTGTTCGTCCAGTTGACAGGCACCAGGATAGCCCATGCGAGCAATGCCACTGGGACAAAAATCTTCAGTCTGTATAATCAAAATGCAGAATCAGTACACAAAGAAGAACTGTATTTCAGTGTATTATCAAAACCCCAAACACATAGACACATGCAAATCAGTACTGAATACAATCATATCTATGGAATCTAATAGTCAAGATCCATAGAATCATTTCTAAGTCAATCTTTCCTTTTTTGGTAGTTTTGTGAATTATATGCGAAGTCAAGGAAAAATCAGATGTGTAAGCTTACCCCAGTAGGTATATTCGCAAATAGACGGCCGAATCCAGCCCTGCATGATCAATGAGCTCTGCCTCGGGCATTTTCAATGCATCTGGCACCCAATTCAGAAATCTAATATACGATCTCCAGTCGAGATTGACAAATTTGCTAACAAACGCACCTGAGTGCGTGGGACTGCTTCTCAAACCCTTGAGGTACCATTTTGGGAAGTAAACTCTATCATTAAATGGCTGAAGCCTGAGGATGGCAAATGCTATGAAAAAAACCAATGCACTGAGAATATTAACTCCTGCTGCAAGCCCTATATCCCCAAAGGTCGCCATCTCGTGCCTCTACCAAAATAACTGAACCTCCTGCCAGGAAGACGAAATTTTAAAGCACATATGCAACAAACTAAGTACAGCATCTATAATATCACTGACACACAATATACCCAATTCTGATATCTAACATGCTTAGAAGAAAAATATAAAATATTACAGCAGTATAATCACATACATTCATGGGATATGAACCATTATTTGATTGGAGGAATAAACCAAATTAAGGAAAATTAGTCACCCCGTCATAGTAGTTAGCATCAATTTAACTCAAATTGTCCTCATAGAAATTACAACAATAAAAAATTCATGTATGCTATGTTCACATCCAAATATCTTATAAAACCAATTACCACACTAAAAACTAGTAATACGTGCCAACTGTTGAAAAAAAAATCTCTAAATAAACACAAAGTAGTATATCCTGTAATTTCTTCAGCAATGTTGAAAATCCTCTAGATCAGAAATAAGTTTGCGCATCCATCAAAAAGAGACAAAAACAGGGACCGAGTAAACTCAAAGAAAGTTATATTTTTCCGAAAACCTCACCAAGAACAACCAATTTTTTTTCTGTAGGCACCCAAACCAAACAATTTTTCATCGCAATTCCGCAGACAACGTAAATCAAAATACGTTCCAGAAGAGAAAAGCACTATAAGCACAAAATAATGAGAGAATGAATGAAAAGATACATACCGTCGCGATAATTTATGATGCAGTCGTACAGACTACAAAACCGTAAAGAAATGCCAAAAAAATTAACTCAGAATCATCACATATAAAAAGAAGATAAGAAGAAGGTGGAGAGTTGCGGCTCGGAGAGTGAATAGAATTGCTTCAGAGTTGAACAAAAGCCAAAGAACATTCCCCACAATCCCTTCTTAAAGATAAAACTAAACCACAAGCCACCCACCTATGCATACACGATACACACACCTACAGAATTACAGCAACACAAAGATATAAAGATAGAGACAGGGAGAGAAAGGAGTGTGGGAGATGTATATAATGCGTGTGGTGTGCGCGTCTGTTTCGGATGAATCTGGATACAAGGAAATATCAGCAACAGCGAGATTTTCTTGAGATTCCGATTAAATTTTTGGTAGTGAAAACAGAAATTTTAAGCAACTTTTCACCCTTCTTCACTGATTTACTAGAATTAATTGATTGATGGTTACGTTTTCGGTTTCGGAGATTTGAAGTCTGCTAAATAATGATCTTTAAAAGGGAAAGTTGAAATTGAAAATGTGAGTAATTGTGCAAAGTAGTTTTTTTTATTGCTCATTTAAATGGATGATGTGTAAAAACACGCTTGCCAGTTGCCACTACTTGAGGGGGTGAAATGTCGGCAAGGCCCCACGTGATGCTCTAATAGTACAACGGCTCCTTTTTTTTGGCCAGACAGCGATCGTTACCGGAGGGGAGATCACGCGCTAGATTGGCGCGTGATTGCATGAGATTCGTGTGTTCAACTACCTTTATCTTGTCTTAGTATTTGGTGTAGAGGGGTGACATTTTTATAACTGAAGTTTATAAATTATAAAGTAAAATGTGAGAATCTTTTGATTCTAATTTATATTAAAAATATTTTAATTAACTTAATGAAATAATTATAAAATTATATCATTATTAAAAAAAAATAAAAAAAATGATAATCTCATTTAACGCACACATTTCAAAAAATTAATATTAAAATAAAAAATTAACATTATAAATTCAAAAAACTTCTTATAAAATATACAATTTTAAAATTTAGACGAACACCCTCTAATTAACGAAATGATGTCATGGTTAGGGAAAAAAAATGCAAGATAGCATGAAGTAAATTTTATCGAAGTAGAAAAGAATCAACATAAAAAATTTAGTCATTTTATTAATTTTGGCCATGAATTTAGGGAGTATTATTTGTACAACTCCATTGGGATTAACATAAGTATTTTATAGTCTAATTGAAATCACATTTGGATTGTGGAAAACAAAAAAAAAAGAAGGCATTTTTCTGGAAAACTGGAATCAGGAATATAAAACTAATTGCAATTTATCAAATTATTTTATAATCAATTTTACTAAAACTCGATGCTTTCAAAACTTTCGTTGGTCCAACAACCTTTTTAAAAACAAAAAAAGTTCTTTAATATAATGTTCGAGTATATAAATAATTCAAAAATAAAATATTAACGTCACCTATTATAGATATATTCAAATGAGGATAATATGAAATTGAATTTACCGCACGTTTATATCAGATAATAACTTCATTTGTTGCCAATCATTTGTGATAACAAAAGAAATCAAAGTGGTTGGAATTTTACCATAATATTGGGTTTTACATATTTAGCTATCCATCTTCATGTGGAAAAATCCTTTCCCAAATTCTGTTTTTTGGTACAAAATTCTCAAGTTTGAAAAGGCTACTTACTACATTTTATGCTTATTTTTGACTAAGGGGGGCTGTTTAATGCCAATCTATGCCTTTATGCCAAGTGCCAACCGTGTTTGTATTGTGATCTTTTTCTGACCCTCAAGGCCTCAACCGTGTTTAAATTGGAATGACCTTACTTTTGTTTTGTTTTTCCTCTTTTGGTGAGGAAATATATATTGTAGTATTAGAACATAGTAAGTCAGCAAATTCACTTTGTCCTTTTTCTGGTCCTGCGATTTGGACAGATTAAAATCTTTATTTGTTGAATTCATCATCGGATTCATATTTCATTCTTAGTTCTTCAGATTTGTACCAAAATAAATTTATTGAAAAAATTATTACACATTTTAAAATAGAGATTGTTTATTGCAATTTGTGGGGAGGGGAGAGCGATGACAAGAGAGGCAACTTAAAAATGGCCCTGGGCAGGAAGACCAATTCAGACAAATGTGAAATCAACGGGAGCATGTGATGAACTTTTTTATGTTTGGGCAAACGGTCATATTCTACAATCTTATTAATGGGAAAAAAGGAAAAACCCACGAGACGAATGGCAAGGAGAGAGAAAAGAAATAAAAATTATCAAAAATAAAAAAGACCAAATAAATTATTTTTATTTAAAGTGAGAAAAATATATTTTTTTATATTTTCTCACTAAATTTAAAGACCAAATATAATCTAAATGAGAAAAGAATTTAAAAAAATTAGCAAAAAATAAAATACAAATGACTATAATTTAAATTGATAAAAATATTTTTCTCCTTTAAATTAGAGACCAGACATCTAACATTTTTTCTGTCTTCAATAATCATAATCTTATTAGGCATATCAACTAATTGCGCTTAAGAATGATTTTTGCTTTTCCTCTTGTTATAGTTTTTAAATTTCGGTATTTAAAGTTTATGAAAAAAAAAAAAGGGAACTAATCTGCATCTCATAATTTCGAAAGAATGATAAATAATAGATTCATTTTCTAAATTCTGTGCCAATAAGTGAACCAAATAAAATTAACGTCCTTTTCCTTGAAATAAAACTTATCACTATCTTGAAATGTATGGTGGTATGTTTTTTCAAGTTTAAGGAAAATAATAAACTACGTTACAAGAAGCCAATTGCTGACGCAAAACGTGGGAGGAGGTAAAGATAGAAAGATAGTGGCGAGGGTCCCCTTCCTTCGTTGCATCATTGTTGAACGATGACCATGCCTAAAACTGTCGGATCCATGGGATTTGTCATGGAGTCTATTAATGACTTCCGATATACACGAAATATATTTTCAAAAAATATTACTAAAAGAAAAAGGAAGAACAAATGATAAATAAAGTAATTCAAATGTTGACTGTTGAGTGATTAATGCAGAGACTTTATATAACGTGATAGAACTAATTTAATTATTTTTACGAATATGGAGTTTAGTACTTTTGTGCAGGGAGACAAAGTTAGAGGTTGCCCTAATTTTATAATTTTTTTAAAATTAGTATAAATTTTATATATAAAATTATTAAATTTTAAAATTTTGTTCTCTATAAAAAAAAATGGTTAATAATAACCATTATATTTGTGGTTATTTATATTTAAGACAATTTAACTGGTGTGTTTTACATTTTTTTTTTTTATAATTTAAAACTGAAATGGAGTATGCATGATTATTAATAACCACAAATGCTACCAAACCCGATACATTTGTTGACTAATATGTGCAAAGTTTGTTTAGTTGTTAAACAATAATTGACCTTGTATTATTATTGAAAACATGTCGTTAAAACACAGTTGTATGTGACGAGCCAATTGGGCCCCTGCACTCGAAGTTTCAACGATTAAAATCATATGCCACCTGCATAAGTGCGACGTTCACGAATAGTTTTCCAAAGACAAATTGAGACGAACGATGATTCATATGGCATTATTATCAAGAGGGAGACGAGTTCCAAGTACAGCTTAAAGTAGCACGACCCGTTTCAGTTGTCCCAAAACCTGAGGAACATTATGGCGCAAGACTATATTCTAGATGGAAAATCTGGCTATGTTTATTCTAAACCACACAAAGTAGGGCTCACTTATTGATAAGGTTGGGCACATTTAATTTGTTATCCGGTTGCCAGAATAATAATGGGCTATAGTAAGAAAATATTATGGACCACAGCAATTTGTTGTGAATGGTGGGATTCAAAAGCTAAGGTTTATTATATGGAGACATTCTGTCCAACCCTTCATTGCTTTAAGGTACTTCTTTCTGTTTCCAAGCAGAATATATGTTAAATTTCAGACACAAAGTAAGAAGTGTGAAGCACGACTAGAGTACAGCAATACAATGAAGGGGTCTGACATTAGGTGGATTAAGGGCTGGTGTTATTAGAAGGATCCAATATTCCAATAGATGTTCTGACATTGTCTTTCTAGAAATTGTGTTCTGCTAAAAATTATCTGCTCTGCCCGGATCGAAGAATTGAATATCGATATGGGATACCCAATCCCCACCACAATATACCCTAGGGAGCCATGGTGTACTCAAGGACTGTCAGAAATTGTCCGCTCCTCCTCCGATCGATACGCATTCGTTCGATCGAAAAGCTTATGTTTTTAATAGGCTTTGACAGATTGTAGTGAATCCCAACCTTATAAACTCGCTGTTTTTTCATTCCAACATTGGGATGCCCAATCCTCACCGCTAACACCAATTTTCCTTAGTTGAACATGATAATGCCGTTAGCACAACAATAATTGATCTCATTGTTAAAGAGGTTTTTCCATGTGTACAAGAGCTTTGGCAAGATGGGTTACCAGCAAAACGAACAGATAAAGAAACGTTATTTCACGAAAAGAAACATCACTTCCGCACTGGTTTTCTGTCCAGAGATCTGGTTCTACCTTAGGGACTGAATCAAGAGGGAAATCATCGCCAAGCAACTAGAATAAGCTTGACATTATATAAGATTTCTGTCATCGAATTGCTTCCCGTTCATGCAACTTTACTAGAACAATGATGTTTTTCTCAGGTGATCAGTTATGTGGTCTGATGTTAAAAGTCTCAAACTTTATCAGGAGGCATGCATCCACAAGTTCCCACTAAGATGCGTTTGCAAATAAGTACTCCCCACTTCAGTCAGTTTGGTAAGACCAAAATCAGCACTTAAATAACATACAACTTAGCTTAATTAAACGTCTAGCAGCATGGATTTTGCAATTGACAGTCTTTCAATTCATGTGACCGGGAGGCATGTATCCACCACCAGCATGACTATTTGGTTCCAGGACTCTCAAGTAATATCACCTGTTACACGCATGTAATTAAAATAAATTGCAATAATTTTTTTATCTATGACCAATTATTTTTCATGAATATAGATAAATAGTAGATTACCTCAACTCTTACTCTAATCCGAGTATAATCATGTCATACAATAATATGCATTTGCACAACACCCCCACATCTGAAAATGCACATATTACCGCAACATTTATAAATCTTATACCTCTACACTAGTATGAATGGGGGCCTTTGACTTCCTTAAATAACTCAGAGGGGAACAGATGGAACTTCAAAAAATTGTACTCGTGCACCTAAAAGTCCAATGCAAGAATTTCACCAGCTGAGAATACTCAGACAGCCTGCAATAACACACGCTGCAACCAAGCAATAGATTAGGAGGTATTAATCACATCCACTGCTGCAACCAAGCAATAGATTAGGAGGTATTGATACATTCGCTAGGACAGCAAATTCAGAGAAATGATATTAAGTTTTAGACCAATCCACCAAGCAAACGAGTCCTTTGTTGTTATTTCTCGTCTAAACTCATGTTTCTATACATACAATCCAGTAGTACTTTTTTAGTATGCTAAAAGAAAAAACCTAGGGTGTTTCTCTGAAATATGTCACTCTCTATTCATTAAAATAGTGGGTTCCTCCACAATCACCTTTTTTTTCCTTGTAAGCAGAAGATATTTTCAGAAGGCACCAAAGATATTTTCATTCTTCTGCTAAAAACTTTGAGGCTTAGCTTAGCCCCCTCACAATAGATATAACAAATTGAAACCTTCCACTAATTGCCCCACAAATCAGAGATAACAGTGAGCAGGAATGTTGTCCATGGACTCCTCCACAACTCTCCTATTTTCTCAATTATCCCTTTTCCCGCCAAAACCCCATAGCAGAAACAGGGCTCTTCCCTTCAGGCCCTGGAAACTAAGAACTTCTCATTCCACAACTCTCCAATGTCACAAGATGTATGTGCCTGGTGAGTACAAATTTTCATGCATATATGCTGTTGCATCATTTGCTCTCTTTTTTCACTATTTTTACTGGGCTAGTGATAAATGGTTTCTTGCACTTTTTTTCCATCTAAACTCCATTTTTCTAAATGCGTATATGTAATTAACATATAACTTTGGAGTGCATTTTTCAACTCCCTTTATCAAGACTTGAAGGAGTGTGGACTTTGCAGGGTTTGGAGAAGCTTCTCCAGAAGCCAAAGCAGCAAAACACCTGCACGACTTTTTCACCTACATTGCAGTTAAAATTGTCAATGCCCAGCTTGAGGTCGCTCTTTCTCTCCTCCTATGCAAATATACTCTCTAAATTCATTTGGCGACAAGTAGAAACTTATTGGATAAATATATAAGACCACTGAACTTTCCTATAAAGTGTAGAAACTGAAGAAGTTTCTAAAGATCTTAATTACTTATATACATACTCCCCCCATGTGGATGAGTTTTATTCATAATAGCTTGACAGCACAGAGCTACAACCCAGAGGCGTATGCAGATTTGATGCAGTTCCTGGAAAGACACTCGCTGAACGATGGGGATAAGTTTTGTGCTGATTTGATGCGGGAATCATCAAGGCACAAAAGTTTAGGTACATTTTGATGATGTTCCTCAAAACATAGGACTATTTACATTTTAGTATTGTTATGTGCAAACTGACATATATATGAAACTGATGTTTTTATTTTGCTTGTTATCTGAGCCCTGCTGTGCAGCTCTGCGGATATTAGAGGTTTGTTTTCTCTGCTGAAACTTGAGATTACTTCTTGCAAAGAAAATTACAGCTTTTACTGTTTCTGAACTAATTAAATAAATTATGGTATCTTGATCAAGGTTCGATCCGCTTATTGCAAGAGTGATTTTGAATGGGACAACTTGAAACGATTGGCATCAAAGGTCACCAGACAGTCTTTTATCTATTTCCAAAATTCTTTGTTCCATCCGACGTTGATGATCACTAATTATTGGGTTGTATGCTGGCAGATGGTCGATGAGCGTAATACAAGACTCATGAGGGATTATGTGTCGGAAACTAGCGCGAAGAGCGAAAGTGAGAAGTAATCTCTCCTCAGGCAGACATACATTGTTGCTCAGAAATGTTGTATTATGTACACTTAGTGTGTGTGTACATGTAAACTGGAAATCAGAGCAGCAGCATAGCTCAAAAGGTATTTAATCTATTCAAATTATGTAATGCAAATGTGACAATTTAAAAACATACAACAAAGAAATTGATACTATACAATGAATATATATAGACTTTTATATTTCTGATACATTAAAACTACTCGTGGTGGTGATTATAAGTACTCTTATCAACGAATATATTCCATGCTTACAAAATCACATGTAACTCATGGGATTTATGGACTGGCAATAATTTTCAAGTTAAACAAGTTAAATATTTAATTCTACACATACTTAGGCAAAGACCAAAGATCTCAAAATTATTTTTTTCTCTAGATTTTATTGTCACTAGATCACTGCTAAATTCAAAATAAAAGTAATTCTCCTCATGCTAATATCCCCATCGTTAGTACTCCAACATCTCCTGGCTAGCTTATATGTAAGCTCTGGCAGCTTCTTCCAGTCAAAATAATAACAGAAAAAGGCGTTTGAAAGTCAGATCCGGATTCCCCCCGCAGCCCATTTCCTGAGTAGGCCCATGTAAAGAGAGCCCAAGACGCCCATACCACTCCAAGCAGCCCACCTCTCCCTGTGCATAACAATCTTGATCATTTCCCATTGCTTATATTTGGAAGATGCAAATATGAAATATCCAACAGAATGATCCGTGATTGAGGCTACCTTCAAAGTGTGAAAAGTTTCATAGTAGTAGCACGATATAAAAATCCATAAAATTCAATTTATCTTATCGTCTTTTGTTTCAGAATTTTAATTCTGTGGAATTTGTAGGTATTTTTAGTCTTTTATTTCAATTTTATGTTTTTATTTTATATTATAAATTCTCTGCTGAGTGTATATGTAATTAAATAATTAATTTACTCTTAAGTATACATTTCACAATAATTGATACACTATGAAATATTATATTAAAATAAAAAAAATGATATTTATGGGTTATGCCATTTCATCTTGGTTCAGACTTCAAAGTTTAAACACTGGATCCGTTGCAGTTTGCAAGCACAGTTTTCTTTCTTTATTTGTACGTCTCTCAATAATTCTTCCTATTCAATTGTAACAAATCGGTGCATTCCAGTGTTTGTCAAATAGTATAGTAAGCGCTGGATGCATGATCGATTGTGTGTATTCGCGTGGAACTGAAAACGTGAGTGGAGCATAACGACGACTTTGATGGATCACACCAGGCTGTGTCACGTGTGCTGCATGCTTTGTGGTGGGAGATGGAAGTTCTCACCACTTTCTGTTCTTATAGGTAGTATTTTTTTTAATAATTTAGGTTTTAAATTTTGCCAGGAGAAAGAGTTTTTCTATTAATTCGTTCTTCGTATAAATTCGAACGCAATCATAATATATATATATATATATATATATATAAATATATATTCGTTAATAGTCATTTTTACTGTAAACTTATCATCGTAGACAAATTTAATAAGTACTTTTTTTAGCAAAAACTTGAGTGAAGATCAAAACAAGAAAGACAACCAATTTACCAAGTTTTATAGTCTGTGGTTCTGGTAAGTTGGTTCAATGGTAAAAAATTCTTCTAACCATTAAATCTAGTGAAATTATTTATTTTTTATCTAAAGGTTCTCTTATAACAGGAAACAGGTTAGTGCTACGATGTTTACCTGTCAATTTTTTTGCTTTGCCCCAGCACTATATGAAATTCTCACTAAAACCCCTTGCAACTATCTACCAATTGAAAATTCAAGGGCCAAGATCAATGCACAATTGCACTAATTCTATAATCCTTGCTCAATAACAAGTGAAAATATTGCTGCACTCAAAAGAAATGGACTAATTCACAGTCGAATATTAAAACTTCAGTTGAATTGATGGATTTAAAATTAATGATTTTAAATTTATAATAATAAATTTATTAAATTTATTTGAATAACTTTATATTATAATAAATTTTAAATTCTTAACTTTTAAAAATTTTAAGTTACTTTTTAAGTCAGGTGGATTTTATATAAAATTATTTAAAAAATTTCTATCAGCAACTTAATAGAAGTTGAGGGAGGTTAAGTGAAAATGTTAGGCGTTGGGACCCTTCAGTCAGCAAAGTCAATTATTCAATGTCAGCCCCACGGCAAACCAAATTTAAACCTCTGAGAATCCGAAGACAAGTCAAAACGTTCACCTTTACCATGGCCTCACATCTCATGTTCTTCTTTCTCCCTCTGCTTCCGCTCGTTTGTCCCTCTCCCCGCATAAACCATCCTTAAATTTCTTCAAAACTCAAAATCCCATACCATATTACCGACAAAAACATGCCCTATTCCAATCCTTCAGAAATCACCCCAGTTGGTGGCAACACATCCAGCGACGATGATGACGACGTTCAAGGAATAGATTTCGGGTCTCGGATTCCCGGCAAAAACTCAATCAGCTCGACCCGGATGAGCTTTTCTTCGCCCAGAGATTCGTTCGGGTCGTCGACACCGTCCCAATTATCGGTTCTTTCCCTCTCGCCGGCGTCTTCGACGTTGTCGAATGGCTATCTAAGCGGCACGGTGTTTGAACCCAAGAAAACGAAGAAATCCAAGAGAAATGCATGGTATAGGAAAAAGATGACGATTGGATTGGCGGTGTTGCTGGTTTTTTTTTTCTTGATGAACTGGTGGATGCTTTCTCGGATCCAAGAACCGGGTCGGACGCGTGGAGATATCAAGGTGAAATTCTTGAAAGCGAACTCTACCACTGTATTCATCCGGGTATGCTTTGACTTTCTCATCCTCTGTTTCTTGTAATTCTTGTGGTTTATTGAATTAGTTTATGAGGTGGATTCTAGATGCATTTCTTTAATATAGATTTAAGAAAGGATGTCTTTTCAGTGTCATAAAGTTGAATGCTCGCGGATGTGTTAGGAGCCGACTGAGATTTCTGCGTGAAAAAGATAAATCATGTGAGTTGCCCACAAAAAATTACTTTATTGCCATTTTTTTCGAAGAGTTGGATTCTAAAGACTTCAATTTCCAATTAGAGGCAACGTTTGATAGTTGATGTAGGTGATTGCCACTGCAATTGCCTATAAAAAATATCTGTAGGAACTTTGGTAAGAAAAGTATTGCGCTTGTTGTTGACATGAAGAGGTTGTTTTGTTGTTGGGTTCCTAAGCGCTATGTTATAAGATTTAGTAGAGGGAAGTGAGAAGGGCAAGCAAAAGCTTTGAAAATTGAAGTTTAATGTGTTTTTCTTTTAGGCAAAATAAGCATCAATTTTGAAACTTTTTTTTGAATGTAGCTAAGTATTATGTGAACAAGTGAAATTGATATATGAAATGTAAAGAATGTCTCATAGTTATATTTGTACAAGCATTTAATGTTGTGGTTTCATTCAATAACCAAATGAAGCAAAAGGTTTTCCTCAATTAATTTTGAAGTCCAAAAATAGTGTAAGTTTCGAGCACCAAGACTACTGATTTGGCTTGCTACAGATGGATTTATATAGGCACTTTGGATGTTGTTTACCAAGTTCAGAATAACAGTTTTACTCGTTCTTGTTTAGTGGGGCCCATGGTGTTAAATTAGTTCCTTTCTTTTGTTCATACTTTGATGCCTTTCAGAATGGACGTACTACTTATGTCTCTTCATGCAATGATGCAAGACATGTTTTAATTAGCCAAAAATAGGACACTTATGAGAATTGTTGGTAATTTCAAGGTGAAGATGTAGTGCGGCTTACTTTTCCTTTATCATGTTGTAAGATCCGTTGCGAACAAGTCACTATAGACAGTTCTTTATATGGATGTAGGAAGAACTACAGAAACTTGGTAGAGGGAAAAAACCACAGAAAACTATATATGCAAGGCTTTTGGCTAAAGCTGCTCATGCATTGGCTGAGGTATGCTCGCATTTTTAAAGTGTAACTATTGTTACCTCTGATCTCATGGGATGTTATGAGTTTAGGGACTGTGTTGCTATTTGCCTTCTCATATGCTTCTTCAATTCAGGGAGAGAGCAAGTCTGAGCCTAAGGACTTGTGGCAGGAACCTTATGTTCGTGCTTCTTCCTGGACCCCTTGTGCTCATACACGCAATTGGAAACCTAGTGGTCTCATCCTCTCTCTCTCTCTCTCTCTCTCTCTCTCTCTCTCTCTCTCTCTCTGTATGTGTGTGTGTGCGCGCATATATGTTGTGTGTGTTTGTGCGTGCATGTGTGTGTCTATATATGTTTGGATGTGCTAAAATGTTAGCTGAATGCAGTAGTCGTTTAATGTTGTATTACCGTACATTGTCTTACCGATTTCAGAGGGTAAAAGTGGTTATATAATGGTCACAGCAAATGGTGGAATAAATCAGCAGCGAGTTGCTGTAAGTTATGTCTATGTCTAATTTCTTGGTGAATCAATTTCAATTTTTGAAATATCTGATTCATATATTTTGTTTGCTAATTTTATTTTGACAATGACAAACATTTTCTGTGTGTTTACCAACAGGTCTGCAATGCTGTTGCTGTTGCTAGATTACTTAATGCTACTCTTGTTCTTCCAAAATTTATGTACAGCAGTGTCTGGAGAGATGCTAGGTGAAATACTAAACATGTTTAGCTTTCTTAAATGCCTGTGTAGGTTATCTAGTGTTCTCTTTTCTGTACTTTTCTTAACTCTGTACATTAATGTGAACAAATTTTTCTCATGTGCACATTTTTTTGTGTTTTTCCTGCCATTATGATATAACCTCTGCCTGCATCATGATGCAATTTTTTTTCTGTTTTCTTTTTTCTGGAATTTGCATGTTGATGCCTTTGGATGCATTGCATATCTTATGCTTTAATATGTGAATTCATCTGTAGACCTACCACTTCATCATGCAAAAATATCCATTGGAAAAATAGATTTGGAAAAAAGTGTTGCATAGCCAATTCTTTTAGGCATTGGTTAATATTTTCATGTACTCAGAAAATTAATTCAAATGAAGCATATATTAATTCCTTTTGTCAAAGAAAGAAGCTGCTTCAAACAGACATCTTGTCAGGAAACACAAAGATGCGGATAAACATAAACTTCATCATAAAGCACTCAGAAAACATAAACATGCAGAGAACGATGGCCAACAATGGTAAGCAGCGCCAGTTTCCCCTTCATAAGGCCATTTTCAGCCACTCTCTGGCCACCCTCTCACCACTTCCTATGCTGCAGTGTCACCACCACATAATGTAAATCAGCCCAAGTTTACTGCTTTTCAATAGCTAAATGACAAAGAAAACAAGAACAGCATATTGCACCACCATAAATCTTACTGCTGCTACTGTTCCACCATTACAACCAATAACACTTCACCAACTTGGCATCATCAGTATTACACGCTAAGCAACATCAATATGTCAACCTCAATTTTTATTGCTTGCATACATTAAATAACAACTAACAACCCCAAGAAGTTTATTAACACCTGGCAGCTGCCACCTTCCATTACCACTCCAACCATCGCAGAACACCATCACAAGACCGCTTGCAGAAGTCTTCCATCTCATCCACTAGGTTTGAGTATCCAAACCTGTACCAGCACTGAAAGCAAGGAAAGAAATAGAATATGTGTCGGCAATGGGTAGAAGAGGATGAATCCGATGTTTTCTTAACCTTTCCAATTTGTCTTTGTTGTTTTATTTCCAAACAAATATTTTACCATTAACATACTATTGGTGCTTTGTATCCTAATAATTCTGGTTTTCGTTTATCTTGAAGGCTAAAATCTGTCTCCATCTACTGTGATATTAAGTATCTAACATGTTTTCTGAGTGGAAAATTGATGGTCAAATTCTGTAATTTCTTAGTCAGTTCAGCGATATTTATGAGGAGGAGCATTTCATCAACTACTTGAAGCCTGATATCCCAATTGTCAAGGAACTTCCTAAGGAATTACAGTCACTAGATTTAGAGGCAATTGGTAGTGTGGTGAGATTCATATCTATCTACACGAGATACTAAACTCTTACACAGAATTTGTTCTGTGACATGGTCTAATTGTTATGATATTATTTTTGGACTTGCATTTCAGGTTACAGACACAGATATTGTGAAAGAGGCTAAGCCAAGTTTTTACTTGAAATACATTCTTCCCATTTTACATCTTAACAGAATCGTTCATTTTGTTGGATTTGGGAACAGATTTGCATCTGATCCGATACCACATCAGTTACAGGTACCTTTAAGCATTTTGCTTGTTAATTAATGCCAATGAGTGTGCCCTAGCCTTTTGAATTCATCAAACTTCCCTATCTTGAATGATCATTTTCTTTATGCATGTCTCTCCACTTTGCCTCCTAATTAAAGAACTTCATCTAGAGACTTCGATGCAGATGTAATTTTCATGCCCTAAGATTTGTCCCCAAAATACAAGAAGCTGGTGCTTTGCTTATTCAGAGGATGCGCCAAAATGATAAAGGTTTGGGACATTTGGACCATTATCTTGTTGGCCCATTTGCACAGTCAAAGATGAAGGGGCAAAAAGTTCGTGAAGCTAAAATATCCAGATACCTAGCCTTACATCTGAGATTTGAAATTGACATGGTGGCTCATTCTTTGTGTGAATTTGGTGGGGGTGAAGAAGAAATGCGCGAATTAGAGGCTTATCGAGAAGTCCATTTTCCTGCATTGGTGGAACTAAAGAAGACGAAAAAGTATGTACGTGCAGTATTTATGGAGTTTTATTAACTTGTAAATTAAAATTTGTGCTAGCCAGAGCTTGATTTGTTTATATATGAAAATTTTGTTTGTGGTATGCTGAAGTCTGTGACTCAGTGTCATTTTTCCTGAGATGAGAATAAAGCTACTCATAAAAAATGCATTTCGCTTTGAAGTTTCTGAGTTTCTTTATCCTCAGATATTTAACTAGTTTTAGTATTTTCTGTGACTGAGAGAACTTGATTCTTTTCCCATCCCTACAATAACACTGATTTTTTAATTTGCTAGGATCTAATTTTATTGTCATATGACAATTGCGAATTGTACTCTTTTTGGTTTTGACTGCATAGATATTTGCAGTATCAGATGATTTTACCATTATCATTTATCACTAAGGTTTTTTGGCAAATGAATTTTGGGCAGGTTTCCCTCCCCAACAGAATTAAGATCTGAAGGACTATGTCCACTGATGCCAGAGGAGACGGTGCTTATGCTTGCTGCCCTCGGTTTCAACCGGCGAACCCACATATACCTAGCCGGTGCACATATTTATGGAGGGAATTCGAGATTGGCAGCGTTGACTACCTTGTTTCCTAATTTGGTCACCAAAGAAAACTTGCTATCTTCAGCTGAAATGAAGCCATTTGCAAATTTCTCATCACAGGTGAATAATGCTCTTTTTATTATTCTGCTATTATTTTGTTAAAGATCAATATTGTGTTTGGTAATGATTTACATGTATACTTCACTGTCTGTTTAGGTTCTTTGCCTTTTACATGGATGGTGTGCGCTATTTTAAGTGCAATAATTTATTTTGCATGATTGATGAGCTAATTCCAGAATAAACAGTCTGCTCAATGATCTTATAACCTGAAATTTTTGCAGTTGGCGGCGCTTGACTTCATAGCATGCACGGCTGCTGATGTATTTGCCATGACAGACTCAGGAAGTCAATTTTCTTCTTTAGTAGCTGGTTACCGAATTTATTATGGGGGAGGAAAAATGCCTACAATACGGCCAAACAAACGCCGGCTTGCTGACATTTTTGTAAAAAACAACACAATAGAGTGGAAGGTGTTTGAGACAAGAGTGAGGAAGGCAGTGAGACAAAATAAACGAGTATTTTCACGGCCTGTTGGAAGAAGTGTATACAGATATCCACGATGTCGGGATTGCATGTGCTATACTGACTAAGTTTTGCAAAGTGATATCCGTGCAATCTATAGTCATGACATTTTTTGTTTTGTAGCTTTGCATGTTAGCCATCTCGGGTTCGTTGAAACAATTTCTCTCTCCATTTATATAAACATTCATTTATTTAATTTCTTGCTGTACCTTGCAATTGCATTAATATCCTTTCAACATATATATATTGCGGAGGTCCCCCATGTTTCTTAGATTTGTGTTGCAGGCTGCTGCAATTTTTTATGCTGTTGAGTGTACATTGGACAGTGAATTTTTTATATCGAGGCTCATTGTTTACCATCCGAAATTAGGATTACCAGACATTTCTTCTTTTCTTTTTCGTCTTTTTTTTTTGTGTGGGGGTGGGTGGGGCTTAGCTCAACCATTAGACATGTTATAACTATTTATTATATATCCTGTTCAAGAAACACTGCTTCTAAATTGTTGATCATGCCGAAATTTTCATGCATAGCATACAGCTTATGTTTCACTCTCTCTCCCCGTAATTTCATAATTTACCCTTGGATCTGGTTGTCTGGATTTTGCCACTTTCTACCTCCCACCGTGATTTGGCCCCGACCAAGTTGAATGTTGATGATAAAGAAAAATTCATTGTCCAATTCAAACGGAAATGGGCAGAACTGACAAGGGCATCCTCACAATGTGATTCAAACTCCCTGTAAGAACAATTTCCCCAAAGCTAAAGTCATCGAGCACCTGGTTCACAAGAAGTCTTATTTCCAGGGTTTGGGTTTCTTCTGGAGCTATAGTGAACCAGGGTGGATCCACACTGACTGTCACTCCCTTTGGTGGGAGCAGGGCACACAGGTATGTCTCTGGTTTGCTTGCCACATTCTTGACGACTCTCTGCGTCATTCTCATTCCAGAAAGCGCAGTTATTGTAACCGAAGGTTGGTTCAGGTCAGACGGTTTGCTAAAAGAGGCAGCACATGTTCCTCCAGTGGCAATTCTGATTTTCTCAGGATCAGTATTAGGAAGAGAGCACAAAAAAGTAAGGTAATCTTCATATCCTGCTTCAAGATCATTTATCAGAGTGAATATAAGAAGTAAAATTAGATGCTCTTTAACGTAGGAAATTACCAGTTGAAAAGACCAGTCCCGGGTCCAAGGCTCGAATAGGATCCACTAGGCCAGCCCCAAAACCAAATGGGGCGGCTGGATACAACGTGTAGGGAGCAAACCCTTCAGCCATTATGGGTTCACCGCGGTTGTCATGCTTGGTGGCCGCGGTTGACATGGCTGAAGCAATCATGGAGGGAGTCCATGAAGGATTATTTTGTTTGATGAGTGCAGCTATGCCTGCAATGTGAGGGGTTGCCATGCTGGTTCCAGATATTAGTGCAAAACTGTAACCTGAAACCAATCAATTTTTATCATTAGGGGGCTAATAATTATTAAAAATCGATAAAAAAATTTGCTATCTGAAATACCAGATAGGATGGGGTTCAAAACACTCATGGGACTCCAAGCAGCCCAAATTTGGTGGCCTGGAGCTAAAATATCAGGCTTGAGCACATCAGCAGGATTCCTCTTTTGGTCAATGTAATCAGGGCCCCTTGAAGAGAACCTGCTAACAATAGGCGCTCTCTCCATGTAAGAAGCAATTCTGCCCTCACCTATGGCTGCCCTGGCACTATATCTTATAACCAGCCCTTCATCATCTCTGTATGTTTGCTGTTCATAATATTGAGATATGATCTACAACAAACACAAAATCATCTGAGACAATCTCCCAATGCTCTGGCTTCCTTGATTCACGTGAGTCTGTTACTTTAATTCTTGTATTATGAGAGTGCATACCTGTGCATCACTAGTTCTTGGGATCATTATGCCAGGAATAGAGAAAGGAATAGGTTCAGCTATAAAGTCTCCATAACTTGGGTTTGCAACTAGCACGAATCCTATGAATCCGAGAACCTTTGCCGTCTCTATAATGGCTGTTAGATTCGATGTTCCATTGTAGAAGCCAGCTGAGAAGGTGCAGATAACTACACTGCCTTGCACCACAGTAGGATCCAGTGCCTCTGGGTATTGGCACTCTTCAATGTACTGTGGAGTCCTAGGAAATGTTCCATTCACCTTAATTGCATCTTTAGCCAGCACCAACTTATACTGAAGCAATCCATTTCCAAAACTAGGACCTGATCTCGAGTAGCATATATAACTTTGAATGGCGACCTATGATTGATTTCTACAACTAGTACATAATAGAGGAAAACAAAGTACCTGACAATCCAATGCCACCAATCTTTTGACCGTTGCCAAGGACAAGAGTGCCAGGGTAAGTTCTGTCTGTTCCACAGGCGGCAACGCCGACAGCCCAAGGGCTGTACGAGACCACGGTGTAAGGACCTGGGCCCTGATTTCCGACGGCCTGAACCACGAAAATTCCAGCCTTGTGTGCAGATAACAGGAATATTTCAAAGGCGCCTAAGAATGTGACTGTGTCTTCTGGTGGTGCATCGGGTCCTATGGAGAGTGTTAAGATATCCACTCCGTCTAATACAGCCTGCAAAGGAGTGAAGCCATTCCATGTTACAATGTCAGTTACCTAAGAAACCACCTTTTTTGGTCCTTTTTTATCTTCTCCAAAGTGTACTCCCCATCAACGTGTTTATGCATGCTGAACTGAAGACAATTAAAAATTTGGAAGAAAAAATGCACTCAATCACCAAGTTTTATAGAATTTCTTTTGCTATTTTCCCTTATTAATTTCCAAGTATTGGAAATACTGGAGAAGAATAAATTCTGCAAAAAGTTTTATATAGTCCCCTCTGAATATATCACCAAATCCCAGTGCCCACCGCTCCTCAACGGGCAGCAGGCGCACACACACGCACCACATACACATGCAAAAAAGAATAATAATTCAAAACTATATATATATATATATTGTGACCTATGTAGTGTGAGCTAATTATATTTTGGTGCAAAGAGATGCTCACTTGATCAATTGCTGCTAATACATCTGTTAAAGTTCCCACAGTAGGATAAATAGCTTTATACACAGCAATCCTGTTGAATAATTAAAAAAATATATATAAAGAACATCACTTATATATGGATCCTCCGAAAAAAGAAATCATCTTTCTACATGTATATAATTTCATCATAAAAATAACAAAATGGTTATTATTATGGCTGTCATCACAGTTGTTGACGAATTGATCATGAGTAAACGCTACATAACACCATGTTAAATGCGCTTGCATATTCAAATTCATCATTAATATTTTTTTTATCTATATCCTTTTCTGCTTTTCCAAAATTGTAAATTATTGGGAATATTGGACCTTGCACGTGGCGCCATCCCACTGGCTCGACCGTAGAAGAAGCCATCCACAACCACTGGAACTCCACAATTTCCTGCAGCAGTTGAAGCCACATGACTGCAAAACAAGAACACAGTAAACATTTTTCTGTCAGCATGGTCGAAGAAGATTCATACAAAAGAAGGCAATATCATATCTGTAAGTACCTGCCATGTCCAACTGCATCATAGGGTGATTGAATATCAACAGAAGGATTAAGGGTGGCAGCAGCTCGAGCGCCAGCAGCAAAAAACCTAGCAGAAATAATCTTACCATTGCACGAAGTCTCAGGAAATAGAGGGCCCCCCTCACAAGATCCAGAAAAGCGAGTGGTATTTGAAGTCAATGGATTTAAGGGATCATAAGCAAAGCTGGGGTGCACAGGGTTTATGCCTGAATCCACAAAACCAATCACAATCCCTTCTCCTGCATTTCCATATCCTCCTTGCTGAGTCCAAACAGCTGGTAACCCTAAGAACTCTGGAGTGTAAGTTGTCATTAATTTGGCTCCCCTATCTTTCTCTACCAGCTTCACTCCAGGAGCACCTTTGAATTTCTCAACCTTGAAATTATTATTTTTGAGGAAACATGAGTTTGTCATCGTCATGATCAAGCTATAAGAGTGAGATAAATGGATATTTGCATTATTTCAGAAAGGGTTATTAAAATAATAACCTGAGAATGGGTCGTATGCACGGCGAATCCATTCACAATGTTTTTAAAGCTGTAAAGCTTGTTGTAGTTGCCTGCATCTAGAGTGCTGTTCAGAAATTGGTCGTGAGAGTCCACCAAGCGCTTTGCATGAACCATCAAAGTAGGGATAGAGCTAGAAAATTAACATAAAAAGATTCAGATTAAGGAGAACTTTTCTCAAGAATAAATAGATATTTTCAATTTTTTGAAGATCAAAATTTTAAAATTTTACATATATGATTTATATTATTTTTAAAATTTTATGAAGTTGAGGGACAAGAGTTTGGCTTCGTCCTATATAGAAGCTTAACTAATAATAAAAATGATACTGATCGGCCCAAGAATTACTGTAAACGGCAAGCATTCAATTCTTTCTAGACTTGGAAATTAAACTAAGTGAGAGTTTTCTTTTGATCTTCATTTTTTTTTTAAAAAGAAGAAAATTTTGATTCTCAGTTACCTGCTGGGGAAAGGTATTTTTCCTTCTTTATCAGGCACTGCCCCTTGATGGAATGCAACTGGCTCGCCTTCCAGTAAAACCACATAGATATCTCGCTCTTCAGCAATGCATGAAATGACATTAATAGCAAAGAACATCAGAAGTACTCTATGCTGATTTGTACCCAACATATTAATCTCTTCCTTCATGGCTTAACACGAAAGTGAGAGGAGATACAGGTTTTGGATATGGAAATTCGGTGCTGAATAAATGCTGACATTAACTAACCATGCAAAACAATTTATGTGGTTAACCATATTATTAACGTGAATAAAGCTGGTTTTGTATGCTTTTTCTTAAGAAAAAAACAAATCTTTTTGAACCAACAGTTGCTTTTTGATTCTTGTTTTTTGTACAAATCCATATTTCGGGTGTCTTTGCTCACGCCAAACAACTTTGTACGAGAAACTCCATGCCTCTCATCGGCAATGTACTTGGTAAGATTGTGAGTCACCACAGCCCGATCCCTTTGATAAGTACCTCTCCTTTTCCTTTGTTTACTGCATTCTCCTCGGTATTTCTGATTTAAATAATCTTCACTGGATAATTATCTGGCCGTATTAAAAAGCTCGTCACCGAATTGTGGCCAGAACTTGAATACACGGAAATATTGTATTTCTAAGTCCACAAAAATAATGAACCATGATTCATTTAGTTAGGAAATCTAGTTTGGAAGTGATATAAGTAGCAACTCTAAGTCTTGAGTTAAATCAAATTTAATTTTGAGAGGAAGCACCAGACCAATTCATTTCTAAACTTCGATCTTTGCCTAGAAACGAGTTGAGTTTAAAGAAAGCTTTATGTTATCCTAACTATGCTTCTGGGGTTGATGGAAGAGTAACAGAGCCACTATCCATATTCGTAGTATGGACTAAGATTAGGAGTTTTAGGTGATTGTTCATTACAGGCTTCAATTTAATTGACCACCATGCTCAACCTGATTGAACTAATCCCGATGAGTTATGCAATGCAGAAGCTTTCACAGTAAAATAAGGGATGAAACTAACAAATAAAATTGAAAGTGTCTTGCAGGGCAAGTTGAATTTACTGATTCATCTTTTTACCAAACATGTCCTACGAAGTCGCATGTTAATCTGATACACAGACATACACTTCACTAAATTAGACTACTAAAAGATGCTAGTCTATGCAGAGAACCAGTTCTCTGCACTGTACAACACTAAAATGGTCAGAAGACTACATGCAAGAATGCAGGCCCAGCCTCACCATTGAATGGATTACTTCCTCTGGCGCTTGGGTTTTGCCTGCAGGATAACAAAAATCTCTGTTCAGCAAAAATGATGAGGATGACTCGGATAAAAAAGTGTATAAGAATGAATATTCTTCCACATAGAAGCAGCGGAAAACATGCCTCGCAGATGTGCCAAAGACAATATAATGATGCTAGAAAGTATTCAAGTACATATAAGGTCAAGGGCTTGCAGTGTTTTGGGTGAGGATTCAGTATCACAGATGTAACCAGTAGAAGGAAGTTGCTGTATGTCTTGTACTACATTATCAACAATCTGCAGCAACATTTTCAATGGCTGCAATGTTGTGCAAATGAGACAGTTCATTAGGCTGAACTGGGTGCATTTGTGAAGAGCACACGTAATCATAGAAGAAGACTAGATGATACTTGAGCTAAGGCCAAAAGATTTTCACAACTCATCCCCAAGATTACCAAGTTAAACAACAAATAATTAGCTAAACAAGCTCATGCCCTATTGTCTTAAAGTGGGCGATTTTCCCAATTTTCCATTGAATTGACTTGGCTTTCGCCACAGCAGTGGACTCCACTTCCACATCAAAGATGTGCAAGAGAATTGGAGTGCTACCAAATCTTGCAGACCAGTCTTGGGCATCTAACAATTTCATGCATTACAAACTCTGGACGAAGATAGACAAACTCAAACCCTGTGATGAGAGTACAAAAGCAGATTCCTCCACCTTTGAATAAAGTTATTGGGCAAAATGCACGATAAATAGTAATCACTTAATGAAAATAATATTTGAATCATATATCCACGTCTCTTACCAGAAGAAGCATCCAAATAGGAGGAGCTATTGTACAAAGAAGTAAATAACAAGATACAGTCAAGTGCTACGCAAAATTGTAAAGCAACAGCAAAGTAGCCATAGCCGTTAAGATACAAATGATGAGGTCAAATGCAACAACTGTTCTGTGTTCCATTTTGCCTTATCAGATCAATTTTGTATCTATTTCTAGAATTTAAAAAACTATACTACCATGCCATGGCATATTTTTCATTCCAAAATCACAGCACACAAAATTTAAGAAAGAATATGTCCAATATTGTACTGTTCTCTCTGTTAAGGGTTTCTATCCAGCCTTTATTCTTCCCCTTTCCTTCTATTTTTATTTATATTTGTTTGGGTGGTGCGAGTGCTGTTCCAGAGGCTGTTCCCCATCATAATTCCTCCCCCCCGCCCACCAGAAAACCAGGCTTATTTACAAGGTTGAACTGAAAATCAGCCCATGTCACACCAAATTGAACAAAACGAGAAAAGGTGAAGCAACTTGACAAGGAATTGAGCACAAATAGCCTTACCTTGCCATTTGCGAGTGGGGTGTCAAGAGGTTTCTGCGCATCCTCATCAGATGGGTGTTCAGAGCAAACAAAGTGATCTAATTGTTTTGCCTGTTCTAGTGTCATATCTACACAAGCAGGATGATACCTACAAACAACCCAAAAAAGAGACCATAAAGGTAAACATCACATTACCATAGTAAGTAGCCATAATTTCAACTGACATTCTGGAACAAAGGCACCCTAAAGCAGCATGAACAAAATCTTATGTCTCCCTCCCTTTCCCATTTGATTTACACCTCATGGGTGCAAAGAAGCTCATTAGTCACAAATCTCTACCCTTTCAAAGAAGCAAATGTGTCTTTCTAAATGTCTCCATATCTTAGCATGAAGACCTGAGAGCTCAATTGTATGTCTATCAATTAAGTGAGATCCACAACAATCTATAGCAATCAGGATATCGTATGTTTGATCATTAATAATTAACCATATAGGAATAAAAGGGCAATTCTGGCATCAAGCTGCGTGTTATTTGTGGTCCAGATATGATGAACAATACACCAAAATGTAGCCTGAGCACAGCCCATGCGCCTCGTGGAAATAAGAAAACCAAAAAAGTTCCTTCAGTTTTCAATAAGACAAATATTAGAATCGTACCAGTTGCCGAATTATGCCAGACCAGCAGAAAAGATTCCTCTAGCTAGAGGAACATAGCAACACACATTTACGAATTTTCCCAACAAACTTGATTTTTAAGGAATAAAAAGAATGCTAAGAATATAAATCTGCATACCAGTCTTTGCATTCATCACATTGTATCATCAGGTCATCTGGATTATAGGGCAGCTCACATTTGCAATACCTTTTAATATGACCACCAGAACAGCAATTAGTATCTTCTCAACACCCAGAATCACAGCTTGCACCATTGAGAATACAAATCACACAAAAATATCATAAGGTATGCAGCACTCACACTGCAACACGATCTGGCAAGAAAGCTCCAGAGGCAGGTTTGTATTCAAATCGACAATAGTAATCCTCAGGTCTAACATTCTCCAACTTAGTATAATTCTTGAAAGTGTGAACAGTACATTTGCCTTCAATGGTATGCGCACTCTGAATGTCATAGTGATCCGACAAGAATAACTCCTTTGCTCCATGGAACTGTCTCCGCCCTCCAACAGATTCCTCTGGCCTGTAGTACCACCTTACCCGAACTCTCACATTGTCACGATTATCAGCCTCAATCTTCTCCACACGTGCCACATAAGGTGCCGAATTATTTTCTGAGGGTCGCATCAAGACGCAATCCCCAGCTTCAATCCACACAAACACAATCAAAACTCAAAACTCAATCACTCCAATCAAAGGATATATTAATAAACATTCATGAAAACATTGAAATCAAAGGACAAAGAACATCAGAGCATAACAAGTCGGGCACAATTTCATGAATCTACTCCAAAAATATTATTATAGAAAAAAATAAGAACTTGCGTAAGGTCAAAAATCTTAGAGAATACAAAAGAAATAACAAGAAAGATTCTTTCTGGAAAACGCTAAGAGAATTTAAACCATCGACTTTTGTGCGTGTAAGTTATTAATCATGGATCTTCATCAGCCCACAAAAGAACATCAATTGATAAATCACAGCTTCAAAACAATCAACTGACTACCAACATTTCTCTTTATTTCATTTTAGCAATAAATAGCTAATTCCCGAAACTTACCATTACTAAACGAGGAAAATACATATGGTGCATAAACATGCATGCACACAACGAACTTTCAAGCGCATTGCAACGAATATAAAAATAAAAAATAGAGTACCGTTCCACAGCTTAACAATTAACTAAAACAAATTCACCACCAATAAATTGCATCATGAAGAATGTATTTTTATTATGTGCATACCTCTAACAACTTTGTTTGTGCCTCTAATGGTGTAAGAATCCACGTCTATTTTGCCAGGTCTTGTTTTCGCCATGAACTTTCTTTATCTCTACTTCCTCTAGTGTGGTTTCACCATAACAATCTCTTGATACAGATATATGGATAAATTACGCCAAATGCTGAAAGAATTTTGAAGGAATGCATGAAAAATTACCGAGCATTTGGGGCAAATTCTAGATTCCGATAAAAGATGGAAAGGACATTTTTATAAACCCTAGATATTTGGGATAAATACTTGCGGTAAAACAAACCCTAGAGAGCTGTTTTGCTTTTTACTCATGGAGACTACGCTGATATTTATATGCAAATTAGAATTGTTTGTCTGAATGCCAAATCAGATTTAATGTGTTAATAACGTGTACTAATCCATAGATTAAGAATTGACAAGTTCTTGCACTTCTCTGCTGTTCCCTATGGGACAGTTTTGGGGAGGTGGGTCCTTGGTTTGTACAAGGTGGTTGAAGGTGAAGGGACACATTGCCTTCCAATTATTTACTGTATTTCTTTTTGTTTGATAATAATATTTTATAAAACAAAAAGAACTAAATCGACACATTGATTTTTTTTATTTTTTTTACTTTTCCTCTTTTCATTAATTCCGATATTAGTTTGGTGCTAAATCAAATAGTGAAGTTTCTTAAAGCCAACAGCCTGAATACGGCTGTAAACCACATTAATAATTACTATAGATGTTATTTATTAGTTTATAATTCTATTACATAATCTTGTCCATATTGCAATGTATATACATTGAATAATATATTTTATATTAAATATTGATAAAAAAAAAATATTTAGCACAATATACATACACTCAATACACGTATATATTTGATATAGAATAAATCTCTCACAGCATAAACATCCAACAAGTGGTGGATTGTATGCACGAGGAGTTGGTGTTAGATTTCTAATGAATTATTTATTTTGACAAATTTAATAATTTTATCCTTACCCATTATATAAATTAATATGACGTACTCATTCTATATAAATTAATAATTTTGAATCCTCCCAATAAATAAATATGTGGTTTTAAAAATCAAACTCAATTAGGAAATCATGATTTAATAATTTTCTCACGCAATCCTATTCCATGTTTGGAGCCTCGCATGTGAAAAAGCTACGTTATATGAAAATCAAGAAAAGCATTTAAGGATATATTTTCAGCTCAATGATTTTTCTTTTGGGCTCCGTAATCAACTGTTGAAACTAAGAGAAGCCCATATTGCAGAAAGAAGATTGCTGTTAAACAGTTGGCAAGCCCAATCATGGTATAGTATTTTACCCAATTGATTCAGTTTAGTCCAACAGGGATGTGGGGCTGGATTACCAAGTCTTTTTTCGCGAGAGAGAAGTCTATACAAATCAGGCCCAATTGTGTTTTATTTATGGGAGTCAACATACACTTAGCTGGGCTACGTATGGGATTCAACATATACTTCGCTGGGCTACGTATGGGCTTCAGCATTCTGCTCTTAGACAAGATTTTACTTTTATATAATTATATACTACCACGGACTTCATATTCCATCGCCAACACATTTTATATCTTATGATGAGATTTTAAAATACTTACACTCAAATTTGAATCGTTTTTTCCGTTCCAATTCTGGGAGCTCAGTTCTATGAATCCAGTCATATATTATGAAGATTTGAGAGAAGTAATTACAAAAAAATGTGAAAAAGAGAGCACTCATTTCACACAAATACATTCACATAAACGAAAGGACTTTTTAAGTAGAAAAGGCAAAGATGCACCAGCAAGTTAATAATAAGATAAATTGTCCAGGTTAAATATTATTACTACTAGATAAGCAGTCACTGGGAATACATACAAGTTGTATGTATGCAGCCACCTCTAGGTATAAATAACATCACATTCTCTAAAATATATATAATACGTTTGCAAACACCCAAGTTCATAACCTCGTTGATAATGCTTTAAAGCAGCAACGCTTTAAAGCAGCGCTGGCGGTATATCCATTGAAAAAGGATCGCCAAAAACATTGTCCACGTAATAGTGGGGATGCGTAGCATCCATCACCACAAACTGCATGTCTTCCGAAGGTTTCCAGTGCCGCTTCCTTTGGTTTATGAACCAGTTGTTTATCTGCTTCTGGTCTAGACCTGTCGATTCAGCCAGCGCCAGCTTCTGCGATTCCTGTTAACAACAAAAAAATATCACCATTGGGAACACTTCTAATACAAATGCTTATTGCCACTACCAAACAAAGGCTGATGGAAAAGCTTTACATTTTGAATGCAGTCTCTCTATATGCTACACATCATTTTTCAAGTACCAAATCATAGGGTAGCTTAGAATTAAAAAGGATTTGGCAGTGATCAAGATCAAAGAAATGCTGCGGCCATTTTGAATTTTATTGGGAAACAAGAAGGCCCAATAATGTTTTCTACTGGTACTTGGGTTGCAAACTTAGCACAACTTCCATCTCTTACTTATTTGGGGTCAACTATATGGATTCTCTTCTTTTGCCATATATCCACACCATTTATGGGTGCAATTCAAGTTAATCCTATATGAGTCAATAGAGTATCCTTATGTCATTTTCATTGACGGAAAATAGTTTCGTATTGGAAGCGGCAATGGATATTCTGTGCAACACCAAGTCCATCTCTCTCTCTCTCTCTCCACAAATATATATATATATATATATATCTTCCTCACAAGAGATGCACTGCTTGTAGGTCCCTCACAAGTTAGAGTGAGAGCAATAGAAATAGGTACATACTCAGATCCGTGGATTGGGTGTGAGGATTTTATGGCATGGAAAAATACAGGAAGAACTAAAGAATAATGCATGATCCAAGGTAGAGAATGTAAAACCAAAGTCAATTATAGTATTTGCAAGCAGCTTTGTTTGTGTAATACTAATTACTGCAGTAACCAGAATAAGGTTTATATGCATACCGATGGATACGGCCATTTATAATGTCTGCTCCACCAATCCAGTAATTGTTGCCTGGCTTCTTTAGGCAGCTTTCCTTTCTTTCTTTTCTTCATGAATTCCTGCTTGAGGCTGCCCAAATATCCACTGTATTTTCGCAAAAGCTGTCCTTTCAGTTCGTGATCTTCTGCTTGAGGGTCTATGAAACGGTTATTCACATCTACCTCTTCTTCAGATGAACCATTTCTGTCCAATGGTTCGCCACAAGCTGTCACAGAATGAGCAGACCATAAGCACTGAGTAACTATATATACTTTTCCGAAGATGATGTCATCATTACAAGCAGTAAGCAATTTTTTTTATGTTTTATTTTTACTGTGTTTCTCATATCAAACAATGCATCAAATATGACTAAATAATTAATTCACAAAGAAAGAAACAAAATGCAAAGCACACTTTTGGCAGCAGATGAATAGCAACCTTAGAAATGGCTGCTCTTAGCATCATATTTGAGAAATCATAACTACATAAAAGTTACCCTCACATTAGTTCGAGTTTTAGATGATAGCCATAAAAAAGATGAACATTTAGAGCACGAGATTAAACGTTTCCATTAGGGTGTATTATTTTACGGGCTTTAAGTCTTTAATCGATTTCTTGCCATGTCTTAATCCCTTTATAAACATAAATCTCAAAATGAAGTTCAAGAACTTGCGCATTTGAGAGTCTACTCGAATTAGATTTGGCAAATTCCATTGATGAATAACACCACATATATTTTCATTCAGTCAAATCCGAGACTAAGAATGAATATGCATAATAGTCTATTTAAACAGCAAAGAACTATATATGAAATGTGTGTTGAATAAAAGGTTTACAGGCTAAACTGTTAGTATTATCTTGAGCATGATATCGTCACAGTCCGCCAGAAAAAGTTGGGTTTGACAAGAGAGACAGCTGAATTGGGGTATGGGAGGGGAGCGTATAAATTAATACCATAAAGATGATCTTGTGCTAGGAAGATTTTAGAATAAGGCATAGCTGTTCAGTACTTAACAGGGCGCGGCGCACTTGAAGACACAATCTTTGTTGATATGGAGGCAGTAAAACTTGATTCATTCTTACAAAGATTTCTAGATCAACATATCTAGACCATAATAAGTCCATCAGAGAGGCTTCTTTACAGCCTCCAAACATATCTGTCTTCCTCACATAGTTGACCTATTTGTGCTTATGCCCCACCTGGAAGCTGGCATCGAATATATATACAAAACATGTATATATTAAAAGAAGATTAGATTACCCAAATTTTATCAAACTTGACCACACCTCAGAGTGAAAATTCATTAAGGTGTTCATCTAGAATCAGCAGATGTGCTCTTAACCAACTTTAAGGGCAGGCTTGGGGGATAATTTTGATTAAGGCTATTCATGACTCAAAGTTTGGCATGCATGTTGCAAAGCTTGACTAATTGACTCTTTGACTTTCAACATCACCAATTAAACCTTCTTAATTTCAAGTCACCACTACAAGAACTAGGGCCTTATCAAACAAAAATGAGATTATTTGGAGAAAATCTTTTTTAAAAAAAAATGCTATAAAACAAGAGTTATCAAATCAGGTTTTTCCCCATTTCTAAAGCCAGGTTTTGCTATCCCTCCATCTTTAAATACATGGTAGCATCAAACTACACGGGTGCCAATTTCCAGCCTATAATTATATTAGTAAAACAGTGCTTAAAATAACACAATCAGGGTGAACAGAAATAGATATCTGTCAATTCAATCTTGTAATAGGAGTAATATTTTCATTATCATGGAATGATGAACAACGTCAGGAAGGCTTGCTGAAAGAGACTAACATTGAGTGTGAATTTAAAAGAAGAGTAGTGCTATACATACTTCAATCTCCAACATGAAAACTTAGCTTAGATAATTACTTCCCCTTAAAATAGTTTCACGCGGATAATAGTGAAACAAAAGAAACAGCGAAAAGAATCAGAATTAAGAAAATGGGAAATCCAAACAATTAAAAAATGCAAGGATAGAATATGAATATGAAAGAAAGAGAAGCTATTAAACAATGAAAGAACTGCATCTGGAAACACACTTTCTAATGCAAACACAAATCGCCATTTTCTTGGAAACATGCACATGCAGGCATTCATTATATATAACACACGAAATCGCAGCAATCCAATTCCAAACAGTAAGATCTGAGAAGAATAAGTGTCATCTGTTGAAGTATAAAATGGAAAACAATTTAAAACAAAAGAAGAGAGAGAAGAGGGGTTTATCACCAGAATCTGTGGGGGAGAGAGCGAGGGCTTTAAATTGGCACTCAATTCTTGAAAGGAAAAGCATGGCTTCTTTGAAGGGTTTTGAGAGTTCTTGCTCATACTTTGTCAGCATTTCACTATAGGCCTCCATGAATTGGTCGAGAGCCGGATCTTCGCCGACGCAGCTTGTGCCGTGGGTGCCCATCGCGGCGGCAGACGCGCAGGCTTCCTCTAGTCTCACCATCACTTCAGGCGGCGCTCCTATCTGTGTCAACAATTCCCATCAGTTCCTTAATGATAGTGATCCAACAATTGCAGAACTGTCCCTATCATCACTGTTTTTAAAAGGGTTTTCGTTAAGACAATCTTTATTGACTTCAAGGGAGCTATTCCTGAGGTATAATACAAGAAATCGAATTTGGAAACCCTATCTCTCTCAAAAAGAAGATAAAAGAAAAAAACGCACGCACGCACACACAAACCCTTTAACAAATCGCTAAAAGTTTTAAGCATATAGGCAGAAATCTTGAATCTCCCTCGCTAAAAAGATGTGACTTTGGTTTATTTTAGTTGTTTCAAGGAAGAAATATAGCAATTCAGAAAAGGTTATGGCTCAAGATCGCTAGGGTCTTTGAAGTTCATTTCGAAATATGCAGCCATCAATTTCACCTTTTGACAATTAACATAAGCAGCCAAGAGGCGGTGGTAGTGAGGGTGAGCCATGATCTTTGCCTTGACAGAGCAGCTGTCCGTATCGTTATTACTCTCCATGAAATAATACCCAGTGCTCGTATTATTGTTGCTACTGTTGTTATGTTCTTCCAGCATCATAGAAGAACCGCCTCCGCCACCAACGCTGCCGTGGCGATTTAGGTCTTGACGATTAGTGGATGGAAGAGGAAGAAAAAGGGTATTACCACTGTCTGCATTAGGGTGAGAAGAAACCATTGGAGGCATCATTGTTATAGGACAAAACAAATTATTGTTTTCTCCAAAAGCCATCAAATGTGAAATGCTACTTGAGCCACCACCACCACCCTCCATTTTCCGCTCTATTTTCTTAGTGTGTAGGTTTGTCTCTCTTGACTATTTGTCCTACTTGTGCCCTTCAGTTTTCCTTACAAACCCTTGAAGATTATGCACTCGTATCTCCACTCACTTTCTCTATCCTGTTTGTGTACACCCACAAGCTATCTTTTTTCTCTTTCCGAATGTATCCTATGCAAGGGCCTCCCGAGTTTCATGCTACTGGTTTCAGCCTTTTTACAGAAAATCCTAAATAGTGGTTGTAGTAGTTGTAGTTATTGGTAGTCTGTAGTCAGTTGATGAAGGGTGGGTTCCTTTGTTCTTTGATGGGTCTGAGAAAGTGGTCTGTTCAGGTTTATCTTTTAACCTTTGGGAATGGGGTATTGTGTTTTTGTCTTTCTGTGGTCATTAATTCTCTCTTTCTCTCTCTCAACAAAATGGTGTTTTTATCCTAAACATCGCGTGCCCTCTGCAAATCTTTCTCTCTCTCTCTCTATCCTCTCCATTTCTTTCTTTATTAGTCAGAGAGATCGGATGTACACATGGTTTAAGTTTTAGTAGTAGAAAAGTGAGGTTTGGGCGTGGCGTGTTATCTTAGTAGAGGGTTTATGGTGCAAAGCTTTACCTTCCCAATGAAAACTCTCGCCCTCTTTTCTTGCACTGCCACTGAATCACTGCCATTACTGGCAAACTTGAGAGAGAGAAGATATTTTGGGAGTTTTTGCTGAGAAAAAGGTTAAAAGAAAAGAAATGAGTGATGAACGATCAAATCGAGGTGTAGTTTAGTAAAGTGTTATATGTATAGGGAGGAGTGAGGGGCCACGGGGGTGGTTTTGGTTCTTGCGGCACGGAATCATACCTCCTGTGGTATTCTACTGCCACTTACTGATATTAAGCTATTTTGTCCACTCATTTATTAGTCCTCGTCTCCCTTTTAACCCATCCCCATTTCTTCTGCGTGGAAATTTTATTCCTAGAGCTAGTTTGCATTTTTTCATAGGCCTTCACAGACTCGGTTCAATTTTTTTACTGTAAATTGATAAATGGTAACTATATAAAAAATATTTTTTAAATAAATATTTAATTATAAATTACGCACACTTAACACCTATATTCATTAAATAAAATATATACATGGTGAAATGTGAAGACATCACGCCTTCTCAATTGTTTGGAACACTGGACAGCGATGAACGCCAGCCAGTCCAGAATCCATGTTTTAAAAGATAAACTATCCTCCTTCTTAGGTTCTGATTCCACAATCCTTCAGTGAATGATGATGGTGGTTGGAGAACTAATGACGTATTTACCGACGAGATTAACTGCTAAATTATGAATTAACCCTAAAAGAAAATACTAATTGATTTTCAATTCGAATTCATAACCAATTATAATCGTATAAGATGTTTACAACTGACTTACATCATAATCGTAACTTTTAATTATTTAAATAACTTATTAATAAGGTATATATTCACATAAATACATAAATGCATACACAGTGGAAGCTAACCAAGCCTTTCATGATATTTGGGCTTGAGCCTATTGAGCAAAACATCATAGCAGTAGCCATTTTGCTTTATTACTTAGAATAGCTTATCAGAAACGAAATGGCATCCACCCTTTATGTTGTTCAAGTGTTGTAAGGGTGTAATATATTTCGCACCTGATTTATTAGCTGTCGGATGTTGGAATGATTAATAAATATATATTTGTACTCGATATATTGTCATCGATGTATTTTCCTCGTGTCGAATTTTGGACCTCAGTTTGTTTTGTTGACATGGTACTGAATTGGTTTATATTAGTTGGCACACCTTAATTATTCCTCAAATGTGTATTTTTGGAAATGTCTTCACCGTAGGGTTATCCTTTGATCATTTACATTTTAAGCACCCCATGAATTGTTATTGGTGTCATTTGTATAGCTAGATAAAACACTTAGTGCATTGAAAGAATAAAATGATATCAACACAATATAAGTCACGGTGTAGTCATTGCCTTTACTATAAGAAATTAATATATTTGCCCTAATATATCAATCACAAAAGAAAATGTGAAAAATTTAATTATTCTTATTAGAAAAAAACTCTTAAATTATGTGAATATATTTTTAGAAGTAAATTTCATTGAAGCTAAAACAAGAAAAAGGATTTCAAAAAAATTTATTTAGTTAAAATTATTTTATTTCGAATTAAATATACTACCATGTGGAAGTTTAGGTCTGAATAAGTTTCAAAAATGTAATGTTACTTTATATTAGAGTGTTAGAAAGTGACATAACCATAAATTAACCACAGAAAATGGAATCCGTTTGGTTGAAATTGGAGATATGGCGACAGCAAATAATCACATATCAGTTGTCTGAATCCAATTTACACAGGAAAAATGCCTCCCACGAAAACATTGCTATCTGTTTGTAGCTGCTTACCACTGTTTTTCAATGCGAAAATTGTTGTGAATTAAATTATAAGAAATTTTTAAAATAAAAAAATAAATATTTGTGAACAATATGGATATCATTTCTTTGCCATCTTATAGTCTCTTATTGGAGAAAAAAAAAAGGTTTTAAATATAGAAAAAAGGAAAGAAAGAAGAAAGAACTAGCTAGGAGTATATATTTTCTCCATTTTTGACAAATTGATTAGCTTATGTTGAATCGTGAATTTTATGAAGATAAAAAGGAAAAACACTGAAAATTAAATCCCATTACATTTTCTTTCAACAGACAAAATAAGTATTAATTGTTATTTTTTTTATTAATCTAGTTGACTATAATTGAGAATAAATTAAATGGATGTATATAATATATATAATATGTGTATATATATGTGTGTGTAAATGAAAAATGCATCTTCTAATTGTATTTATGCCAATATTTTCTCTACATCATCCTTCAAAACCAAACAGAAAATAATATTTCATTAAAATGCCATGCCACAGTTAGAAGTTCATTTTTAAAAATTAAATTTCTAGGTAAATCAACATCACGAATATTAAAAGATATTGAACATAGAGTCATATTTCAAGAAATATACTATCAGTTGACTCAAAAAATTCTGAAAAACTCACGTAAATTTGTTGGTGTCGAGACGATCCAAATGAATAGCTGATTATTGGATGTTGGTAGCGTTCAACGGCAGATGAATCCACAGAACTTGACTAGTTAAAATTATACTGTGTTAATGCATTAAAATTAGAAGCCGATAATCTATTTAAGTATATACTTATGGGGAAAAAAATAATAATTTTGATAGTAGACAAAATAGGAACAGAGCAATTATTCATGACCTGAAAATGAATAGAACTGAGACTTAAAAGTTGATGGTTTGTGGGGGCAGTCTAGATGTCCCTTTTGACCTTTTCCATTCACATTCTACATAGAAATTTGGGTGAATTTTACTTTGTCGCTCTCAACTGTATGAATATAAACACTTTGCCACTTTAAATTATGAAAATGTATTTTTTGCTCCCTTTAAGTAAGAAAATATAATATATTTTTCAATTTTACCTCACTTTTCAAAATGTTTTAGAAAATATTATGTTAAAATTTTTAATTTGATTTAAACTTAAAAATAGTAAGTTTTAAATAGAATTAACCATAAAATGACATAGTTGAATTTTATACTAAATCTATATTCAAACTCATAATAACAATAAATTTTTAAATAATTAATTTTTCAAGGAAGGCTTGAATGAAAGACTTTTATGTAAAATGGTAAATCTGTTGAAACTAACACGAGTAAGTGTGTAAATAATACCTTCGGATGAGAGAGAGTTTTCTCTTATGAATTCGGTTTAATAATCCTACAACTTTGAGGAAATAGATTTCTCCTCATAAATGGGATAAAAGTGAATAGACAGGTGCGATCGTTTACCAAACACAAAGGTCTCAACAAGTCGCAAGACTATGTGTATATAGGGGTTGATGTCTATATAGCACCGAAAAGTCAAAAAAATTATTTACCAACCATCTCATTCACTATAATTAAAATTATTTTTTCACATAGCTTCTTTATTTTTCAAATGACGATTTCATTCACACTAGTTTTATGACTGCTAATTACTTAATGCTTATTTATATAATTATGAATAAAAAATTAATTAATTATCAAAAAATATTTTAAATAATAATTTAGGTTTAAATTCAATCATGGCAATTCATAATTGATCTTTTTAAAATTACTTGATTTATATTATTAAGTTTATACAAAAAATTCGAATTTCCATATTTCTTTCAAATATTTTGCAAAGAATGATAAAATTAAAACAAATAACGGTTTCATAGTTTGAGGGTGAAGTGTTACATACTTATAGTTGAGGGGGGCAAAAGTGAAAAATCACCCTAATATTTTTTACCTTACACTACACATTATGGAGAGTCAAGGAATCTCTTTTCCAGTTATCCGATTACTGTGAACAGATATGAACTTTGGTATTTCTGTCTGAAAATATTCTGGCGAACAGTGAAATTCTGCCTATGGATGAATTTTCCATAAAATAATATAAGGTTCGTATGTTTTTACGAATAAAGGTTATGTCACTTTGCTGCGTTTCAAGAACATTTCAACCCTTGTGACTTGCTTTACTATCAATAATAATTTTCTTTATGGACATAAAAAAAGTGCTGACAGGATTCAGTTAAAGGTTTTTATAGTACACTAATTTTGCAAGATGTCTTTTCAATCTGCTCGGTTAAATGTTTTGCGGGTTGGTAATCATCTTTCCCGTCAAACTCCATTCTACGAGCTCCACTTCTCTTAAGTATATTTAGGATTTTTTGAAGAATTGAATTGAATTGAATTGAATTGAATTAATAAATGGTCTAACTTATATAAAGTGTATTATATATGAATGGCATATTTCTAAATTTTCGAACATTGCAAAATAAATTGTATTTTTCAAATTGTTCTTTAATTTACAATAATTATTTGATATTATTATGATTTGAAAATCAATAGTATTTTTTTAGTTTGGATATGTAGTTCGATATGGAGATATTAATTGAATTTAAAAATGACCTAAAATTAGAGCACACATTAAATTAACTAGAATCGTCATCAATTAACATATTTCGATATTTAAATTAATTCAATATTAATAAAAAAAATTATATAAATCCAAAATACTAATTATCTTATAACAAACTGAATAAGAACTATTTACAGAGGGGTATATATTTCTGTAGCTCGTAACTGGGAACACATGTCATCATTTGGAGATGTCCTTGTGTCATTTCAATAGAATCACTTATGGTTATTATTTCAAATTGAATGAAACCCAAAAATGCGAATTCTTAATCTTCATAAAAGAGGTAAAACTAGTATCACAATAGTTTTCAATCATTAATTTAAAGTAAACTTTCATTTATTGATCAACTCTAGCCAAAACCCAGTTAAATTGGAGCCCTTTTTTGTTGAGGAGAGTATTTAACCATATTAAACTTCAACTTGATTGTGATTAGAATGACTTAAATCCTTATCTCTCATGATAATTAAGCAAATCAAAATGTAGTAGCGCTAGTACTAGTGCTTCTCAATTATTGGTTTTGAAGCACCTGCATTGGAGTTGATCAGACAGCAAGAATTTAGCCTTCTCACACACAAAGGTTAGTCTTAAAGTCGAACTTAGCATTTAGCCTTTAGGGTTCAGCCTCAGTCCTCGGGCTAATAGCACGCGAATCCCTCATAATATATGGCGTAAGAATTAATAAAAAATCAGATTTTCAGAAAGAGGGAGAGACGTCACCAGGATCCATGTAAAACGGAAGAATGTAAGATTTACAGCTAATTGATTGTAGGGTATATATATATTTGTTGGTAGGGAGTCAGAAATAGGAGGCTAGGGTTCTTCCAATGGAGTAGCTTTTATGAGTAGTATTTGCTTTAAGTCATGTCCATCACCAGTAGTCTCGCCCTATGATCGAAGAAGAAAAAGCACAAACAATTGAGTATTATCAAATACGGAGTGTGCGTGTGTGTATATATATATATATAAACACACACATACACACACTAAAACGCATACTCATACAATACAATTACTAGTCCTTGCTACTTGCACATAATGTCAATCAATGGGGAGAATCATTTAAAGTGCATCATTTTTTTATTTTTTTATTTTTTTGAGTTGAGCTTGGGTTAATCTCCACTTTATCAAGATTAAGAGAAAGCAAAACCCCTTTTCATGGTGGGTGGAATATTTGTTTTGTAAGGGGTTTTCAATCCAATCATAAGCACCTTGTTTAACCTGAGGAGTGAACTCTTTTGGTCTTGCAGTCATAATAGGCTACCTCGCTCACTTTCCACTTTTGGTCCTCCAACGATTAAATAAAGAAAGCTTCCGATGCACTAATAATTACAGACAATAGTCTTTTAATGGCCCATTAACCCCACTACTACATCCCTTTTCTTTGTGTCAATGGCCGTGTCTGTGTGTTTTTGTGGTCATCATTATATGAATTTTTCGTATTGATTTATATATGCAGAGTAAAAGTTATTACATTAACAACCCTTTAAATTATTATCAGTACAACAAAGCATGAAAGAACTTATTAACTACCCAAATGAAATGGTGAATGGCTGGGAGTCGTCCATTTTCTCGTTTGTTTTGGCTCATTCTGTATTACCTAAATAAATTTTAAGTAGTTGAATTATTTTTTAATATCAATAACTTAAAAACTCACTTCATTATAAATTTTTGAATATCATATACATCACGTAATAATTGACTGTGTAAACCAAACATCCCTGCCAGATGTTCAGT
This sequence comes from Paulownia fortunei, assembly GCA_019321725.1. NCBI lineage: Eukaryota > Viridiplantae > Streptophyta > Magnoliopsida > Lamiales > Paulowniaceae > Paulownia > Paulownia fortunei. Next base: position 5,481,070 of record CM033113.1, on the reverse strand, counting down.
TCGTTAAAAGGCTGACGATTTTCTGTATTCACATATATGTATGTATATTTGATTGTAAAAGCTGGAAGGCAAATGCTACTCGTATGAAAATTCGTATGTATATGCCATGAAAACTGAAAAGCCTGTAATATGACAAAATATAGGGTAGGAGGAGGTAGGTAGAGGAGGAGGGCTTCAAGTGTGACGTTGAGTGATGGTCACGAGAATGAATCCTGGACTTAGCATCTTTGCGTGTACTACTTACTGGCACACCACTTCTCCACCCATTTCTTGAGGTATACTGCTATAGTTTCAGAGATGAAAATTACCGTAAAATTAAATCCCACTAAACTATGAGAAATTGTCCATTGTACAACGATATATTAAGGTTAAAAGAGAGATATATATCCCTTCCTCTATGCTACTTTCACAGTATAACGTTTTCAAGATACACTGGCTAAATATTTTTTTAATTCAAAAATCTTATAAATATTTACGAGTTTGTAAGATGTTATGACATTATTGATAAAAATATGGGTGAATTTTAGTTTGCCCCTCAACTAAAGAGCTTAACCTTCTTGAGAAAAGGTTTGAAAAGGAGATAGATCTCTAAACTCTTGTTAGGATTAATGAGTTCTTTTAATTAATTTGAGCATGTAAAATGTCAACCTTATCTTTATCAATTTAATTAAAAAATACTTTATAAACTCTAAGAGCTTATTACATCCAAAAAATTTGAGTATAAAATATAGATAATATCTGAAAATTTATTATTACTGAAAACATTTTAGTAGCTTCAAAAATTATGATAATTTTTTTAAAATTTAACAGAAGCCCTTTTAGTTGAATGGCAAGAATTGCCTGTTCTTACACTAATTGATCAGTAACTTGTCCTCCAACAGATTATTTATATACTCACTCTGCCAAGTTCACTTTCTTGACAATGAAGATAAAGTTTTCTTAATTGCCTAAGAGCAGCTCTTCATCTCTTAATAGTCATTAACAAATGCAGAAATCTATTCTGAATCTAACTTTAGACTGCCAAGAATAAAATGCACCAGCTAGAAAAATGACCACCACTTGAGCAAATTGCTCAGTCTACCAACGTACAATCACAAAAAGAGAGAAAATACACTGCCCAGCGACCAACATCAAATTGGTCACTCTCTTATGTGCAATCAATAAACCAACCAGACATTCTTTTGCAGTGCACGACTGCACATAACAAAGATAGAGTTAAAAAAATTTCAAAACTGTCGAGGAATCTGAGATAATTGTTGGCCTATTGATACGATAAGTTTGGAAAGAAAAGAAAGATTTCTTCAACTTTTCCAATGTGCGCGCGTGTAGCATATCGTCTTTCCCACAATGGGGGATAAGGCAGGCCCCAATCGGCTCATGGTATTCTTTTTTACGTATGGCAAGAGTCGTAAATATACACAAGAACTCCATTTGCAGATGGGATAGTTTTTTGGTTTCTTAAAATATTGGCTATATTCTTGGTCCATGTTGAGGGACCCTCTGTTGACTCAAGTCCTAACCCTAGATAAGAAAAAAATCTTTTGAGAGTATATCATATCTTTCGGCCGACATCAAATTGCTTTTTCTCGTCTAATCCACGCCACTATGAATGGAGAAAAACTGTTGCCGGGGATTGAGATGCCTCACTGTACTATTCTTTGCGTTTTCTTTTTTTATCACCAATAAAAAAGTTAGGCTGTATATATATATATATACAAATTGGCGTGTGTGTGTGTGTCTCTCTCTCTCTCTAGAGAGAGAGAGAGAGAGTGGCTCATGCATCCACAAGCACTAACACAAATTAAGGGCTTGGGCAAATATGAATTATTGACAGAAAAGGAATTTAGTGGGGAGGAGAAAGGATGGTTTTCTAATGAGCTAGAGGTGTGGAACCAATTCTAGTTTTAGGCTATTTCATCAGACATTTCAGAGTGTTTCTATAGGTTGGGAGTGGTAAAAATATAGTACTCTAATTTTGGATGAATCAACAGGTTGTGTTTGATGATTGTAAATGAGTTATATATATATATATTTGTTCTTATTCTCTCCAAACGTTTGTGCTTGTTTTTGCTTAAATTGCACACTGCTACTAATGGAAAACCATTTGTGCTCCTCGATTTTTTTGTCCGGATGAACATAGGTTAATGCTAAAAAGTGTTAAAACGTTTGTGGATTTTTATTTTATACGCTGTGGTTAATTAAGGTGATAAATGATATTAAGCACTGGAGTTTTATAGATTACATCATATGTTTCTGTTAGAGAACAAAATAAGGAATCTGACAATAGGAAACCCCTTCTAAAGTCAATTAAATCTTAGGACTATCTATTCGAAAGAGCTAGAGTTTGAAGTAAGACTTCCCTTCCCATAATGAGAGTAGAAAGAGGATCAGATTCACCCTTAAAATTTAAAATTTTATTGAGAGAACATGAAGAAATATTATTTTCACACTTCAAATGATGTATTTTCTATTTCATATTTTAGATATTTTATTTTTACTTTACTTTTTGTTCACTAAAACCCAAGATCAAACATAGCGTAAGTCACTCATCCAAAGGAAAAACCAACCTTAGTTACATATTAACGTGTGGGTAGAAATCGTGACAAATTCTTGGAAGCGCTTCCAGAGATGGAGACTGGTCCAGTAATTCTCTACATGGACTGAAGGAAATAAATACATGAATAATATAAGGCCTTTCAGCTTTTCTTCCTCGCTCCAATCTTTCTGAATTTCCATTCTACAACACAGAGTGGCTGCTGCATGGATTCTAATGTAGTGTTTTCTAGGTAACACAATTTCACTCCCCATTCAGAAAAATGCCAGGTTATCAGTAAAGATCAAACCTGAATCAACCCAATTAAGGCTTCATAACGACAAATACAGATCTAACTCATTGCCTGCTCGTTAAGAAGAAGAAGAAATGACAATTTGCCTAATTCCAAGCCACGTGATGCCATACAACCAGCAACATCATAATGGAGAATACCAGGCATCTACCATTCCATTGCAATGATGGAAGAGAGAAATTTTACATAACAAAGCAGGAACAAACAGATTACTGGAACATTGCTGGACAATCAGCACAAATGCCCGGCACCAAATATAGCCTGAACTTTCCCTGGAAACTTGAAATCAACCTTACTTCAAACAGGGGAATGTTTTAGAGTATATTTTCTATAGCTTCAAAAGAAGAAAATTTTCTTCTAGGAACACAAGTACGAGTTTAACAAGTTCAGTCATATAGTCCTAGCACAAAGATGAGTAGATATTGCTGCTGCTTAGAGTTTCTGAATGACCACTGAATTCAACAACCCTGCTTGTTCAATTGTTTGGGTGAGATCAGTAAGGATCTTGGGAGGAAATCCAACTGTCTGCAATTGATATGACCCCGATCCCCCAGGCCTAGACGCATCAATGAAGGAACGGATATCAGCTATTGTATGGTGGTGATTGAAGTGTGCAACCATACGGGTTCCATCAGCCAGCCTAAGTTGAATCGAAGTGGATGGCAGTGATCTATCCACCACAAGGCCCAAGGAAGGAGATGGAGCACTGTGGAGGGGAGCAACAACAGTTGCCTCAGGACCTGGTTCAGTTGCAGAGCTACTCCCTAAAGTTCTGCCCACTCCTTGAAATGGAACATGACGTATTTCTGGTTCCTGCAAATCAGCCAAAAGAAAACATTGTATACATTTTCCTCGATATAATTTTCATGAGCACACTCACACACAATTAAACACTTGTTGGGTGCACGCTTATGGATTAGAAAAAGGGTACGGAAGAATTAAGTAGATCTCCATTGCATATAACCCAAGAGATCATCATCCATTTGTGCCTACACTTTCCTTTCCATTTCCATTTAGAATCAAAATTCTACTTCATAAGCAGGGGAGGAAGATCCTGTTCGAAGAAGATATCCCTAGAAAAACAAGGGATGAGTGCAGATCAGGCAGCTTAAACACAACAGAGCTCAACTTGAATTAGGAAATGGAGAAACTTATGAACTTGATTTCTCCCTTGGGACAAGGTCAATAAAAACTACAAGCAAGTACACATCAAAAGTTTGCCTAATAGTTGAATGGGGTTCTCCACCCAATTAAGGTTTCAACTACTACTACTTCCTTGAGCCAAACCCAACGTTCCCAATTCTTAAGAGATGGAGATTGCCTCCAATAGTCTTATAGCTTGTTGAAGAATGACTTGACTATATAATGGAGGACATCCCCATTTCAACATTGAGAGGAGGAAGACCAAGGCATGGAGATAGGACAATCAATCTTAAATAAAAACCATGTCACAGAGGTCCAGCTAGTCAGCTTAAGCTTCCAAATGACTTGACTATGCAATGTGCATATGGAATAAGTTTTTAAACTGGGAAGCATTTAAATTCAGTGATATTAGTTTAGTAAGACTGGTACTCTCAACTAAACAAAATTTTGAAAAGGTCAGCAACGGCTTTGCATTTTAAAGCTTGGTTAAAATCCAAGGTTAAGGAATCTCCTAGGATTTTTTAACAGGACACTAATCTAATCACCAAATATTAAGGGAATTCTCAACCTCTAAAAGTTAGGTATTCAAACATGAGGTGTCTGTCTGTCTGACGATCAAAATGGTTAGGATCTTCTAAACTCAGCCTGCAATCACTGCATCCTCACTCTTTTCATTTTTCGTATTTCTGCCTCAAGAAAGTTAAGACTAAGTTTACCTAAGGCTGCTGTCTAAGCTTTGTTTTCTTTTCTTCCTACACCGATGGTGGAGTTACCTGAATGGTGGTGCCATTTTATGGTTATATATATTCACAGAGAGAGAGAGAGAGAGAGAGAGAGAGAGAGACATCACAAGGTTTTCAGTCAATCTGCAATCACTGTATCCTCACCCTTTCCATTTTTCAATTGTTTGGCCAAAGTAGGCCTCAGGAAGGCTGACTTCAGCTTTTTTCAATCTTTTAAATCCAAACCTCATTTTCATATCTTCAATGCCAAAATCGGAAAAGGCAACTAGTTATGTTAGAGCAACCTGAAGGTAAGCAATCTTGTAGAAAAAATGGAACTAGTACGAAATGCATGTGCTTGTACCAACAAAAGAGGAGAGTCCACGAAATATAAAGACAACAATGCACTTACAGGGCAGTTTTCATCCCTCCTTATAAGATTGACATGAACAGAGGATCTCCTGTCTGCAGGTTCCAGCTCTTTAGGGCACTCAGATTTTCTGATGCTCTGAAATAAGATACCATTAGACATCATCAAATCCTACCATTGCACTCCTACATTTTCTACTATGCAAATCTGGAAATTAGTTCCCTAATAGTGCCTACTGTATATTCAATGTGTCAGAAGTAATTACACCAACATTTCCAGTGACTACAAAAAGAGGAGAAAGCAAAGGCGTAACATTTAATTAAAATGACGTCTCAAAATAAAGCTTCCATGAACAGTTTCAGCATAATGATCACCCAATTTCAGTTGAATCCTTCTATTTTAAACTTTTTCTACGTATATTTCCATTGCCTGTTACCTCAAGAAATGGAGCATTTTCAGGATCATCCAACCTCCTCAAAGGGCCATCATTGACAGTGAAACCATTTCTCCAGAAAACAATGTTGTGCACAACTGACTCAGGCTGCTGTGGAGCAGTTGGTACAGTTTCACCCGAGAGCAATCTTCCTGTCCCAGAGAAGCTTCTTGAGCTTGAAGATGGCTGAAGATTTTCCAAGGGCCCTTGCACAGCACCCAGCTGTCGGGCTTGATCAAAAATTGCATCAACATCATTACCCTTGGATGGATCTTGTACAAGCATACCACTGAAAGTATCATAATAATAAATAGTCAGGTAAAGAATCAGTCCATTATACCTATCAGATAAGCATTTGTCAACAGGAGGACAAATATAATGAGGAAATATATGTTGAATCAATTGGAACAAGTAAATGGCATGAAAAGGATCAGCAACTTCAATTTCAAACCAAATCATGGTACCAGGCAACTCACACAAAATCATTCGCACACTCAGATCTGATACAGTTAATAACATCAATGCTCTCGCTTAAAATCATTAAATGAAACGCTTATTATCTTTCAATATCCACCCGACACTCTTCCAGATTTCGAAGAAATGAAACTGCATTTGCCCATAATACGAAATCCGGCACAAAAAGGATAAAAGCCAATCAAGTAGCACATGGCTCCAACTATTTTCCACACTCTATGATGTGAATATTGCAAAAATCATATCCTACATGTATTTAGCAGACAAGAAACAAGAAACAGATAATTAGTTTTTCATTTTTTCTTCAACAGAATGATAAGCTGCATTATATGAAGCAGCAATATTATAAACCCCCCACCTCCCAACACCCCGGCAAAAAAAAAATTAATTAAAATAAATATATAAAATAAAATAAAAAGAAATTTGCATACAGAGCCACAATGACACAACCAAGCCAGCAAAGATTTCTCAGCCATCATTTTATTTCCAAAAAGGATCACAAAGCACTTAAAAGCAATCAATTTGGATCAAGAAACGCAACTTATGTTCCACGCACACAAAAGGAGGAAACAAATTCTCCCGCAGTACGTTCTTGAAACGTAAATATAGACATCTCTACTCCAACTAAATGACAGTGAGATCAAATTAAGTATTTATACCGCACCATCGACTCCAGAATCCAAGAATTAATAACAAAACAGTACATACCGATTTGAAGCCACCGAAAAGCATAATTCAACTTGGTTGAATTTCATATAGAGAAAGAAACATCATGCAAGAACAGCCTAGGGTTTTATTTATAGAGAGGAAATTGTGGGAATTAACAAAAGGGACCTTTTTTCGCCGCCGGTGTAGTACTCCTGGGGGCCATCGGAATCACTGTCGGAATCGTGAGCGGAAGGCCGGTTCAGGTCGGAAAGGGTTCGGATTCCGCCGGTCCGGCTGCTGGAGGGTTTTGAGGGTTTCTTGTCTCGCGAAGACATTTCTTATTTTTTTGTTGATTTTAGGCTTTGTGGCGTAGGATTGAAATTCCAGAGAGTAAAATAGCAGCAGAACCAAAAAGAAGAAACGAGAATATAAATCGATTGCAATTTAAGCTTTAGGTGTCCGGTTTATATATTCCCAATTTATTGTTATTTTTATTTCTTCGGGTTCATACATTTCCCAATTTATTGGTATTTTAGCCGTATTTTTATTTCTCCGTATATGAAGAGGCAGACATAGGCCATCTCCAAAATCCCAACACCAACATATCAAATTTAATATTTTTTGCCAACGCAATACAAATTCTTACACTAAAATCTAGTATAATGCATATGTTCTTATTGCCCTCAAATTTATTTTATCCTAAATTTTAATTTTATTTGTATCTAATATTGTACAATTAATTGATAATTTAGTTTTATTTATTTGATTATTATTTTATAATAATATTTGTAATAAGTAATTATAATAATTAAATATTAATTAATATTGATAATAAATTATAATAATTTAAAAATAATAAGTAAATACATTGCAGTAACATTACTTGTGAAAATTTTTGTGTTATACCTAACATGCAATGTAATATTTTTTTATTGTGATATTAACTATAATATTTATTTTTATAATATAATTAATAGATATAATACTAATTATATCTATTTATTTTATTTAGTAGAATTAACAGTAATTAAATAATTTTACAAATAAATAATTTAATGATAATTAAAAAATAAAAAATAAAAAATAAAATATTTATTTGATGGGTTGAAAATGACTAGTTCACTTGGTGAAAAAAAAAAACACTGCAACTTTATTCATAATAATTTACTTTACCGATTCTGCAACATTATTCATAATAATTTTACTTTACCGATTCTGCAACATTATTCATAATAATTTCTATTTACATTTCAGTATAACCAAGGTAACGGCGCCAGCAAAGTGTATACAGTTTAACATGACTCACTTTTATAATTTGTAATAACTAATGCTCTATAAAAAAACTTTAAGACCCCAATCCATGAATTAGTAAGTAGGAAAAAAATCGATAAACGACAAGAAATACGCATGGGAGCTAATATAATTTTTAGCAACTTTGAGGTGGGTGGGGCCTAAGTTTCTTACCCCCTCAGGAAAAGTTCACAAGCACTCTACTCCTTTTAACAGATTTTAAAGTGCAGTATCCAATCTCACTACCTTCACAGTTCACACATCATCCCTTTTCCATCTCTGCGCATTAATTCTTAAAGCTTCTGGGCTTTGACATGGATTATCCGACCCATCCAACTCAACCAAAACGGCCCGGAGAAGAAACGAAAAGTAGCAATCCTCTAAAGTACACCTTCGACGGCCACTTCTTACCCACAACCCCTCCTGATGATGACACTACCAAAACAACAGAATCCAACCATAGTAACTCTGAAACCGGACAAAGCTCCGAATCCAGATACTCTGATCCAAGCCGGACTGCAAGCCTCCAACTCATCGCCAACACCATGCTGAGGATGGAGCTCGCTGAACTGGAAATGATGAAGAAGAGGGAGGCTGCTCGGCTGGAAGCCCAGAAGCGGCAAGCCGAATTGGAAGATGAGATGACTCGGATGATGTTGCAGACACAGTCACATATTGCTTCGTTTGTCTCTCAGAATAGCTCCAGCGGGAAGAGGAAAAGGTTCAATATTGATGGTAGTTCAAGCACTTCCGGAACGAACATGTAATAGTTTAAACATAGCTGCCTTCTTCAATGAGATAGTGAGATGGAACGGCTAATGCAGCTAATTAACTTGTGCTACCTTGTTGAACGCAGGGATGTAGCTCTAATTCTGAGCCTGCTCCATTACAATCCCATTTAACAGGAAGCTGGCCATGGGCATGCAATGAGTCTTCACTTTTTTCTCCAAACTATGGTGTGAAAGGTTATGTTACTATGAAAAACTCCTCTGAAAACAGTGAGGCGAATTTCTTTCATTGCATAGTATATGTTACATTAATACAAACACCCACAAAGAGTGTGCTCAACGGATGTTCTAATTATATGAATATGTACAGATTTGATAATATTAATGTCGACTACCATAAATAGCGTATAGAGAGACTTCATAGAAAATCAAACTGGGGCTTCCTTGAAAGAGGGTTAGGGTTACGGATCTGATTTGCAACACCAAGCATAGCAGTTCGCCGTTTCAGAGAACTTTCAGTGTATTCACGGAGAGGAGGAAGCGAGCTCTGTTCTTCATTTTTCTGTGCTTGTCCTCGAATAATCTATTGTTCAGACAGGTGAATTACTTGTTCAAACTCAATGAGTAGATAAATAAGAGAGAACAAAATTTTATTGACTTCATGATACCTTTGATGCCCACTGCCTCTCCGCTTGTTGGCACACATCCCTTATATCACGCCCTGACATTCTGCATGTAACAATGAATTGATGACAAGACCACATAACTTCTTATAGTTTCAAATGAAAACAGATACAACATAAAATGTGGCATCAAGGTTAAAATGCAGCATCAAGGTTGATAGGATCTCTCAAACTCACTCTTCAGTAGCTGCGGCAAGTTCAGCCATTTCAGATTTTGTCAAGTGCTTTGCATACTGAGCCACTATTGCTTCACGGGTCTGCTGATCAGGTAGGCCAAAAGTGATCATAGAATCAAATCGACTGAAAGGAGATAAAAAGGAGTTTAGGTAAATCTCTAAACGATTATAAGTGGTTGCGCTCCCAGGTACAGAACAAGAAGCAATCCTGGTTACCTAAGTAAAGCAGGATCAAGGTCCTGTTTTCTATTAGTTGCAGCAATAACCACTACTTTCTTCTCCTGCTCAAATCCATCAATCTGCAGAGGTGCAAATCTTACAGTGTTATGACAAACTGCTTCATTTGCTTTACCCATTCAATCAATACCATCAAAGATGAGCTCCATGCTGACAATACTAAACATGCCAAACCCCATCAGATAATAGAACTAGAAGGGGGGGGGGGGGGGGGGGGGGCTTTTCTCATTCAAAAAATACCATCAAAGATGAGCTCCATGTTGACAATAATAAACATGCCAAACCCCATCGGATAATAGAGAGAGAGAACCAAGCAAGAAAGAGTTAGAGAAACGCTTCTTCTCTTTTTCTTTTTTGGGCTTTTTGAAAAGAAAGAGAAAAATCTCCACCTCAGGAGTGCCAGACAGAAATGCCCTATCAATACCCATTAGTATCAGAAAGCTTTCCAATGGAAGAAAAACAAGCGAAACATAACTAGTCCAAATGCAGGAACGGTTATTGCAGCAACAGCCTAGCAAGAGCATTCAACTATTCAAACAATGGAATCACCATATGCACGGTAATTCTGTTCTTGAGGCCCTACATTAGATTATTGCTCACTCGGCCTCAATTCAGTTCCTATATTCATTGCCCAAAACTGGGTACTAAGAAGTACCAAACATCAAACATACTTCTTTGATCAATCAAAATACTACATTTTCTTTCCTGAATTTTAAGCCATCAGATAACCCAGCATTACCTGTCGTAACAACACGGATAAAACTCTACGTGTGGCTTCATGTGTTTCACTATCTCGAGCAGTAGCAACAGAATCAACCTGCAATAAGTCCCATTGAAATGAGTGATAGATTTACTAGCCAGTACAAGAGATTATATTTCATACAATGTACATAACCTCCAGCTGTTGTAAATTACCTCATCTAGGAAAATGATGGCGCCATCAAGAATTTCATTAGCAAGTGAAAACACTTTTCCTAACAAACGCTCGCTTTCACCATAATATTTAGACATGATAATCTCCAATGGGACGTATAACAATGGGACCCCCTGCCAAGGAAGAAAACATGCTCTTCTTTAAATGACAAATTCTGATCAAGCACACAAATCCATGCAGACACAAGGCAAATATTATATTAGCAAGCCCAAAAAATGTCATAAATCATATAAATGATAAAAACCTGACAGCACAAAAAAATCACACCCTGCAAAAAGAACGAATGGTAAAAATTAAGGTAACAGTAAGCTTCAAGAATTAGAAAAAGATATACCGCTTGATTAGCGATTACACGAGCACAAGATGTTTTCCCCGTACCTGAAACCAAAACCAAATTCAATATGTAAGCACTATATTTTGTTGTTTGATAATGCTAAACCCTGAAATTTACCTCTGACATCTGCTGCTTATTTTCTATGCATTCAAGGAGACATGGGGGGGAATCTACAGGGCAGTACGAATAAAATATGATTTCATCACAAAACCTATGAATTTTCTGCTTTAATGATCACTAAATTGTGATTTCATCACAATCCTACCCAGTTTTCTACTTTAAATAACAATCTTTGGGAACTTGACAGGGTAACACATATTACAAAATTGCAGGACTTGGAGTTAACTAGACCAAGTCACACACACATGCACACAGAGGATGGCTAATATTCCTGATACTCTACAGACTTTATCATTTCAATCATTAAAAGGTAATACAGCCAGCAGTAGCAAGAAATGATGCGATATATCCTTCCATCAATAACCCCAAAACAGAGATTTTTCTTAATACACCTAAATAAAACTCAGTTATTTAACAGAAACAATTTTGAATATACCTAAATAGGAAGTCTTAAAAAGTCTTTATATCATTCATGTGGGACGCATATCCTGATAACATTTGATACATCTCACAATTTATCATTTGATCAAACTCAAAACACAAACATGAAGGATAGAACAACCTTAGATAAATGTGAATTTTCAAAGACCAATGACCTTTTTGGAAATAAACATTGTGGAAGTGAATTTTCTATCGAATGATCTAGTCAACTGTTCAAACCTGGTGGGCCTTCAAAAAGCACTGCACGTGGTCTGTTTGTCTCAAACTTACACCGAGTACCACGAGCAATATCATCATAGACTTCAGGACTCTTTAGAGCCAGTAATATTGTATCTTCTATTTCCCTACAAGATTAAACAGCAACAAAAGCAAATTCATTTAAGACTTTTTCATATCACACTGGCAAGGTTATGAAATCAAATAGAAAATGATGAAAACTCCCATGACAGAATGCTTACAGATAATAAAATAGCCTGGGAAAAATATTTAATATGTGCTCAGTAAGGACCAAATAACTTAAAGATGGTATATAGTTTACATTTTCTGCGAAGTGTGAGAGACAGAAGATGAAGCTTAAGACAATCAAGATATTAAAAAAAAAAAAAAATCTCAAAAGACTACAGTATTCATACAAACAATCAATAGGGGAGGCAACAAATACAACTGCCCCCGCATGCATCTGCCACATGAGAATTTCCACTCTCTTCCTTCCACGAAGGGACTTGCCTTTTCATTGTGGTAACAGGCATAATAAGATGTACTACAAACATCAAAACAAGTTAAAAGAAAAAACCTTCACAAAAAGTATAATATACCTTCCAAAACCTACTCCCTCCTCTCTATTTTACAGGTGGTAAATTTGCATTTGGAAGCATGCCATTTGTTAATGGAGTAGAAACTTGTTTGGATTCAGTCATTTAAAATTATCCAGAGATCATTAGAGCACTAAACAAGAATCATAGCACTGAGAAGCTAGGGTTCATGTATTCTAAGTACCGCTTTTGATTATCATAGCCAGCAATGTTATCCCAGGATATATCAACTTTTGAGTGTTCTACATTGGGTTGTTTAAGTCCATAAATTTTGACTCCCATCCCCTCCAGACTAGCAATTGTTTTGTCCGTTGTTGGAATCCCTGCAGCATCTCCCCTTGGCCTTAATTCTAAGCTTTTTGGTTGTCCTGCTAATTGTAAGATAGAAGCCAAAGCATCAAGCTCCTGAAAAGTAAAACTCCCCGGCTTCATGAACTCAATTTCCTGCACATAGGCAAGGAACATGTCACTAAAACCTCAGCGCCAAATAGATGAATGATTCAAAATTATAGTTAGCTGAAAAATCTGAGGTCATGAGATGAAAATTTGTGATAGGTAATGAGTGTATTATTCAGTTACAAGAACTGACAGCTTTGTCGGAGCTAATGAGTGGACGAAACATGAGAATGCATAACTCTCCATCATTTGCATTTTTTTCCTTGGCTTGAACTTGATCTCCACTCGTTTCGTTTGGAGTTTTCGGGCGACTGAGTGTTAATTGCCAGGCAACCCCACTGGTCAAAGGGTTCATAATAATTATTGACAAGTAATAGAGACTAAAGTCCATATAACAACAAAATAGAACTACAGAATTCAAGTATTTATTTTCCACATGGGAAAGAAGGTTTCAGTGAACTCAAACAAAAACAAAATGACAGCTGCAGAACTCAACACTTAATAACCTGTCCCAAGCACGCAACATCATATCTGATCCAATACCATTATCTTCAGCCTTGACTCCAAGACGTGAAACAAGGTTTGTAATTAGAAGCGGAATTTCACAGGATGGAGGAACTTGGAACTTGATAGTCACCTGCCATTATTAGGCCAAAAAATTCATTCATGCTTTAAAATAAAAATTACATCAATCATAAAAATATAGTAATTCAAGTTGCATCCATTAGATGTACCAACAGAGTAAATCAAACTTGCATTGATATCTCCACCACAATTTAAACACGTGAGGCCCAGAGAATAGAATGGAAATAGAGACCCCCACAAATACATAAAGAAGCCAACCAACCTTTTGTCCCTTAACAGAAACAGTAAAACGAGGATAAGAACCAACTCGTCCTCCTTTGCTCTTGAGCAATTCTTCTAATCGAGCTTTCTCTCTCCTCGCGATTTCCTCCAGGTTATGATGGCTTGAGGCAGGAGGAGATTCCGGTGGTGGAGGAGTTTTAGCAGATTCAGCCGGAGGCGGAGGCGGAGGCGGAGTTGGAGTTTTAGCAGCTGCCTATAAATATGTCATGTCCATGACAAAATCAATAGAGGATTTCAGCTGCTAGAGAGGAAGTAGAAACCTCAATGTCTGTGTCTGTTTGTGAGTGATTTTCTTTTTCTGGTTGGGGGTGGGGGGAGGGGTGGGTTAAGAAGCCATATCAACCTAATAATTGCATTTCTTGCATAAAATATTAGTAGATTTCATGCCATTATATTGCTAATAAATCAATATCCTGGCTTGTGCATTTTTTCAATAGATACGAGATTTATCTGCTTTATTAACTATGCTATCTACAATTGAGAGGGACAGACGAGACACCATTGAACTCATGGAAGAAGGTAACCAGAAGACATTGGAACTCAACTCAACTCAACTAAAAGGAAGAAGGGATGTTTAAACCAAAATATATTGGGGACTCTAGTAAATGGGTAGGGGATATTTAACTAGAAGAGATTAGGAAATCATTTTTCTCACTGCAAATGGTTAAAAAAGGAGGATACCGAAAGGAACCTTCACAAAGAGGGTAAAATGGAAAAAATATACAAGGATTTAACCATCAAAGACTTCTGACATCAATTTGCAATAGCTGCTAGAGGTGGCAGGGAATATGGCACAAAGAAAGAAATGCAGCTGGTGATCATTCACATTGGTATAGCACCAATTTCAACTAAACAAAAGGGTCTCATTTGAAAATAGAGGATTAGTTGGTGTGACATACCCCTTCTAGCACTTCTAGCTCCACCTTCATTTTAAAAATAAATATTTCTCCATGCTTTTTTTGGTCTTTTTTTGTTGGTGGGACATAGAAAATGAAAGGAGCATACTAACCTCATCACCATCAGCAAAGGCTACATCTAACAGTCCAAATCCAAGCAATCCAGCTAAAACCGTGTGAACAGAAAGTTCGCGCACCCCTTTTGGTTTTGGACTTTCTGATCCATATATTTTGTGCTGTTCAAAACTCCCTAATTTGACAATTTTTAGGGAGGATTGAGCATAATAATAAGAGGTCAATTTTCATTGCATGAAGCAGGGAAAATATAGCAAGAAAAACAGGGATGAATAGCACAAACAAAGATCCAAGCCAACAGGTTGCATTTCACAACACCAAAGCAATTTACATGCAACAGTGGATAAACAGTCCAACAAAGCAGAAGAAGCAGTTGCAGTTTAAATACCAAACAAATTACTTCTCACAGTTCTGGCATGCGAGAGTAAGGCTTTAACTAAATAAAGCTTCCAATGGTGCCAATTCTCAAAAAAAAGTATTTAAGCCAATCTAAACAAGGTTTGGATTAGTTTGGAGCATGACCTGACATGAATATACAGACATGTCTAACATGATACTGACATGAACATAGAAGCATGTCACTAAAAGAGAGATGGTACACACCATATCGATATGTTCAATTGCTTCTCTAAAAATTTTCATTTTGGAGCCCTCTCTTATTCATATTACAATTTTCCCAATTAACTGATCTGATTATGTAAACAGGCTAAAATTCTCTTGCCTAGAATCTTATATGACAAGTGAAAGCAGCTCCCAGAGTACCAGTTACAATCGAATGCCGCTTCCTGATTTATTAGGTATATGTGGTAAATTCAAAAACTGATCTACTTCACATAAACAAGCGCCCAATCCGAACTACATATCCATAAGTTTCTGCATGTTTCATTCCAAGCTGCGACAGGAGAGGTTGAGCACAAGATATTTTGCAAAAGGAAACCCACAAGACTTCTCACGCTTGTCTAAAATAAAAAAGAGAGTAGAATACTCAGAATTTCTTGGACAAACAATCTAGGGATTAATCACAATTGTTCACGTGCCTTATAAAATACCCAAGAACAACTCAACTCAAAATAGTTTACCTAAAAGAAAGAGAACAAATCACAAAGTGAACAATTTTTGATAAATCGTCCAGCCAGAAACACATTCTATACTCGTCTACGATTTCTAAAGACACTTGTTTAAGTATAATTTTCAGGCAAAATTCAGTGTTTCCAATCCAATAACGGGAATCACGGAGTGAAAAAGGAATTCTTGGACAAACATTGAAGAGAAGAATCACAACGATTCAAAATTCAGGGAATTGGAGTCTCAAGAACAGTTGCGGAGTTAATAAGCTTTCCCTTTAGTGGGAAATCCACGATACACAAAAATCCCGAACAGGAGATAATAACTGGCTGGATAACGAAATGCACAAGATTAATAAAGAGTAAACAGAAGGGGGGGGAGGGGGCAGCTTACGATTGCATAGAGGTAGTGAGAGTGGGAGGCGAGGAGATGGAGAGAGCGGAGGACGAGGGTTTAGGGTTTTGGCGGAGGCGATCGTACGGCAGGACCGGAGTGTTCGACCGAGACGCCAAATCGACGCCATTGGGGCGAATTACGCTTCCTTTCACCGGAAGACGGAGGTGTTTTCTTGGCGCGCAAGGATCAGGGGAGGAAGCCCGCTTCACTCTTCAGGGTACTCTCTTCCAAATTCCAATCATCGTAACAGAACTGGCATTTATAGCAAAGTCGGTGAGTTTTGAAATACAATTAATAATTAAAAGTCGATTAAGGAGTTCTGATTTGGAAACTTTATTCATTCCTCAACTATTTAAGCAAAAAATATGTAGTTGTACCATTCAAAATTTGCTTTCGGGTTTGTTTAGAATTAGGATACGAATCTCTAATCAATAATAAAATCAGGACCAAGTAGGATTCAACCTGGAAAAATCTCGAATTAAAAATCTTACAAATTGAAAACCGTATAATGTTCAATGTCCTTTTATTTGTGGGAAACCAAAGCTGTTTCCAGCAATCCACGGCCCAGTATTCCCTAAATCACTTCTCTTCAACAGCCCAAGACCAACATGGTTCATTGCTCAAGCTGTGGTTGGGCCTTTGCGGTTTTTCAGTTGCCCAATAACAAAATGATACCTAAACTAAAAATGTATTAATTTTTACATTACACCAAAAAAGTGCCATCATCTCCTTTCTGCTTTGCAATAGTCGTAAGGTGATGTTCTATAATATTTTATTAATTTCTTTGGTTTTTATTTGTGCAGCAAAGTGCAAACATAGGGGTGTTGAGACGTATGATTTTATTTTAAAACTCATTTCAAGTTTTCAGAATTGAAAATATTTTCATAAGATTTTGTAGTAAAAATGAAAATATGTTGGGATTAGTCATATTTTTAAATAGACTTTATAGGTTTAGAAATAAAAATATATTTATTTTATGATATTTTTTACATAAAAAAACATGATATGTAAGTAAATTTGAAATTAAGGCAAATATATAGGTGAAAAGACATAAAATATTAATAAATTTTAAAAATAAAAATAAACAATATTTTTATTGAAAATAAATTAAATAATTATATTTTCTCATTTTTAAATAGTAAAAAATAAAAAAGAATCTTTGTGGAAATGAAATCAGTCGGACAACAACTGGACTGATCACTACAAGATTCAAGCATACCTCAAGTCAAAATTTCAAAATCTCCTCGAAGTTGAAGCCAAGAATTTGAAAAACTGCTCTTCCTTCTTATTCTTTTTTGTATCTTAATTAAGGTTAAGTATGAGGTTTGTTTGAATTAATCAAGACTGTAAACAAGCTTAACGCACAAGAATGTCTGCTGACAAGCTGCGAAGTTTTTGGCATGGGATAACCCGAATGTCATTTGAATCCAAAACAGGGAACGGAATGGAAGCCAAGTTTAATAAAAATGATGAAGGGCGGCAACATCAGGACATGCTTAGTCATGTGAGAGTTGTACCTTCCTAAGGGCTGTGCAGAACCTGTCATCGGACACTTTGATGCTGCCACTAGCAATTATTAACTGCACGTTGTAATAGCACTATATAATATCAAATCACTGACACCAGACTAGGGACTCCATAATAATGGAATACTAAAAACATTATCTTAATGACAACCCTAACAAAACAACAAGTTAATGCCGATAATGCCCACGTATCAACAGGATTATCGCCTATGATATTCTCTTTGATTTAATGCTTAAAAGTTGAAAATCATTTGCATTTTCCCATCACCACGGCAAGACACCAAAACCACACATTTTTTGATAAATGATATTTTCATAATAGTAGATTGTTTTTCTTTTCTTTTTTTGTTTATGTTGCCAGGTTTTTTTATTACTATGTATCAAATCCACAAAAAGTTAATTTACTGAGGTAAAAGAAGCATTCACCGATAGAATAGATGCCTGCACTCTGTAAAGCATAAAATGATTTGACATATACTTCTGTGAAGCAATTGATAAAATGGATATAAATTATCCAACCATGAAATGTACTGCTCATGACCACAAGATGCAGTCAAGAAATTACAAAATATAACCTCTCGGAAAGTTACTCAGTTGATATATGGTTAATTACATGGTACATATATATGGGGAGGAAATACTGTCAATAAATATTTCTTACTTACTGCAGAAAGTGGAAAAATCCGACTAAAAGATAGATGAAAATTAAAACTAACTATAGTGGTCTCGATTGATTAATACACTTTCTTGGTAAAGAGGCTTCTGATGTTAAATAAATTACTTCCACGTACCCCTTCACCGGAGACGCCTCCACCATTCCGGCCGCCACCGGCAGCCTCGGCGGTGACACCACCTGCACTAATCTCATCACTTCTACAACTCAAATGATGCCGGTAGCCAATACACATAGGAACATTCAAATTCAAAACCTTAGCTTTAGAACCACCGCCGCCGGACCCGGCGACGGGTAATTTCCGGCGACCCACATTTCCATCTTTCTTGATACCCTTTTCAGCACTCTTGACAACGGCCTCTGAGCTCCGCCCGCCGCCGCCGCTGCGGCGAACCTGCCATACAGGACTGCTTCTACCCAAGTGAACTCCTGCTCTGCCGGGGCTACTAGGCCACTTCCTGGACTTTGACTCACCCGCTGAGTTACTCCTGGAGCACGGCGCACTACTCACTTTCCGAGTTGCCGCCGCCGATCGAGGCCGAGTTCCGCCATTCCCGGCGGATCTACTCCTTGAGAAAGGCCATATATTTATGTTGAGCTCCGCCGCAGTCACCCCATTACTGGCACCGCCACCACCAGCTCCACCATTCTTCTTTTCTCTCTTCTTCTCTTTAACACTATTGTCCTTCTCCTTAGTACTATGATCATCGGTATTAATGATAGTAGACGCCTCTGAGCTTTTCTTGTCATTTTTTTTGAAAATATCCCTCCAGCGCTTCGAGGAAGTCAACGTGGAAGTGGCTGACAATTCAGCCAATTCAGTAGTATTAGATTCGGGCTCCTGGACTTGACCCAACCCGGATGCTTCAGGGTCTTGTGGCGGGGGCGTCGGAGTCTCATTCGAGAGGTGGAGGAGGTGTAGGGGGAGTAGGACGCCGTCGGAGAAGAGCTCGTCGGCGGAGAGGAGATTAGGCTGAGGAAAAGAAGGATTTCTGATCATCCAAAACTCGAATTCAGGCGAGTTAGAATCACCGCTTCTTCTTCTTCCACTGCTGCAAGGTGTAAGAATCTGAGGGTGGGGCTCTGGTTCTTCCATTTTCTTGAAACTGAAGAAGCTTTCTTCCTCTTTAAATTTTTCCTCGCTCTGTGCGGGTGTTTTTTTTAATTGGAAAAGATGGTGCGCTTTGCTCTTTGGAAAGGGAAGGGGAAAGAGAGTTCAGAAAAAGAAAGAGCCTACAAGTAATAAAGGGGGGAAATGAGCATTATTTTGAGTACTAAAGAGAAAGAAAGGGAGTTGCTAGGCCTGAGGAGCACCACTAAGACCATATATGGTCCATGGCCTTGGGAGGAGAAGCGGAGATTAACCGTGGAAGGGGTTACGGTGTAAAGAGTCTAGATATGATTGAAAAATATTTATTTATTTTAGAAAGGATTATTACAAAATTACATAATGGTGATATAAGCAAGCGTATATATGACACAATAATTATATATTTAAATTAAATAAAATAATTTTCATATTTATCTACCTCGTCTCGTGTAACAAGGTATGCAACAAAAATTCACTTGATTATGAGATAATTGCACCTAGTATTACATAATTACATGTAACTTTCTTGAGATACCAAATTATATGCAATTTTTGGAATTGAGTGGGAATAAATTTAGGTTGTGACTTGTGAAAATTCATAACAATTTTCTCATGTGTTTACTGAAATTGATTTTAAGGCTAATCTAATTATCTGATTTGTGGTGTGATCCGGAAGAACTTTAGCAGCGAGGGTTAAACTTGAGCAGGAGCGAGGGAACTGAAACCGGTACTTTTTCATTGAAAAGGCCAATTCATTTGGGCAAATCTATACAGAGATTCGTCCTCTCCTTTTCCGTCATTTTTTTTCCAGCTTTTCATGAAATTACAAGAGTAACTGAAACTTTATGCCAGTTCTACATCATAACAGCCAATTTGGTACTACTTTTATTTCTGCTTTCAATATTTTTCAGTCAGATTTGAGGGTGCATAGAGAAAATAACTAATTAAAGTCATATTTCAAATTGTTTTTGGATCTTTTACATGACAATAATGTGCACACAAGAAAATTGGGATACAGTGAACACAAATTAAATAAAATTAAATGTTACTATGTTATATTGAATTTATGCAAGTAAGATGGCGATTATATATATATATATATGTTTAAAGAAACAGTTAAGATATATAATACTAACAATATTTGAAACTAGCAAGATGAGGAATTTTTTTTACCTGAATACATGGAAATAGATTGAAAAAGCAGGGATCTCAAAACCAAATACTAGTATTTGACAACTGTTGTGAAAATTTGAGATTTGCTGACAAGGTCTTACCTAAATGATCAAATTGAGCCCTGAAAAACTCTATAATTAAGATGTCTGATGTTAAATCTCGTGTTGTGGATAATTTTTTTTTTTTTAAGGAAGAGAAAAACTCAAATGTAATAATATTTAATTTCACACACAACATGTGAAGGCAGTTACCACCACACAATCAATCAACGATGTGGGTATTTATAATTTTCAATAATAATTTTATAATTAAATTTATATTTTAATTTAGAGTCAATAATACTTAAATTTGATGTAATTCATGATAGAAAAACAAAAATTGAGACAAATTAACATCAGGTAAATTTGAAAAGACATGGAAACTTTCATTCTTAGAGCAATGGGTTCAAAGGTGGAATAGACCATCCAGACAATGCTTTTACAAGTACTGTATGCTTGTTTAACTCTAACTAGTGTAATATTCATTTGATGATCTAAGATTATGTAACATAATATGTTGATTGTGTCTTATTTGCTTCTCCAGGTGCAATAAATAGTCGGACTCTTGAACTGCGTAGACCCTATCCAATTCTTTTTAACTTTTAGGTAATTGACACAGTGCTCTGAAATGCAAATGCCACCAGGTTGTGGGTACAGTGTTTTAAAACCTTACTTGTCTTTAGCCTCATTAATTTATGTGAACTTTTGCTACAAATAAATTGTTATATACAAATATATATATGTGTGTGTGTGTGTGTGTGTGTGTGTAAAAATGATTTTTGGACTTCTTTCCATCTTTAAAAGAATTCTTATCAATAGCTTGAAGCCATGCGAAAATTTCTTATTCTGACACTTGACAATGAAAGTTTGAGTATATTCTTTTTTCTTTTTCTTTTTGGAAAAATATCTGAAAATATTTTAAAATAATTTTTTATATCTAAAAAACTTTTAAAATTGTATTTCAATCAAAAAAACTCATACATTCAATTTTTCATTCCAAAATATCCGGTCGTTGACTTGTACCCTGGATAAAATTACTCCTACACTGCTTATATTAAGAATTTATTTATTTACATATATTCAATTTTAAAATTATTATTTTTAATTGTATTCATTTATTTGTAGTAAAAACTTTTACAATTCTTAATTTATGAAATTTTGAAAAAAAAAATAATCTTTGTGTTCAAATCATTCAATTTTAAAAAAATAAAATAAAATTGTCTCTACTATAATTTATATGCCCAAAACTTAAGAAAATATTTTTCTCCAACACTTTAATTTATTAAAATTTAAATAATCATTTAAGGGATTTATAATTTGAACAACCAAAAGAAAGAATTTTATCAAAAAAATCAATTTCTTAATTTCTTAATCTAAAAAAGTAAGGATAATTTTATCAAAAATTTAACTATTGAGTTTTTTAAAATAAAAAAATTGATGAAATGTTTTTTTTTTTTTTGAATTAAAAGATATTATGATGGGTTTTTGGATATAAAAATTTATTTTAGATTTTTATTAATAATTCTAATTTTCTTTTTAAGCACATATCTTGTGATTTATGCATGAACTTTGTATTTATTTCAGGTAAAGTTTCCTAGGACTTTATTTCCTTTGTAAAAATTAATGACAGAATAGTAATATACGAACCAAACACTATACTAGGCACGATGGATCCAACGAAGGTATTGAAGTCGATAATCTAATCATTTCAGTGCTGGCAAGAAAAAGGGTTGAATTGATCATTTGATTTAAGAAAATAAATAAATAAAAAGGTGGAGACAGGATATTCATTTCAAAGCTGAAGGAGTAGCCAAATTCCAAAATGGCCCCCATTTCTTTCCAGATCCTTTGCACTTGGGAATACTACTTGTGTTGGACTTGTATTTGTTCGTAATTGATTGGAGAAAACAACGTTTGATGGAAGAGAATTAATGGACAATTCTGTCTACTTTCATGCATTGATCATTGAGAAAGTGAGTGATGTCAAGTCATTTGGGGTTGGGGGATGGTGGGTGGTGGGGTGCTCACATTCATGCCGCCTTCCTGTCTCCCGTTGTGATCATTCACTACATTTTACAAGTTGACAACCACCAGTTAATCATGACCACGTTCTAACAATTTGGAAATTTATTTCATCACAATCCATAATTGTTACCACAATTGTGTGTGTGTGCATATTGATCTTGAACTGATCTTATCCCCACTCCAGCGTATCACGATTTAGATCTCCTTGATTTGAATTTATCTAACTAACGGGACAGATATTTCAATCCCTACAGTTATAGTATCATAGTTTTTGAAAAAATTCGTTATACTCGGTGAGGTGACTATCAATTAAAATATAAAATTAAATTTCAAGAGTTTTAGAATTTTATATTCAGATTTTTTTATCGGAGTGAGTTACTTTATTTCCTTACGTCGAATAGGAGATTTGAAAGCCTATTTATAATATGTATTATGTTGACACGTAAAGTGTTTTGGTTTGTGCAATATATGTAATTGAGAGTTCGAGTCAAATATCAAATTAAATTTTATCCGTAGTATCTTACACCGACTCTGTCTTATTTTATAATTTTATTATTATTTTAAGGGTCTTTTTGTCATTTATATTAAAGCCCTCTTCAATACACGTCACATGAGTATATATATATTCTTATTAACATATGTGAACTTATGAAGTAACAATAAAATCATAAATTTACTTTACTCGTTTTTTAACTATGTACTTTAATATCTAATCAGAATAATTCAAACTCAATCTAAATTAGAATTTCTCAAATTGTGACTAGAGTAGTAAAGTAAAAATTCCTCATCAAAGTGCGATATTTGAGACCACCCTCTCCCGCAAACCAAAAATAAAAAAGAGAGAGAAAATTATGAGGAAGAAATTATTGTCATTTAATTTGGAATGAAAGTGAACATTGATAAATTATTGAATACAAAACTAGTAACTATTTGAAAAAGTTATTCTTTAATTGTATTGTTTTCCCTTTCCTATAAAACGCAGTGGTGTGTTGCAGAAACAGACTAATGAGTTGGGTGTCAAATACTTCATTGGAAATGGCCAGCAATACGATCAAATATTAAAAAAGTTGGGAGGTTTCTCAACTATAATTCCTCAATATTCAATTCAACACATACCAAAAAGATTGAAAAAATTAGAGAGTGTGTGTTGAGTATAATGAAGTGATCGTACTTAAAATACGAAGTGAAATTGGATATTTATAGTTGCATATAGGGATAGTAAGTGATTATAGCATACACTTGAGAGAGTAAAATTTCATAAACAATTAGGAGATAGTTTGTTTACTTTATTTGATTAAATTAGATATGCTAAAAAAACTAATGTAATCAAATGTTTATTTTATGTGATGATAACCCATTATAAAATTTCAAACTTAATATAATTGATTAATTTTGTTGGACAATTTATCCCATTCCTCCCATTTAAAATATCTAAGATAAATTATAACTATAATATTTATGATATTATACTATTTATTATAATTTAAACCTAAACTAATTTATAATATTTTTAATTAAGAATAAATTAATTAAAAGTATAATAAATCATATAATTGTTTATCAAAGCAAACACTTGATTAGAATTTTGAATAATATATTATTTAAATAATTATGTATGTTACATATAAAATTTATTAAAAAAATTAATTATAATTTTATATTTTATCACATAGTTGTAAACAACCTTGTTCCTTGAAATACTACAAGGACATCGCGGTAAGTTTCATTAAATTATTTATCTTCTTGTCCTTTTTACAATTATTTTATTAGATTAATTCATCAAATGAGTGAAAAGATGCTTTTGTCCTTGGGCAGATTGGTTGAGCCCATCATACTGCGGGTGACGGCAGGAGTGGGGGGGGCGAGGAAGGGTTTGGGTAAGGAAAGGAAGAAGGAAAAAGAAAAAAGAAGAAAATTAGAAAAAGAAAAAAGAAAATTAAAATACTTCCTAAATTGTTAGTCTAGGAACAAAGTACTCACTACTCGTATAAGTCAGAAGAAAACGTAAGATGATAAATAAGAATGTCCAAGATGGCAGCTTCATGAGGGCCCCATTTGGGGTGGATAAGCGGTGCTGATCATGTAGAGTAGTATTTATTATTTAATCACTTTTGAGGAGCTGGGTGGTGGGGCTGACCCGAATCCAGACAGACACAATCCAATTGGAAGTTTTGTGAAATATCACTCACAAATTGTGAGTGATATTTGTTTAGTGGTGTTTGTTCCTAACCTAAAAACTCAAAAAGCTATGTACACTATTCATGTGCGGGCAATAAGAGCGATAATTTGTTAATGCATTTTTGGCCCCCACACCAAACAGACCCCCTTTTGCTGCAGCAACTGCCACGTGTGCCATATGGCATCTTCATTTCCTTTATTCTGCAATTATTTTTTGTTCGCGTATTTACTTTAATAAGATATTACTACTTTTATATATCTGTGATATTTTTCACACAATGAAAATATGCTTATTTATTGTCATTTTCAAACAATGATTTTTTTAGTTGCATCAAGATTGTGTCTCTACCAAAATAAAGCAATATATATTTTTTAGGTGGATTTAATTCCCTTTAATATACTTCTCTAGTCAAGAAATTGATATAGTATCTAAATTAGTTTCGAATTAAATAAATTTAGTTCAAATGAAAAGTCTGAAACTTTAAAGTGTTTTTCACAAAAAGTGTGAGCTTTAATTATCTAACACTTCGTATGTTATTTATTTGTCACCTGTTCTTGGTGGTCCTTGTTTATGAATAATGTCCTGTTATAATAATCGTTTAAATTATAAAGAACCAAAAAAGACCAGATATGCTTCATGCTTTTTACCCCCCTCTGAAAACTGTATTTGAAAGCAAACTTTTTTTTACACTAGGGCGCTGAATTTTTACACTGTATAAAAAAAAATCGAGGGGGGGGGGGTTGAACAGATGTCTCAAATGCAAGTGGGAGAAGAAATCGAAACACCTAATTACTAGCTCATTTATTACGGTGGACTTACCTGCTTGGGTAAATGGCACTATTATTTATACTTTGGGAGTCGCATACTTGTATCCACGGGCACCTTTTCTATTACAAGTGTAAGGTATTACCGAGGTTGATGATCGGGTCGGGTTGGGTCAATGAGTTGGGTTGAGAGGTATAAAATGACGTGTCCGAATTATTGAATTGATTCGAATATCTTCATTCTTTTGAAATATCTAGATACTTTTAGGTGGAATCATAAGGAAACGTTTGTTTGTATTTACAATGAAAAGCAATGACTAAAAATTAATCGAAGAAGAGAATAACTACAGAAACTATCACTGTCACGCTATAAAATACAGGTTCATTATTCAAAATCTGTTCTGCTATCTCATCATATGCAATGGTACTTAGGCAGCGGTTGAGTTGAGCACTTAGTGTAGGATACCATAGCTTGGCAAACAGAGAAAGTAGGCTGGTCCCAAACCTTCAACTGTCCATTTAAGTAGAGAAAGTGAAACCCCCAGAAGCAATTGTGTACCCTGAGAAAATGGAAAGAGATGGTTACTCTGATGGGTTCATCCATCATTCTCACGTGCATGCATATGATGGTTCGCTGTCTTTTTTCCTTTGTTCCAGAATTAGCTAAAATGGTTATCAAAGAAGGGTTTTTTGAATGTGAATTTTTGAACCCCTTTCTTGTTAGTAGCCTTGAGATTGGGGCTGGACTTGAGCTCATCTTTTTCTCTTGAATTTCACAATCCCAATCTTGATGCATTTTCTTCTTTTTATATGTGTACATTTCCCATACAAAGATAAACACAGTATGAGTTATTAATAGTTTAGCATTGTACATCGTAGGATTTCTATTCCTTCAAGGTTGTCTTTGTAATATTTCCTGAGCTCTTCTTTGGGTTGTTACGATGTGATGCATACCTACCCATTGATTTAATATGCATTCTTATTTAGGTATGCAATTGCCTTTCGCTCTTCTCGGTGTATTGTCCTCACATGCAAAAAGTACAATGTTATTGTTCGAATATAATGCGATCCCTGTTCAATAAGTTAGTTTTCAATAAATAGCTGTAGCTAGGTCAAACACTTATTCATGGAAGAAGTTGCATATGTTTGCCTAAGATGCATTATGTCACAAGTCATTATTATACATAAAAAGTAGAAATTGCTTTAATGAATCTGATGGTAATTTGTTTTTACTCGATGTAATTTCACTGTTTCTTTCAACAGTGATTTAACACAATATTTTTTGCATGTAATTGAGAATTTGTACTTCTTAAAATTACGATTGAATTGAAAATTTGAGAATTAAGAAATTTCAAATTCGTAAGGCATCCATTCTGAAATATTTTCTTCATTATTAATATGGGATTAAAATTCCTAATTTTTAATTATTTTTTTAAATTTGAATTCCTCAATTCAAACGCAACCTTAAATCTCAAAAATAAAAGAATGGATTATAAATTCTTAAAGCACTTTTCCTCACGCGGGTGGGAAAATGGGTTCCTCTAATAATTGGTCTCCGTCAACATCTTAAGCACAATAAACACAAAATTAAATTGTATTTCACGTAAATCCCACTAGCAATTTGTTTATGTAACGTATATATAATGGCAGAGTGGCACGTGACTGGGGAACAATGGAGTTCAATCGATGAATCAGCCTGTCAATAATAGTACTCGTTAAAGAGAAGGAATGTCAAGTTATGAACGATGCCACTCGCTCTAATTTGATTCCAAAGGCGACTTTACTTTTAGTACATCATAATATCATATAATTTTCTTGGAAAAAGGTCCAAGGAAAAACCAAAAGTAGAAGCACGTGATTGTCGGAATTTCTGATGTAAAGTCAATTTAGAAAGCACTTTCAGAGTTAAAAGAGATAATCAGAAGGCGCCAAGTCTTTTTGGATTCAAAGGGAAATTTCCACATTTTTTTCTCACGATCCTATCACTGACAATTGTATAGATAAATATCTTATTGTACATCATTTTCTCGCGTTTGGCGTATTTAATCTCATATAATTATAATTGATTTATATCATCACTCCTATATAATTGCATCACTACGTGCGACAAAATTAGTCTACATTTCATTGACTTTTAATTAATAATCAAACAACTAATACTATTAAAAAGCCGGCCCCACACACAGGAAATTTTAGAAAATATTCAGAATAATTTGAATTAGTTTTGAATTATTCTAAACCTTGAAAAAAATCAAGCCAAGTCTTGGCTCATTTCCCACCCTCCCGCAGCCAAAAATTGGTGTCTTGACTAACGCATTAAAATAAAAAAACCCAAGACTAATTCAATAATAAATCAATACTCAATCGGAACCCTACTTTCACCCCAATTTCTTAATAAATTTGCAGGGATATGGACTCTGGCTATAAGGTGCCGGTAGGGACAGTCTTAAGTACAACTTAGTTTTCTGATTTTGCTTGGATATTAGACATAATTTGTATATCAAATAACCCTAGCCCCTTGAGAGAAAACAAAAAAAATAAGAACAAAAAAAAACCCTTGGTTAGTCCCCAAGCTTGAGGATTTTGATTAATTTAAGAACAAGTGAAATAGGATGCTTAAGATTTTGTTTTCTCGCCAACATAATCCAGTCAAGTGTATGATTGTATTTTCAGGCCAAAATATAAAAGGTGAAAAATGAAAGCATAACTAAGTTACTTTACCATATGCTTGAAAATCAAGTTCGATTTCTGAACTTGCACCAAATGTGTGAAAATAGATTATTTCATGTGTTAGTCCAATTAAAAGGTCAGAAACATACGTTACATTCTCAATAAACTAATCCACCAAAGAGAATAAACAAAAGGGAGGAGAAAAAAAAAAGAGAGAGAGAAAGGAAAAGAAGGGAGAACACTGGGAGTGCAAATCATCTCAAGGGTCACAAAATTCAAATACTTCTGAGACAGTCACAAAGAAAAACAATGCACTCACATTCATACTTGAGCTCCGAGTTCCAGCAGTAAGGTGTGATTAACTTTATCAGATGCTGGGCCGACAAATTGAATGGGACCTGTAGTTCGGGGGAATAAAAAGATTATGGAGATGAATTAATAGACGCAGTGTCCGCAATAGCAAGTGAAAAGAGAAGTTTAAAACATGCTAATAAAAGAAGCTTGATTTATGTGAGTGAAAATTTTCTAACTATACTCAGATAGTCTGGCTTGGTCTAAGAAAATGGCAAGCGCTACTCAACTAATTCAGATCTTGATGCGATGAGGAGAACCAAGTTCAACCAAACTAACGGAACCTCAAAATTATTAGACTCCCCTGAGTGAAACTAAAAGCATACCAGGATTCAGATATCGGTTTTTAAGAGCCCACTCTTCCCGCATAGACACAAATTTCTTGAATGGGGCACCTGAAATGATCATCGATGCATTAGAAGTTCAGATTGGTAAGTATAATGGAGTGTGATCAGGTCAAACCAGTTGTGATGCATTTCACAAGAACTACTCAAACATTGAGTATAGTAAGTGCATAAATATTCAACAGTAATAGATTCTTGAATTCCTGTACAGAATGTAAAGATAAATTGAAAGAGTGTACAAAAAAAATTTCTGACCTTCTAGCTCAACCATTGCCTTCTTTATCACAGGCTTGAACTTACCTGCAATAAAAATCTAGTTTTAAGTGAAGGATTAAAACAAGCAATAAGAAATGGTCAAGAACAAACGCTGCGTGGTTGATAAATTTGCCTGATTATTGGCACAGAGAACGCAACCTCGAAAACCCCAGGGTGAAGGTGGGGGCAATTTGCACACATGGTTTCTTAACTTAGGATAGAAGATCTTCACAAGTGAATCAGCATTAAAAACTATGCATCTATGATAAGGTGGAAAATAAATGGCATACCGTGTCTCCTTTCGACATCCATTAGGGAAGTCAGTGCTGTTCCACCAACAGTCCATTCAGCCACTGGAGCAGCCAAGTTTCCCACCTGTAAACAAACAAGAATAAGTAGGAACCAAAATTGTTAAAGCAGATTCCAAGATAAAGCCTCTGGATGTTTTGGTTTAGCAAGTGAGCTAAAAAACCACTTCAGCATACTTAAGAAAAAGTAGTAGAAGCACAAACCGACGATATCAATCCTGTTTTCCCACTATGAAGCAGTACACCAGCAGCGTAACCCAAAGCATAGCAGTATGTGGCATCAAAATTAGATGGCAAACCACATCTTCCCTCATATCTGAGAGGTCAAAATCGAGATGAGATGTAAGATATCATAGGTTGAGACACATCTCAAGTAAAAATCTAATCGTTATAATCAAGAAAGGCGGAGACAACGTGAGAAATACCCGAAAAAATGAGACTGCCCTTTGAATTGACCCTTGTATGCAGCAACTTGCTTCCTCACCTCCAACTCAGTTTCAACCATTTGAATAAGCATTTTCTCAGTTTCAATTTTGGCAACCTGCAGGTATAGAAGAAAATATAACATAAACACACACCATAGTGCAGAAATAGGGATCTAGAACTTAAGCATCATGCGACACATGTACCTGGACATTTCCATGTGGATCTCTCTCAAGCATCAATTGATCCTGGATTGCTGGGGGTAGGAAATCAAAAAGCTGAAGAGACGGAGGGGTAAGTTTCTTTTTCCAAACACCAGCTTCATCTACAATGTCATGGGCCAAAATCTCATTCAGTTCTGCAATGAGCTGCTGAACCTGAAAACCAAATGTTGAAATCTATAATCAGCAAAGAGAAAATAGGTCCATACAAAAGCAACATAACAAAGTTCTTCAGAGAAATAGTTAATACTAATGAGTGTATCGTGAGAAGACAGTTGTATAGAAAAGCCACAAACAATAAAAAGATTAATTAGTTGCGAAAACATAGTTTTACCTCTGGAATGAAATCTATAAGTCCTTCTGGTATGAGTATGACACCATAATCGTAACCAAGTTCTGCACGTTTGCAGATCACATCAGCAATGTAATCTGTGACATTTTTAAGGGTCTGTCTTTTTGCAGCAACCTGCAGCAAGATTGAACTCGTCAACTGAAATATTGTTTTGGGAGTTCTCCAGAATCCCAGATTATTGAGAAGCAATTTTTTACCACAAGCCATTTGAACTGTAAGATGATTAATTTGTTTAGATATGCAATAAGCTTCTACATACTTCTGTATTGCTCCGTACATATCTTGTAATGAAAGTCGCTGTAATCATATGAATACTTTGCTAAGCCACTCCAAATTAGCGAAATCAACAAAATATAAGCAGAACACACACTAATTTTGCCGCATACAACTATTGGAACTTTACTAGTGACATGTCTTCCCTTCAATATTCATAAACATCATTCCTTGCCCCTTTTTTGGGTCCAAAACCTAGGTCCTTTCTCACTGCCAATAGTAATTAATAATTTACCAATTCTTCTACAAGATTGTAGCAGATCAAATTTCCGGCCTGTGCCCTAAACCAATTTCATATCTGGGAAAATCAAGCATCAAATTATATAGAGTTAAAGATACACACTTTCAAGTATTTGATGCCGATAAGTAAAGATGGTCTGAAGAGTTTAAATTTGACACGATGGTGAAGGGGAAAACCATAATATCTGACAGAACAGAGGCAGGCAGTTACTCAGTCCATCAATGATACCTAACTCAAATAATGCCAACTACAGTTGGTACATAGGAGCGAATCAAAGATACTTCAACATTACCTTCAATGTGGAATAGAGTTCTCTTATTTGCTTCTCTTTGGGTGGTAATTAGGCTACAGACACTTTTATTGATTTATAAAGGAGTTCAAAATTATGTTTTTAACTAATAGCATTTTATTTTCACCTGATGAAATATTGTGCTCGCCCGTTACTGTTTGTCATGTCTCCCTTTACATGATTGTGCTTCTCATTAAACAAATTAAGCTTCTAATAAACACCTCCCTTTTTCATCTTTCTCAAGTCTTTTGAGAATAAGTAATATGCAAGTATGACACAAAA
This sequence comes from Paulownia fortunei, assembly GCA_019321725.1. NCBI lineage: Eukaryota > Viridiplantae > Streptophyta > Magnoliopsida > Lamiales > Paulowniaceae > Paulownia > Paulownia fortunei. The sequence continues at coordinate 5,449,507 of CM033113.1, read as the reverse complement.
GCAGCATCAGAAGTTCTAATGAAACTAGATATGTCAGGACAATGAATTATAAAAAGTGTTAGGTACCTCTTCTCCAATAAGAGTGATATTAGGATGAGTTTGCAAAGCACACTCTAATGTAATGTGAGACGCAGCACGCCCCATAAGTCGAACAACTGCACATAATGAGATACTTAAATGACTTCATAGTCCACAAATATGTAAAAAGCTACTACAATATCATCATTTAAGTGTAACATCTAGAAGCTGCCGACCTAAAGGAAATATCAGTTGAAAGGAAATGTCCTCTTGGCTTAGGGAACTGATTATAAACATGAATTCATAGAGAGATGTTATTAAAAGATGACAAACTAGTAACAGTATTTACTAGGTGACGTCCACGAAGACCAGTGTGAAGGTAAGACTAAGAGCATAAGAGAATCTTATGAGAAAATTAATAGGAATATTTGACAATATGGACGACTACTTGCAGCAAGATATAGCCCAAGCCCAAATGGTTGAGTTGATTACATTCGATGCAGAAACTTCCAGCTAGTGAAGTTTAATCAACACCCTCTCTGCCCCAAATTGAATATTTTTGTTTGGCATGTCCAATTTCTTGGGTATAATTGAAAAGATTTTTGAGGTGTGTTCCAATCATATGTTTTTACATGATAGAGCAATATGAGAGGCCATTCAATTTTTCGTGGATGAAAGCAAAGTAGGAATATCTTATCAAGCCTACTCCAGGAAAGACCATTGAAATGAAATAGGGTAGTAACTGGAGACATAAGAAACCCAGAAATGAAGAAATCGAGAACCAGGATGCATCATAAAATGAAGAGAGTGAATTTACTTGAGTAAATACATCCAAACACGCTCATAAATAAACATACTCTAAATTACATTGGCTGAAAGACCTAAAATTATGATAAAAGAGAACAAAATTTCAGGAATGAAAATGGCGAAATGATTGAGCAGTTCTTCACCAATTAAATTGCAGCAAAGGATTTGATCTAGAAAATTAAGAGATTCTACTAGGAAAAGAAAGAGAGAACAATAAATTCACTTCTTCCGATACATTACAAATCCAATTACTTACAGTGGTAGTATTTTCCAGTTGAACGCGCATCTACCATGACATTACCAATCATTTCAGCATATATCTGCAGAAAGAGAAAACGAAAATATTAGGATTATTTGTGATACTACTTAAAATTAACAAAATAATGTCCTGATGAAAGTGCATTTAATATTAACAAGAAAATGAATAAATGGCATACTACTGATATTAAAGGGTATTTTATTTATAGAATTTTATGCACTGGAGATGAATGCATGCTTAACATAAATCCTAGAACCCATGAATAGTTTCTGAAAACAACACGCTGAAAAAATTAAATATTCCGGAAGCATTTGAGGAAATCAGTTGCTTCTGTTATGTCTGGAGGCCCTCATGCCCTGGATCAGAATGCTTTGCAAAGATGGAGGAAGTGGGGTCACTATAGGAGTTTGACTAAGCAGGCTTGACAGATTGGAGAATCCCAAGAGATGGGAAGAATGCTATTGCAAAAAGTAGGTACTGTTTTCTCTTGAGATAGTGTCCCTTGTAGCAGTCTTACCCAGCAAAACTAATTGGCCAGAAAAGGTGTACATTAGTGTAGAACTTGTTTTACCAAAGAGGGATGTTTGTTGGAATATGCATAGAATGCAGGAGATCTCCAGTCAAAATGCAACCTTGGACAATGGCTGCAGGGATTCAAAAAGGTTTATGGTGAAGCAAAAATGCCATTGGAAGCACATCTAAATTTTTGCATCAAAGTTTCGAAAAGTATCTTTTGCCCCTTCAGACTTGACTTCACGTTGGATTAATTGACCAACAGATAAAACATTTTGAATTTCCTATTTGAGCTGTAAACTTTCGGTCCTCTACCAATTTTCACAAGATCATAAAGCTGAAAAGGGATAAAATATAATGGGCGTGAAATACGTGGATGCCAGTGTTCTGACGATGGTAATGCATACTACTTCATTCAAAATTACACAAAATACTATTTATTAGTTGAACACAATAGTGACACCCAAAAAAGGCAAAAAGAAAAGATATCTGATATAGAACAGAAATGAGTTTCAATAGCTGGCCACAACTATATTTTGGTGCAGAATATACAAAAAAACCGGTGCATATTAGGATAAACCACGGAAATAAATTCATAGATGAAATTACCTTGCATGCAGTATCAAACCCAAAACTTGTGGGAACCTCCTTGCTTTTCAGATCTCCATCTATCGTTTTCGGACATCCAATGACCCTAGTTTTCAAATTTTTGCTCCTGAAAAATTTATGATTGTAGGAAAGGAGGAAAGCATGTTAAGTCAACTGTTCATATAACTACCAAATACAGATACAAAGAGGAACCTCAAAGATAATGATAACTCTCCATACATAGTAGATCACATACCTAAAATTTTCAGCCAAAAGGCAGGCATTTGTGTTTGAGTCATCTCCACCAATAACAACAAGGCCATCTAGATCAAGCTTAACTGCTGTTTCTTGAGCTTGCTTAAACTGAAAACGGATCAGCTTCTGTCAGCTTCAACATAAAGGCTTATCTAGGTACAGTACGAATATGCATCAAATCAAATGTACACCTGTTCTGGAGTCTCAATTTTGTCTCTCCCACTGCAGATCATATCAAATCCACCCTGAAAGCAATATTATAAGTAACACAGCTCATAGCATGATATGAATAGTTTAATATTGACCATGTTGTTTGCAGAACAATTCATTAGTGGCACAAATTTTGGATAATAAAATATCTCAACAAGAAAAAAGTATCAAGAAATTTCACTCAACTGACACACAAGATTGCAATTGAACAAAAGTCTTTGATCATTCAACTTGAATAAACACAAGCACATATAGAACGTGAGATGACCATATTTATCTCAAAAACACAAGTGAGAGAGCAAAAGAAAGAAACCAATATTATTCGTTAAGAAAGAAAAAGTGCATCAAGGTTTCAAACAACTTGTTTGTATCCAATAAGATGTTACAACTCTAACAACATTCTTTTTCCTCAGTTTCTCTTCATATATATGTTTATAAATGCAGACAAGCTGAGTAAAATAAGGCAATAAACCACCCCAATTTTCAACACAGTATGGATCACAGTTGAGGGAATGAAATTACCTGATTTCTGTAAGGATAGATATACTCAGAGGTCAACACTACATACTTGCACTTCATAATTCCAGCCGGCCCGCCCCTGAATCCATATAATGTGCTCCCTTTGCAACGATCCTGCAAGTAATCTACAATCCATATACACGTAATGATTAAATCTATTAACATAAACAATTCATCACAGAATATTTGATGAAAAATTCAACCACTAACCGAAGATTCCAGAAATAACATTGTGTCCTCCAGGAGCTTGTCCTCCAGATAAAACCACGCCAATCTTCAATCCATGACCCAACGAGTTATCGGTGGAATCTCCTGGTACCAAGTTTGCTGATGGTTGTCCAAAGAGGCCAGGAAACAACTTTGCAATCTCATCTGCATTTCAACCAACCACCAATCAATATCAACCGCATGTCCAAATGCTCCGATTTGGTTGCTTATTCAGTCAATTTTAGGTCAAACTGTAGACTTATAGCATGACTGAAACTACACAGTTTACGAGAACAGATTGGAGTCAGGAGCATTTGAGTATAATCACCATATTAACTAATGCATGTAAAAATATAACGAGCATCTGTCTCAATCCAATTAAAGATTTTAAGAAAACAAATAAAGATAACTATTCTAAATTCTAAAACCTCAAAACTTTGGTCAAACACTAATTAAAATCATATTCCTAAGAATCAAATTTCACCTTGCACTAGAAAAATTAATAAATCAAGCATGAGAAAAAGATATACTTAATTCATACATCAATACTGAGATTGGAAAACTCAACTCAATTAAATAAGAATATACGAGACTATCTAATGCTTAACTTAAGTCTGTCAAAAATGAAGCCGCTGTTTAGCAGGTTGAGATCGTGGAATTAATAATAAATCTATTGAAACTTGAATGGAAATTTCATGGATAAGGATCCAATTTCAAGCATCGAAACATAATGTACCAGTAAAATAGTAGTAATAAAAATTTTAATCACGTCAGTAAACTCTACTCAAACAAAAGAGCGCCAAGATTTTCTGAAATCAAGCAATGCTTCATTACTAAATTTAAGACTATCATTCTAAGCAATTCCATCAACCAGATCACGGAAAGTCTTCAATCAAGAAATAAATCTAACATTCATGTCATACATTCATATAAACACGTGCACGTGCGCGTTGAAGATTATGTGCGTTGTGTATACCTGGATTGCCTGCGGCGGAGCTAGGTGGACCGTCAACGACTTTGAAGGAGTTTTTGAGGACGGAAGGCAAGGGGAGGGGATGATCGAGGCGGCTGTTCTGTACTTCGCTGTAAACAGTGGCGTATCGGCCGGTGGATGGAGTTTTAACGGCGGCGTATTCACCGTTAGCAACCAATGCAGCAGCCGCCATCGGAAAGTATTGGTTCTTACACACTACACTTCGGAGTGAGCAAACCTCAGATCTTTCGGGGAGAGCCTTTGTTTGTGCTGTCTGTCTTTCTTCTCTCTCTTTTAGTTTAATTGTTTTATGAGGGGTAAATATGTCCTGGGAAGCTCCGCCGTTTTGGTAGTTTTAAAAGGGCAGGGCGTTTTGGTAATTTAGAACGTACACGCGCGGTGCACGTGATTAAGGTGTAGCATTTTAGTGGAATGAGAGAATTTATTTTTTGGGTAATTAGGGTTTTAGTTGAGACTTAGTGATAATGGTGAAGTATCACATCATTTGCAGTTTTCACCTAACATAAAGTGGCCCCTCTTTTTTCTTGTTCATTTTAATCATTCTAGGATAAGGAAGTGGCACCTTTAAATATCTTACAAGACACCCCTCAATGTTTAGTTTTATTACAAAAAATACATTTATTCTAAAATATATTGATACTTGTGTTAGGGATATTTTCATTATAATTTTTTTCTTTCTGAAATTTGTTCCCGACCATAGTTTGATAATGTGAGCAAAGTTTTTCCAAAATACTCATTGGTCATTCAATCTTCGATTTGATCAAATATTACGAAAAAAAATATGCCTCCACACCTATTCATATGTGATACACGTGCTTATGAACGTGGATGTTAGTAAAGTATAATTTAGGGGTGTTAATGTAATATTCTATCAAATTTTTTATTTCAACTTATTTTTATTATATTACTTATCATTTATCTTTCCTTTTCAATTTATGCAATATAACTTAAATTTTAGCTATTATTATTTAACTCCTATATAATTAAAAAAATTTAATGTTTAATTGACTAAAGAAATAACTTAATTTTGATTACATATACAATTAATCAAATAAGTTAATTAAAAGGAATACAAGATGTATTTTTCTACTCTTTAACTAATTAATGACTAAAAAATAGCTTAACTACGAATGCATATATGATTAATCAAGTAAATAAATTAGAAAGGAATCCAGAACCAAATTTTTTAATTTTCAACTAATTAATTGATTAGACAAATAATTTAACTATGAAAATCTATAATATAATCAAGCAAGAGATTTTAAAAAATGTGGAAATATATTTTATTTTTTAATTAATTAAAAATTTAAAAATAGCTTAATAATTATTAAATATTTAATTATTAAGTAATTATTAAAATATAATTAGGATCCATTTTCTTTTGTTTTTCTCCATTTTTAATAAAATAAGTACTCAATAGGAAGTCAAATTATTTAATTTATAATCATTTATTATGTTGATTTTTTTATAATTAAGTATTATTAAAATACTTTTTAAGTAATATCTACATGTAACCAATAATTTCAGTTGAATTAATTAATTATCCGCTCCCACAAGACACCTGATTCTAGACGAGACAGAGTAAAAAGAAAAAGAAAAAGAAAAAGAAAACAATTTTATTGTTAGGTTGACTTGTTTATTTATCTTTTTTTTATTATTATTTGTTGTTGTGGAGAGCGGTAGTAGGTGGATTCAGAAAAGAATATAAAAAAGTATATTCCAATATCAAATTCTTTGATCCCTTGAGTCTAGGGGCAGTTAACCAGGCAGGCCCAGGCCCTCCATTTCTTGGGCCTATGGACCCTAATATTGCCAGGCTTGCATTTCAGCTTGTAGTTGTAGGTAACTATATTGGGCTCAAATATAATACTTCGGGAAAAATAAATAATTGAAGAAGTATAATGCCAAGCCTAGCCAAATTTGAATAGCCCAAGAACAACAAAAAAAAAATCACTCAATAAGCTATTTTTTTCTACATATATTGCATTGCAAAATAAGTTATATGATTGATTTTATTGGGTTAATCAAAGTGGCTTTTATTTTGTGCGAAACCTACTATTCTTGCCTCTTAATCGCTTGTGATCAGTACATCATCTAAATGATTTTTACAGTACATCTCAAACAATGGATTAATTTGATAACGTGATTTTACAATTTAATATGTGCTGCCAGCCCATTTCCATGGGCCATCAGGCCCATCAATTTGTTGGCATGGCCCCACGACATCTCTATTTTCCTTCCCTTGATTCCTTTCAAACTCAAAACATTATCATTGCCGCCAACCAGCTCTGTTGAGGCCTATAATCAAATGCATTGCTTTTGAATTGGGATATGAAACTTTACTGTATTCACTGAAACCAAAACTCCAGCCAATGGCGACCACCAAATTCAATCCCATATTTGTTAGAGCAAAAAAAAGGTTTATAAAGTTTATAAAAATAAATAAATGCATCATTTTATATTTAATTAAATCTACATTTACTTTCGTACTATGCATAAGCCAATGAGACTTCAGTCAAGTGGTAGAGATAGGCACCAAAATTGTTTTATAGTGATTTTTGTTATTGACTATAAATTGTTATCGATATTTATAATCAATCTTTATGATATAATGATAAATAATAAATTTCAATGGGATAGTTGAAAAGATCGCATAAAGGGATATTTAGGTCTAAAATGATTTTGAAAATACCCACTTTTTTTAAAGAGGGCAAGACCTTCATTTTTTTCTTTCGACTTTTCGAGAGGGGCTTATATGCTTGCTTGAAAAAGAAGAGCTGAGCGAGTAGAAGTGAAAATCGATCCAATTGGCATATTAAAGAACATTTATTTGGACACATCATTTAAAATTATCGAAAATTATTTCGAAAGTTTTGGACAAGTAGATTGAGACACACAAAATGAAAAGACAACCAATATACTGATAAACTTGTAAAGAGAGACAAACTTTTTAGAAAACTCAATATGTGGATATGCAACACTTCTTTGATGAAAATAATTACTACATTTTTCATTTATTTTTATTTTTCTTGTTTGGTCATTAATTTTTCAATGTTGTCACAAGCTTTTCTGGAGCAAAAGTAATACTTGTAACCGCGGCAACAATATCTCATGGCATTATTACTTTAAACATATAAAACTGAAATTTGAAATGATGTCGTCTAGGCGACAATCTCCTAGGTATTTGAGCTGGATTAGGTTGGCGCACTAACACCAATTGAATGTGAAATATTCAGCAAGGCTTTTACTAAGCAAAACTTGTGGTTTTATGATATTAAACTTGGAGTTGGGAGCCGAAATTTATGTGTACCAATATCTTCTTTAAATCCGCTACATTAAATCTTTTAAATATTGAAAAATTTTAAAAAAAAAAAAATCCTTTAGAAATGCCATAACAAAATCTTGACCAATGGGCTTCACCACTTTGAATGTGCCTACCACTCAAATTTTAATATAAGTTTGGAGGGTATATAATCTAACTTTAAATAAAGCTTTAGTAGGTAATGATTTCAACCACATGAACCATTTTATTACTAGAATCTCATGCGTTAAAAGAAATGATGACAGTTTTTCTCTTCGTAATAATGGGCCTATCAAACTTAGTACAGGGCATGTAACAAAAACCAAGTTCTTCCATATTCTTCCTCTTCCTTATCCTGTACAAAGAGCACAAAGTACATATGTAATCTTGGAGCCCAGATTTTCTCTTGCACAATAACATCATCCTTTTTATTTTTGTAGTTGATTTATTGGGTATAGCAATCAGAAAATAAATAATTTCATAACTAAAAAAGCATAATAACATGCTCTGCACCAAGACCCACCAGACTAAGTTCATTGTGTTATGCCAGTGCACTTTCATTAAGTTTTTCTAAAAATGGGGACCTTCTGTTAATCAGTGTCCATTTGCACTTATTGGCACCTAGATTCCTCTTTCAATATTAGAATCTTTAAAAGTTCATTTTTAATGATCATCAAGGGATTGGGTTTAGGCCCATTCATCAGACAAAACTTTCCATGGGTTTATTGTAAAGATTTTTAGTTTCTTTGCCTGGTTTTTCACTTTGGCATCAAGAAGTACTAATCCTATATTTTAACATCAATGAACATATGTTCTTTAAACTTCAACCACAATTAGAAAAGCATGCCAACTAACACAGTCCTACAAAGGAAACAAAAGGCAGATCTATGTAATAAACAAACCGAATGTTCCCTCTCTCTCAGTTTCAATCTTTCAAATCCAGACAGGCCGCAACTTTTGGACACATTTTTATGTACTTTAATCTCAGGACATAATCATGATTAGCCCGAGCCCACTGTCTAATTACATAAATGATTTTTCTGAGAGTTCACATTCTACTTCAAATGTGCAAGGATGCAAAGAACCAGAGAGGTGATCAAGAAGCAGAAGAAGCTTCAAAGTAGAGGATGCCAGGCATTCTGCTGTACTTGGAGGCGTAGTGTGTCTTCCTACGAAGAAGCTGAAAGCTCGAATAATTCACATAAATTTCAGACTATTTCCAGCATAGCACACGCCATGGTACAAGAAAGGCTTGAACAAATGATCAGAGAAAGACAGGAAACAAGGAATGGAGGGAGAAATAGAAGCGCAAGATACGAAGAGACGAAGTTTGTCGTGATGGTGGCAATGGAGAAGTCATCTTACGATCCTAGAGAGGATTTCAGAGAGTCCATGGAGCAGATGATTGTGGCAAACAGGATTCAGGAGACTAAGGATTTGCGTCGACTCTTGAATTATTATGTGACTATGAATTCTGAGGAGTTTCGGGGCATTATACTTGAGGTATTCCATGAAGTCTGTACTGATTTATTTGTATATTTTAAAATGTAAATTTCATTGATATGGGTTTTTTTTTTTTTTTTTCCTCAAAGTTTATAAGGAATCACATATTACCAGTATGTCTGATTTAACACAAAAGAGAACCGAGAAGATATGTTTCACACATTTGCCAGATTTTCTGGAAAAATGAGGTAAAACAGTGCATTAAACAAATCACTCCATATATCCACGTCCTGAGATTCCACATATAAGAAAAGAACAAGAACAATTTTCATATCAACAAATGCGCCATGTGCTCATAATAATTTCATAATGGTAATTGATGGGAATATAACTTGATTTCCAAGTCAATTTGATCCAAGTCAATCTTTTATTGCAAATTCTACAATATATTTGATTGTATTATATTAATTAACATCACGGGTGTACTTTAAGAATAAAATTATAATCTAACAAATAATTAATGTAATATAATAAAAAATATAACGTGCAATTACAACAATCATAGCACTTGCCGTAACTCATTTATAGCGTTTAGCTTGGAGGATTTAAATGAAAATCATATTGTCTGAAATGTGCACATGCGATCAGCAACAAGTCAGGCCCTCTTATCCCTCTTCAAAACAAAAGCACGTCATCAAGGTATGTTTTATGTTCATTAAGATTCCAGCATGGTGTAGATAAGAGAGTTTTATCATAACATCTATTGTGCATTCATATTATCTTATCATCCATTAAAATGTTGCAGCTCAATTAATTATGGAACCGTGCACCAAATGGATTCATCCGCAGGGCACTTCCTTCCTGGGTTCCACTCATAGCAAGAAACTATCAACTGAAACTTGAAAAACAGCCAACTGAAAGAAAACAAATTACAAATAAGCCAATTATGAATGTCTTGAATATTTAAAACTGCATAGGATCAATGCACGCAAATACATACACTGTAAACTTCCTGTTATTGGTTTCTAAATTTAAAATTTTGTCAATAACCTAGACTTATTTATTGCATGTAATTTTCAAGCACTCAAATAAAGGAGTACAAGAAAAACATTATGGAGAATCAGTCATATGTCTAGGGTGTCAAAAGGGGGCTGCCTTCCTTGATGAGCACAAATATACTGCCACCATCTCCTCTTGAAATACGAAGCTCATCATCAAGGTATGTTGTAAGCAGCCATGACTCTGCGTTGCTACTGGAGATAGAAAACTTCAATGGTGGTCGGCTAGAAATGGTCTTGGCAACAGAGGATGCAGTGTCCTGTACAGAAGTGAGCAAACGTTTGAAGGGTGTGAGATCAATATTTTGTCCCAGAAATTTCACATTTTCTGGCAATACAATGGAATCTGTCAACTGGGGTGTCCCAATGATGCCTTCTTCAAACTTAATCTGCAATTCAACATTAAGAAAACTTAGAAAAAGCAGCAACAATTGATCAGAAGCTATAATCAAAATCAAAAAGATGTTCACTATAGGGCCCTCAGGAGCCTCATGAAACATAAAAATGTATTCCTTTCCATGACGAAGCAACTGATTAATATTTATGGTAAAATTATCCAAGTAATCTATGGAAAACAAAATAAATTTTGTATGTACATCAGTTTCAAGAAAGAGTACAAATATAAGAAAAGAAAAAATAAAATAAAACCTGCACACGCCTGGGACTTCGAACTTCAAACTTCGCATTGGTACTAATTGAAGTGGTCGCCAATGGTCCAGAAAAGAGGACTGAGTTTTGGACAGTGAAATTCTCCGAGTCAATAGTCTGCGATATCTCTTCAATCTTCACCAACGGCAGAGCACGGCCCCTTGATAGCAAAGGAAACAAACCCACAAATGATGTATAGCTGCAGATCCTCAATCAAAAGGAAGACAGGATATTCATTAGGTGCAACTTTGAATCTTAACAATGACTATTTAGGATTGGAGATTATGACGTTGGCATGGTTTCTGTCACATTTTTATCCAAGAATCGAAAAGCTCAGCATTCAAAATAAATCTTAGAAGATTCTCCATTTCCAAATGCCATATCAGATATTTCAATCAGCAGCCCAAATTGGATAAGTTGCGTTGCAGCCGAAGTGTATTCATTAATGAACACAGAATATTATAAGTCCCTAAGAGATCAAAAGATTACTCTTGCATTTTAACAAGATATGGTTTACATGATTAATTAATTCATTTCTGAAAAGAAATATTAATCAAGATTCAAGGTTGGAAACCAAAGTTAGCAGATATAATACCATACAATCAATACTGCTTGAAAATTATGATACGAACTATCTACAGCTCCACAAAATACCAATAACTTAGTGTTATTAGTCAGCTGTGGCCAATTTTCAAGTACAGTAAGTACATAACATATATACAATCATATAAAAAGTTGCACGGCCAACCATACAAAAGTATTCGAATGACAACTGCCGAAACCCACATGGTTCCTACGAAGACAAGCAACAAAGCATGTGAGCATGTGATTCATGAAACAAATGAAAATCCAAAGAATAGAATCGTAGAAAATATGAAACTTTTGCTCGAAAAACTCGCTTAGATAGAACACACAATAGCCAAATTCATCCCACTAAGTAAAACATTATTAACAATTTCAAGAGAAAAAAAAAAAAAAAAAAAAACTACTAGATTCCAAGAGGAACTTACGCAAGAATCCATTTGCCCTTGAGCAGGGTCAGAGCCTCTGTTGGAGCGGGAGTCGGGTTTTTGGCCTCGAGCTGACTGATCAACTCCACAATCTCCGCCCTCGTTTCACTACTGGCACTCAATCCCCTGTTTGTTCCATAGAAAGAGTCCACCAGTTGTTTCTTCAATACCTCAATTTCCGTCGAATTCTCCTCCAGAACCGCCACTCCTGAAACCACAGGCTCCTTATCTGGGCCCCACTCATCTTGGCTCCCCGCCTGAACCGTGAAATTCTGCTTCATCTTCATTGATTTTTTGATCGAAAGGGCAGAAAAAGTGATCCCGTTAACGGGATAAAAGGCATTTCTTGTAATCAGTTTTGAGTTCTGAGAGGTTTTTTGGAGGATTTTACAAGAGAATGGATTGATAGAAGGGATAGAAGCCATTTTCAGTTGAGAGGAAACAAATGTTGCAAACGCTGGGTGTTATTTTGAGAGTGTTTTCCCTCGTCAGAATGTATTATATATTTTGTAATGGCCAAAACATATATTTCTAGTCTCAAGATATTTAAAAAAAAAAAAATTAATTAATTATTACTGTAAATAGTTATGAAGTCAGGGGGCAATAGGAGCAGTTGCCTTCTTCAATTTTATAAAATTTTAAATTTAATTTAAAATTTATATATAAATTTATTAAAATTTAAAATTTTATTTAAAAAAAAATTAAGAATATTTTATTTTTATCTATTATTTTTAAAAAAAAAAATCAATTTCACTTCCCAATTGATTCCATATATAGGTATATTACAATTATTATACTTATTGATATATATCTTTATATATTTTTAAATTTTTATTTTTAATATATGATAATAAAAAAACTTGATATGACACCGTTAATTTGACAAAAAAATTATATAAAAAGTTATTTACAATAAAAAAATATTTCTCCACTCCAAAACAAAAGCAAAATATTCTTTCATTCTTCATTGATACTAGTTTGGTGCAGTGGGGTATTTTGGACTTTTTAAAAATTTTGTTGAATGTGTAGAGGTAGAGGGAAAAGCTCCAATCACATTTTTGCCTGTTTTGTACATTAGAGATTCCAAAATGAGTTCAAGATTAGAAATAAGTTTTCAAGATTACAAGGTTGATAACTCAAATTCAAGAATGCATGTACAAATATATTTATACACATCATCCATCTTCCCACATATACATATATGCACATACATAGAAGCACACATTTATACACACCCCGATTGGGTCAGTTTGTGTGTGGTTGCCCGTGAATTTAGTCCTACCCATTGAAATTGTATAATTTAATAAATCCCAAGGAAAATGTGGACAAGTAATGGTAATAAGTCCTTGTATCACTTGTGATTGACTACTTTCCTATCAATGGGGGAGACTCATTTTTGTTGCCCTTATATATAAAACAAAAAACCATCAATAAGAGTTGTATAATTAGAACTAAAATAAAATAAACATTATACATCTTACGGGACGTATATTGAAAACCTCATTGTTATCTAAATGGAGAAAATAGACTTTGAGCCAATACATGGATAACTTGAATTATCTTGATTGAATGGATTGCCACTATGCTAGAAAAAGAAAAAGTTAGTAATTTTTAATTTATAAATTTATTTATTTAAGTAAACTTAATTAGTAATTAATTTGAAGTTTTACAATAATATTTTTACCATAAAACCCATCCCACGTGTGTTATGCCTCAACAACTAAAGAAATAGGTGGTCCAAATTCATGGGGATACATTCATCCATAATCTTAAATCATATGAGAGTTTTAGAGGATCCGTGTATTAAAATCCAGACTCCATCTTCATTCGAACCAATGATTATAATTTATTTATCTCAAATGTCCCGAAACAAAAACCAGAAAGATCGATCTGTAATAACTCATCATACAATTTTAGCTTGATTGTCGGTTAACTTCAAGTAAGCTACAATCAAGCAAAATTTAGTGAAGTGAGTAATTTTCACGAAGTAGCCATGTTCAGATGATGATGAACTGAAGTAGCCAGGTTTATGCATGCAAAGCGCCTGTACCAGAAAAAAATCCATATGTTGCGCAGCCGGGTTTATGGATCACAAGCTCTGTGCCTTGTTGCTAGCTTGCACGCAAAACCTGTATTAATTAATTTATTTTTTTGTTAATTAAGAAATTGACTTAAATTACAATATAAGATTAGTGTAATCAATTATCTGATAATCGGTGCGCTGCGCGAAGCTAATGTGCCCCTAAACTTTGCTGGTTAAATTGCTCCAGAAAGCTGATATTATTATCATTCTATTAATATCAAAGAAATCATAATTTACTGGCAAAAGTTAGAAAATTGATAAATCTATCTATAATCTAGTTATTTTTATTTATAGTAATTCCTTAAAAATACTTTCAAGTGGGAAATGAAGCCCAAAGTACCTTACAAAATACAAAGTAGTACTGACGTGAAAACTCCAACACTCATTCAAGTCAATTTGTGGTTAGCCCAGGTTTGAGGATTAACTACGGCCTCAAAGCCTTAGTTGTTTTCTTATAGTTTTGGATCAATAGTGTTTTGGGCTGCAAAGCCCAGGTAAAGCAACTCCATAAAAACAACTTGTGGGCTTAGAGCCCAATTGCCCCTTAAAATTTTTATATTCTACTTTTTCCCCATGTACTTCTTGCATTTTATACGCCAGCTCTTTAATAAAAGTCATAACAGAAGTTCATTAACTTAATTTGCCAGTCGCAAATTAAAGACAAAAAGGAGTCGTAGACTTGTAGCTAGCGTAATCAGACCGTTATTACCTATAACTATGATTTTAGATTAAATTAGAGCAATTACGATTCACAATTGGTTGGTGATAATGCCAGAGCAATTCTCCTAATTCCAATGCAAAAAACACTCCAATTGACATCTTTGCCCTTGATTTTAGAATCAACTGTACAAAAAGGACGCTGTGTTCATCCCCATCCGCTGGCCTCTTGGAGTTGGTGGCCTGGTTTCTGAATGGCCTCACAGTGGAGTTGAAATTCTCTCTTTTATCTCTCTCCTACGAATCTTTGTAATTGTCAAATTAGCTCCAATTACGGCCTCTTTAACCAACCTTAGCTGCATTGCTGCCAATGTTCCACAGCTGGTCAGATCTCAATAGTAATCCTTTCTGTGAGGAATCAAGATATGACCCAAGGTCTCGCCACTGTGACCTATAATTTTTTTGATCTTATCAGTGCTATGAAATTATTATAATGGACTTGAGTAAAATTCATTTTCACCAAACCCAATTCACATAAATATATTATAAAATCTCAATAACTTGTGACAATATCATTTAAAATGCATTTGCTCTGGAATTAGGAGAGTTGCTCTGGCATTATCACCAGTCTTTACAATAGCCACCACAAAACACGAATTAATTGAATATGGAGCTGTTGAAGACGGCCTGCACAGTTACGAGAGTTGCACTAGTGCATCACAAGCCTGCATGTAGATCAATGATTGGTTACGTTGGGTCCCATGGAACTTAAAATTTTCAATCATGGGCAATAATATAAAATTCAATTAGGTGTTGAAGATTAATCAATCCAACTGTCTAACATACACAGTGAGAGAAGAAAAAGAATACAATGATGGGTTTGATTTTTTGTTCACGAACGAATTGTCCGAGTTTGGTTTGAAGTACATGATTTCAATTATTTATTAGTTGCTAACGACTGCAGCAGTTTTTTCTCTATTGGGTATATATTTTTTAATTTGTCTGATCTGAATTATTCTGCTCCTGTCTACGTACATTCCACATTGTTGCTTCTCCGCCTTAATTATTCTTAAATGTTATGTTTATATTCTCAGCACTATGTCATTAGGCAAGATCAGGAAGAAACATAAGTCAACCATATTTTAGTTTATATCAGGACATTATTAGTAGTAGTAGTAGGAGGAGGAGGATGAATTACAAAAATTATACTTTATATTTGGATTATTTACGAAAAAATTATTTAAATTTATAAATTATAAATATTTATTAACATTTGTTTAGATTCTATAAATTGTATTTATTGAAAGAAATTTGTAAAATAAAAACATACTTTAAAGGAGTATTTGTAATACCTCATGGTAATATTTATACATTTTTTTTCAAGAATAAATTTTATAATTTATCCTCCTCCTCCTCCTCCTTCTTCTCCAATCACTTGTAAAATCTCTACCATCAAGTCAATTTTGATCCTTCTTAGAAATCGAATATTTGATTTCAATTTTTCTCCTTCTCATGATTTATTTCCACCATATTTTCTTTTTGTTTTTATACAAAAAAATGAGAGATACACTCTTCTCCGACGTTGTATAACATTTACTCAATGAAGTTCAACTAACAAGAACTTGTCGTGTTTCTGATTTTAAGTCACAATTTTTGACAAATAAACAAACCGTAAAAAACGTTGTTTTCCAAATCCTGTAGCAACCAGCAAGAGTAGACAAATACAAGTATTTTTCCAGTTTTGCTAGTATTTGGTTAAGTATCTGAAACCAAAGGCAAATGCCACATGGGGCAAACCTCGATGGATGCGCCTGCTTCATTCAAAGGCTTTTGACTTGGTTATGGCCGGCGACATTTGCAAGAATTTTTTAAAGTAAGAATCACACGAAAGCATGTATTATTGGAGAGAACCACACTAGTATATAATAAATTGATTATATCCTGGCCCTCTTGTTCTTGTAGTATGAACTAATTAAGGGACTATATAAAGTTTATTTTGAAATAATTAAGGAATTATAAATATAACAAGAAAAGCCTCAATCCTAAGACCCACCAATTTGTTCTCTTTTTCCTCTCTTTCCACTTGTTCTATTTTGTCTTTGGTTTCTTCTTCTTCAAATGTCCAACAACAAAAATATTCCCTCTCTCTTTCTCTGACGGAGCTGGCAACGAGATAAAAAAAACGCTCCTTTTATTGACTTGAAAACCCGGTTTCTTTTGGACCACCACCACCATTAACCTCTTATTCTCTTTCGTAGTATTATCTGCTTGGTCACTTTCTTTTGTGAATTGAATCACAGAGGTGGTGGTGGTGGCGTTGATGGTGGCCAGCCCTTGTTCTTGAAAAATGAAAATCTTGGTGCAATTCACGTGATTCCAATGCTTTAACCTCACCTGCTCATTTATCCATTCTGAGTAAGTATAATTCCCTTCACCACCTTCTTTTGTATGCATTTATTATTACATATATAGCATGCACGTATATATAAATTTGTTTGTGTGCGCGTGGTTTTGAATGTGTTGGTGTATTCATTTATATGTTATTTTCTTTGTTTATTCATGTGTCTGTTTTACTGTGAAATAATGGGTCAAATAGGTGAAATCTCGGGCTTCGGATTGCAGGCAAGGATAGAATTGGAGAGAGGAGCAAGAACAATAGTGGACCTCTTGAGAGAGAGGATGGACGGCGTTGAACGCGCGGTGCGAAGGCCGAGTCTGAAAGAGCGGCTGGGATTGAAGGGTTTGGGCTGTTGTGGAGCGACGTGGGGCCTCGGGCCACCACCGTAAGCGTGAGGGATGATGAAGAGGAAGATGGAGGTCCACTGAGCCCACAAATTGAGGTCATTAACGTTGCCCAGAATCCCATTGAAACTCTGCCAACTCCGCCGTGCGTGCTTCAATCACCGGCGACTACCGGGATGAACTTGGCGGCTGCGCTGGCCGCCGAGAGGCAGTTAAGGGCGGTGCTAGATTCTGATAACGGAGGAGCTATTCTCAGCCCGAGCCCGCCAACTCCTGTGACTGAAAGAACTGAACCGGGGACACCGTCGAGAGTGTCGCTGATGAGATTGCTAGAGGAAACGGACGGCTACGATGGAGAGATGAAGAAAGAGGTAGATGGGGAAGGGTGTGATTCGGTGTGCTGCGTGTGCATGGGAAGGAAAAAGGGTGCAGCGTTCATACCATGTGGGCACACTTTTTGCAGAGTGTGTTCGAGGGAGTTGTGGTTGAACCGAGGCTCTTGTCCCCTCTGCAACCGTCCGATTCTCGAGATTCTCGACATATACTGAGTGAGATCAACAAAAGAAATTAAAAGAAATTGTTGCTGGATATGTAATGAAGTTGAGAAATTTAGACAAAGGTCAATGATTGTGCAGTGTGCACACATGAAATTCTTCTGCAGAATTGACACTTACTGCACCTGCATCACATAATATGTAACTTCTTAAAATTTTATGTCAAACTAAAAGATATCAGTCATTTTGCAAGTAAAGTTATCCTTATTATTATTATTATTATTATTTTGGCGAAAATTCAAATTCTTATAAGGAAGGAGTGAGAGCGTTTGAACTCTTTGACCTCACATTAAAGGTGAGCCAAGTAATAAATAAAGTATCTTCATATTGTGATTAGTTGGGCATAGATAGGTTTTGTTAGGAATATAGTTGTAGTTATTCTCTTTGTGGTGTTGATATTGCATTTGGTGGGCTCTTCTCTTTCTACGTACTTGATTGGAGGTTTTTTTTTTGCGCAAAGAATATATGAAAATACATATTATATTTTCATATGATACGGTGAATGAATTAGTACAATCTTTTTTTTATTGTTGCATTTATCACGTTCTAAGTTTCAAGTGGTTCAGAAGCAAGATTGTGGTTTATTGGGCTTTACTAGCAATTATTTTACGTTCGTTCTCATTATGTGAAAAATATTAATTCAAATTATTAAATGA
Organism: Paulownia fortunei; assembly: GCA_019321725.1. NCBI lineage: Eukaryota > Viridiplantae > Streptophyta > Magnoliopsida > Lamiales > Paulowniaceae > Paulownia > Paulownia fortunei. The sequence continues at coordinate 5,430,985 of CM033113.1, read as the reverse complement.
GTCAATTATACCTATTTATAAATCATTCCAACAAATTAACTTTCTTAAACTCATTAAACTGGAATTATTGTTGAGTTCTGTTAGTAGATTTCCACTTTGTGATTGCATAAGTTAATATTGAATGAGATTTGCGGTTGATAACAGAAAATTGTGGTAAAAGTTGATAGCATTTGAACATGGAATTACATTGGATACCCATCAGTTTTCAGTCATTAGAAACGAGAAAGATAAGAGTCAGGTACTCCTCCATTCTAGGCTTTTCATTCAATTTGTTAGAATGCAAATTGCAGCAAATCTCAAATTTTCCACTTTTTCGAGTTTCAAAGGACTATGATCAGAGATGTGTACCTTTATTTAGTCTGATGAAAAAAGAATCTTAGGGAACTTTTCATTGAGTTCTGATTTGGCTATTAGCTTTAAGCCAAATCCACTACGGCTACCAATTCAGAGAGACCAGTAGAGGCTTCACTTTTTGAAGAATCATATTCAAATATTATACATATATATATATATATGTGTGTGTGTGTGTGTGTGTGTGTGTGTTTAAGGAAAATCGTTACTTGTAAAATGCTAAAACGTATTAACAAGGCGTAATATTCCTATAATTGGCCCAACATGCCCGTAGCCCAACACTAGTCGGCTTGAGTTGGGAAACTTTCAGGAATGAGGCTCCAACTAGCCCATAGAATAAATTGAGACTGGGTTTCTGCTTTATATTTTGGGAGTTGGGCCCAATTATACAAATGAAAAAATCGGTGTTGAGTTATGTGGCTTCAGGGTCTACCTGCCCAAAACTTAAAACAACTTTCATTTGGGCCGAGCAAGATATATACTCAGGTAGCCCAATTAACGTCCTTGAAAATACAATTTTTTTTATTATATATATTTTTAAAGGTTAATGGAAAAACACTAAATAGTCATTTGCATTTCTAAGCTTCTTCTCTCATAATGCATTATTTAATGAGTATCAAGAAGAAAAAGAATAATAAAATGTTTGGAATGGACAAAGACGACAAAGTTTAGTTGTACCAAACATGTTTCATCATTATTATGATTTTTTTTCTTGTTTTAGGTTTATAATTTGGGAACTTTCTATAGGAATAATAATGTATGTGAACTTTTAGAAACCTCAGGGAGAATACCAAGCAACTTGTCATGCGATCTACATTCATAAATTCACACACACACACACACACACATGTCTTGTGTGTGAAGAGACACTCCACATGCATTTGGACCACTATATAAGAAAATAAATGTGATAGAAATAATATGATATAGTTAGAAAATAGGAAGTAGTGGTCCAACAACCATGACCTAGAAACCAACTGTTGCATTATTTTAATAGGGAAAAGAATTTGTGGTAATATCATGCTACATTCAGTGTAATATATATCGAATGTTTGAATGATAAATAAATACTTCATTTCATAAAAAATGAAACACTTTTCGATCGTTCATACACAAAGATAATGAAGATATTAGCAAATCTCGGAGAGAGGACACTTTGCTCATTTTATTCCATACAAAAGGGCAAATTGCTAATATATTTGTGTTCAATGTTTTTTTCAATTTTTTTTTTTAAATTTTTTTAATGGGGAGATAAGTGATTTATATTTTTAATTGACGACTCTCTCTCTATTTCTTTAAAAATCAAAATTAAAAGAAATATAAAATAGTTGTTACATTATATCATTTCTGACTTCATATGAAAAAATACAAATTTTGTTTTAGAGTGCATTAGTCAATAACTAGTAACTACAAAAGTACGAAACAAATGGTGAAGAACGTGCAAAGCTTAGATTGCCATTACTTAGTTGAGTGGTTGACGAATCTATTCACAATTATTTCGTTCTCATTGTCCCCAACTTGTCAACAAAATTCTATCTACATATTTCATTACAACCTCTGAACTTTACCATTCTTTGTAACATTAACCCCCGTTGTCAATCCGTCAATCATTCATGAAAAACAAGGGAAATAATTGATGGAAACTGCCAGAGTGATGGACCCCTTTATACATAGACATATCCCACATACATCAACATCAAGTCTCAAAACTTAGCTTATAGCCCCTCGTCAATCACATAGTTTGACCTTTTTCTTTTTTTTTTTTTTTTCATTTTTTTTTTTTTTGGTGGGGGGGGGGGGAATAAAAAAAAAATTATCTGAAAATTTTGATGCCTTAGTCTCTTCTTTTTGGGGTGGGAAGGTGATACTGATACCTCCATCAATCTTGGTATTTCTTTCCTGGTGAGTCCCCACCTTGGGACACTGTATCTGGACATGTTCACAGCACACCTAGACCATAATTTTTTTGGGAAGAAATTATCAAGAAGCCATGGATTGCAATTGATTCATGCTTTTTCCTTTAATAGAAAACAAGTGTTCCATTTATTTTGGTCTACTGAATTATGGAGTTAAAGAGTTTTTTGAACACACCAAACCCAATTTAGTTTGTACCTAACATCAGAATAAAATAATTCGGTTAAAAATCTTTGTCGTCACCAAAATTCATTGCACTCTCGAGAGTCTTGACCAACCCATTTGCCAACACATCCCATAGGATTCAAATAAGTTTTCTTACATTCAAATATTATTGCCTAAAATTAGTTATGTTCACTACTATGCTTGAGAAAGTCTCTTGGAGTATTATTAGGTTATGTTGATACATTTTTACAAATGAAACAAGGCATGTGCTTTCGTAGTACAAAGAAAGTGGTCACAGTGGAGTGTCCAATCAGTCAATTAGTCCTGGCCTCATGATTCCTAGGTACAATTCTATGTACCAAGAAAACGAGTAGGGTACATACATTAATTCATAAATTCTAATGCTAGCAATAGGCTGATTTTGCTGATAAGCACTGGATTAAGGTGTTTCCTCATGCTTCAGGATTGTAGTTAATCGGGGAAGAAGAAACGAAACCCTGGAAACATAATGGACATATGGCTTTAATTCTTGATTGGCTTATTACGGTGGTGGAGCCTTTACAGTTATGCTTGCAATTTAAGATTGGCATCTTTCCCAGAATTGGAGACCACATCAGAAAATGAAGGGGGAAGCTCAATGTAGAAATTCATAGAACCTAAGACCAAATCCAAATTCGATATAGCCGACATGTGTTTTTTCAGCGCTTTAGTTAGATTCGACTTCATCGTCACAAATTTCAAAATATGTCGATCGTATTCTTTTATCGTTTGCTTTAAAAAAGACAATTCAAATTCAACGGACTATATGTAGTCCACAACTTACTGATGATGATAATTTAAATACGTTGAAAAGAAAAAGAAAATCAATAAGTCGTATAAGTTTTGATGGAATTTTGAATTAATTAAGCTTTTGTCATATGATTTTGACTTAATTAGTGTTTTAAATTTCTAATCAATGATCCAAGTCAAATCATGTATTTATGCAATAATATATAGATTCTGTATTAATTCAGTGCCATTGATCATCTTATCTTATTTTGTCAAGTGGCCTGTCTCAGTCTTTTCCTTGATAATTTACTTTTTATTTTTCTTGTAAAATCTATGAAGTATTTATGTTCATTGTAGAAGTATTTCCATACTCTCCAACCAAAGTTTTTCGCATTCTATTTACACGAGAGGCATAAACAGGTAGAATTTCATCATTTCTTGGATGAGTGATGTCAGATGATTAACTTTTTTTTACCCTTTTGATGAGCAAACTATGGAAACTTTTGAAAAGTGGGTCTAAGATTTGGGTGAAATGCAAAATCACCCCTTGTCAATTTGGAAATGAGGAGATAACCATTTTGATAAAGCATAAGGCGCGAATGTTTGTTGTTATATTAAAAAGAATTATGTGAGATTACAAAATAATTGAATTTTTTACTATAAAATTAATTTTATTTTTTAAATCGAGCCTAAAAACTTAGATCTTTTTGTAATTTGATTTCACCCCTTTATAACAGGAGAGATCGTTATTCTTATTGACAAAATGGTACGTAACTTGACAGAGAAAATTTTGGTCAACAGTAAGTACACCACTGTGTAACCATTGACCAATAAAATTGTGTTTTTATCTCTAGCAAAAGAGACAGATTAGTCAAATCCTATAAATCTCAAATCTAATGGTCGGTAAAAAGTAAATAGTAAAAAGTAAAAACAAAAAGTCTAAAAGGAAAAGAAACGCAAATGAGGGAAAATGTATGGCCAGGATTAGATTTGTGTCGCTCAGAAATTAGCCATACTTTTCTCGGGGCTGAAAACTTGCAGAACGAGTCCCGATGTTTGGTTTCATTTTTAATGTTACAATTTTTCTCTTCGGAAATTTATCAACCCATATTTTTTAAAATAATATTTTCATTTTTTTTATAATAATATTAGTTATTTATATAAATTTTAAGTAATTTCATAATTTATTATATCCATATTAATTATAATAAAATAAAATTAATAATATTTTTACATAACCACAATAAATCAATATTAATAAAATATTTTATAAAAATTCTCTAATTCCACTATTAGAATACATAAAATAACTTTTCAAAATAGTCAAAAATGAAACCAAACTAGATATCCAACGAAGGAGAAAATTACTTGTTTTAGTTATGCATTTCTTTCTTTCTTCTGGTCAATCAAAATAATTTTCCATGTTTTTGCCATACATTTCTTTCTTCTAGTCATCAAAGGAGAAAATTACTTGTGATTACGAATTTGAAGTTGAATTTGGTATGGACTATGCAGTACTGAAATAAATAATCATATGAATTCTTTTCCCATCAAGAAGTCAACCCTATATATATATATACTACAATTAGAGAATTAATTACACTTGTGCTTTGGATATTCAAGTAGTGAAATAAAACAGAGAATCTTAGTTAAAAATAATTACTTAAATGAGGTAATGACCCAATAATCTATTTCTAATAAATTAACTCGAGGTCTTAATTAATACTTTGCCAATATATAGAAGAAAAAAAAAAAAAAAGAATTTCCCCCAATTATGTGTGGTTGATACAATACTTTTCAATCTATGTTACAAGCCATTCAACTCATGATCTCTTTAACTAAAATGTGTCAAATGTCCATTCTTTTCTGCATGTTGTTTTTATTCAAAGCCAAAAATTTGGCGCAACAGTAAAAGTTAGGTAATAATGCATTTCTAGATTCCTAAAGTGTAATAAAAAAAAATAAAAACTGCAATTTGCCAATCTTCAGTCGTCAATTTTCAAAAAAGAGCCTCATAAAAGCACATAATTAACAAAATTTTAACGCGAAGTGTACTCAACAGAAAGCAGGATCGGCAGCAGCACATAAAAAACACTAATTAAAGGTACCCCACACGTGCAATGCTACAGCTCTTGTCCTCCATCATTTTTCTGCTTTATTTTTATCTTTTTCCTCTGTTAATCATCTCTTTTATGGCAAACTTTTCACCATGGATTACCACGAACTAAAGAGGATGATGACCCACTTGATCTTTGCTGTGTTCAAGGACTTGTCCCTTTCACACTTACTGTGTGTGTTTCTTTTTTGGAAAATATTTATGCTGTTTTTTTTTTTTTTATTACTATGATCGTAACTTTCTTGCAGATTTTGAACAGCATATAATTCGTGTTTTGTCTGGTTAAATTTGGCTGTGTGGTCTCATTCAAAGATCTTCAGAGTGCTCAAAAGTATTGTGGTGATCAGTATGCCTTCTTAATTTATAACATGTGCCAAATTTAAAAAAAAATAATCTTTCGATTACAATGCTTGGAATCGATAAATAATGGGATTAGAATTGAAAGTTTAGAAATCTCATTTTTTGAAAATATTATTATACACTCGAAGATATATTATACCTATTATATTATTTATTGAATATTTGTATAATTATTGAGTATTTTATTTTTTATATAATAAATAATTTATTATTACGAGTGTAGCATTTTAAGGATATTGATTTTTTTTTTGTATTTAGTTAATGTTTTAAGAAATAAAAACAATTAATGTAATAAAAATAAACCTTTTTTTGTCATAAAATATAAATCCCTTCACATTGGTGCCACCATAGAATTTCTAATTTCCATATTCAAAATCCCACTAGCTAAATAAAATTATACAAATCTAATTAATCCAGCCATCAATTTTTTCTTTTGTTGCCAAATGCCGAAAATTTAGACCACGGGTTTTTTTTTTTTTTTTTTGAATTTTAATCATACCCACGCGAGTCTTTTTCTTTTTTTCTATTTTTTTTTTAGGTGGGAGAATGAATTGATTCTCTCTTAGACAATTTTGCTCATTTAAAACCTGATATGAAAATATTAAAAATCATATTCTTCAATAAAATTATGTATACGAACAGGAATTACTTAGGATTACACGTGGAGTGGTCAAACAAAGAATTTATCTAGTTCGCGTGTTTTAATTTGAGCTAAATTTGGAGTTTAATTTTCTTAGCAGTTTCTTAGATGCCTGCGCAGTCCCGTTGAATGGAATCTTTTCTATGTATGTTTTCTTAGCTGTTTCTTACATGCCAGCGGAGTCCCGTTGAATGGTCTAACTTTGTTTGAATAGTTATAAATTTTTAGGACAACAATGGACGGTCAAAACTTGGACATGTTTGGTTTAATACAGGTTTTTAAATTTGAAAATAAATTTGTGATGGTTCTTGATTTTTTATTTTTAAATTTATAGTTATATAATATTTATTTTAAAAAAATAGTAGTGTTATTTAAAAATATATATTTTTATATTTTTAGAATTAAAAAATAAATTTAACGGGTCTAATTAGGATTCAATATATTCGAATTTGAGTTTTTAAAAATCTTAATTGAATGGATTTTGAGTTTTGTCAAAGTGCTTCGTTGTTATCCCTATAAATTTCTACTCGCCCATAAGTAAGAAGAAGAAAGAAGGGGAAAAAAAACCTAAAATTTGATCATTGTAAGTTAAAAGTATTTCCCACAAATGTCATATCCAATCTACATCAATTAAAAGCGGAAGTTCCTCAAATATAAGGAAATATTCCAATTTTATATTCAAATAACGATCAAAATCGTGAATAATATATTACTATTACAGTGATAACAAAATTCATTTACTGAGTTTAAGGGATAATTAACACATAGAAGAAGAACAATTACAAACCCATTTACAACTTACATCAAAATTCACAAGAGTGGAAATTAATAGATATTCAGAAAGTTTATCCATCATTCTTTTATTAGGTCAGGAGTGCAATGAGTGCCGACATTAACTTTTGCAAGCAATTTGCTAAATTAGTAATTATTGTGCGTAAAGACGTATCAATCACCCCCACATAAGCCTAAAATCGCAGCCTGCACGATTACTAATTGTGATTATTAAGCTATAAAGCAAGTTGAAAGCTGAAAAAAAAAATTGTATAATAATAGGAAAAAGCTACGAGGTAAGTGAGACGAAAATTCTGTCTTAAGTTGTCCCAGCCAAGCATCCTTCCTTTCTCCCTCTACTTTTCAAAGTGAATAAAGATTCTAATGTTAATTTCTTTTAAACTTTCCTTTTTAATAGAAATATTATATTTTGCATATTAAATTTGAAGTGGCTAATGGTACAGATAAACTAATTAAATTATGGACCAAGATAGACGTTACTAATTGGTCATTGGAAATATGATAGTTCCAAAGACAAAAAAAAACGACTACCCCTTAAAATTAGATGCAATTTCAATAAGAGGAATGGTTTTTTAACTATTAATATATATTACCATTTTCCTAATTTTATAGAAAAAAAGACTACATAGAATGCACAATCAATTTTTATTTTTATCAAGTAAAATTGGAAAAAGTATGCCTTTTTTAATTAATTGATTAATATATATATATAGACACTAATAAGAATGGGGAAAAGCCTTAAACACAGTACATCATTTTTTTTTTAAAAAAAAAGCAATTAAGATGTCATCTTCATGCAAAAATGGCGCGTGCATGGAGAAAAGTTATATAGCCTATAGGGTTATGGCAGCCACCCCCTCAATTAGGCTAAATAGACTGCAAAGTAGAAGAGCCATCACTAGTTAGGCCCCACCCACCCCCACCAAACAGGCAAACAGGGGAAAAAAATTGGATGGAAAAAGGCAGTTAATTAAAAGACCATTTGTAGAGTCTTATTTACAGAGTTCATCCAAAGTTGGGTAGGGGTCCATAAGATGTGATCCACATACATGCTCCACGACTCCTGTTCCCACTAACATTTGGATATGCCCACAACTATCTCTTCCCTCTTCTTATTCTTTTATTTTTTTTAGTTGGTTTAGTGCAATAAATCATCCTTCCCTTTTGCTAATATTTTTCTAAGTCCTATTTTTGTAATTTAAATTTTTTATTTTATATTTAACATTACCGAACATACATGATATGAAATAAAAAATAATATATTAAATAAAAATAAAAAAAAATTTGAATTAGTAGGTTTTATGGTATCTAAGATCAATTCAGATCATCAGATGGTTTTCTATCATATCAGAATTAGAAAAGACCGTAGCACTATTTCTAAGTAATTTCCCCAATTAGAATAGATCCTACTTTCATAATTAAACATCCAGACTTTTTCAATACCTGGGCTATATTAGTAAGTAGGCCAAAGTATTCCAATTTTAAAATGTAGTTTATTTTTAAATAATATAAAATCAATAGAATACTAGATTGACATGCTAGACTCACTTTGTTGTAATTTCTGTCAAAAGATTATTCCATTGATGAATCTTTATCATAATTAATCTCGATTAACTTAATGTACACGTAATAATCGGCGCCAAAACCCGACCCTTGTACCCCTATAAATAGCCCTCCAAGAACTCTTCCCTGTACACAGCTAAGTCATCCATAAACTAGTTTAGTTTAATACATACAAAGAGAGATCACACACAGAAAAAAGCAGTGAGAAAATGGCAACTTTTCCAGTGATCAACATGGAGAAGCTCAACGGAGAAGAAAGGGCTGCAACAATGGAGATGATAGAAGATGCCTGTGAAAACTGGGGTTTCTTCGAGGTAGTGTTACAAGTTCATTTCTTAATACGTAATCCATGACATAAAGCCAAAAGGGTATTATGAACTCTTTAAACTTCATAACTGAGTTGATTTTGTAGTAGTGATTTTGCTGCTTGTTTCTCTTTTGCAGCTGGTGAATCATGGAATTGCTCCTGAGTTTATGGACACTGTGGAGAGGCTGACGAAGGAGCACTACAGGAAATGTATGGAACAACGATTTAAGGAAATGGTGGAAAGCAAGGGGCTCGAAGCTGTTCAGTCTGAAATCAATGATTTAGATTGGGAAAGCACCTTCTTCTTGCGCCATCTCCCCGTCTCAAATATCTCAGAAATCCCTGATCTTGAAGAAGAATACAGGTTTTCATTTCGTTTTTTAGTTTTATCGTAATACAACCTCATCAGTAAAAACAAACTAAACCTATATAGTATTTTCATGATCTTCTATAATTTTTCCAAGCATCTGGGATTTATCTTTGTGGATGATGCCTAAATTCTCTCTTCCCACTTGTTTGGGACCACACAAACTGACTAAAATTGAAGTCTCGCAACATTGATATACAATCTTAAATATCTGATTCATTTTTTTTTTTGTCACTCGACTTCTTCGGTTGATTACAGGAAGGTTATGAAGGAATTTGCAGCCCAATTGGAGAAACTGGCTGAGCAGCTTCTGGATTTGCTCTGCGAGAACCTTGGCCTTGAGAAAGGTTATCTCAAGAAGGCATTCTATGGCTCCAAAGGCCCAACCTTTGGCACCAAAGTGAGCAACTATCCCCCATGCCCCAAGCCAGAACTGATCAAGGGCCTTCGAGCCCACACTGATGCTGGCGGCATCATCCTACTCTTCCAGGATGACAAGGTCAGCGGCCTCCAGCTCCTCAAAGACGGAGAATGGGTCGACGTTCCGCCCATGCGCCACTCCATTGTCATCAACATTGGTGATCAACTTGAGGTAAAAGCTTATACATTAGTATTCGTAGTGATTAATCTTGATGTTAAACCTTTTGTTGTCATATGTGCTTGATATCATATGGTATAGGATTAGTATATACAAATGTTTTAGAAGTTGGAAGCGAAATTGGTGGTTCTAACTTAAAATTCCCCCCATTTTCATTTGAAGGTGATAACAAATGGAAAGTACAAGAGTGTGATGCACCGAGTGATTGCGCAGACGGATGGAACCCGAATGTCCATTGCATCGTTCTACAATCCGGGAAGTGATGCTGTGATCTATCCAGCACCAGCATTGGTTGAGAAGGAAGAGAAGAAAGATCTGTACCCGAAATTCGTGTTCGAGGACTACATGAAGCTCTATGCTGGCCTCAAGTTCCAGGCCAAGGAGCCAAGATTTGAAGCCTTTAAAACCATGGAAAGCACTGCTAATTTGGGACCAATTGCAACTGCATAAGTACTATTTAGAGTTGACTCAGCAGTAATTATGTGAGTTTATGGTCTAATGTTAACGTTAAAGTATTGAGAGCTGTTGAGAAATCTCTCTCCTGAGTGTTAAATATGAATGGTTAGAGAGTGTGTTTGGTTTGTGCTTGCTAGATGAGTGTGTCTTTGTATTGGGTGGAATGCTGAAGGGGATTTCTGTATGTTAATTGACCCAAACTTTCCAATGTCTCTTTATTAAATAATCTCATTAGTACAATTCTTGTGGAATTCTAGCAAGACTCAAAAAGTGAACCTACTAGAGAACTTTCAACTCTAAAAGCGGCAGCCTTCGGTAAAAGCAATTCAGGGGAGAGAAGTACAGGGACTGTTTGAACAGACAAAGGCTACGTTGTTGAAGGTGCATGCTCCGTTTTCACTTTTTACTGCAGCTTACTACTGTGTTTACGGGAAATCCAAATTACACTGGTGCTCTCACACCAAAATGCCACGTGAAACTCACATTGCGTTTTCAAGTAAATATAAACAGACAAAAGGAAGAAATAAAAATAAAAATAAAAATGAAGCTACTTGTTTAATCTCACGAAAATGCAGATTATAACATCCCAGATTAATGTTCTTGAAAAGGTCAAAAAGAGATTTCCAGAGAAAAGAAAATCAGCAGTAAAGATACACTTATGCATTGCAAGCCATTGCAACAAACTTCCACGATAGTAATCTTTTATGTTTATATATAATGGGATCCATCTCTTCAATCGACTTGCATCAAGTATCCAAAAAGAAATTCCAACAACTGAAAGTGGGGTAGATATGAAGGTAGCAACATCTTTACGACGTTGAGATCTCCGGGTAAACCTGAAAACAGATCATGGAGCAGAAAAGTTGCAGCTAACCGAAAACCTATTCCTGATATCACAGCTCTTTTGGCAATAATCCCTTTTTCTGGATGATGAATAATTTGAAATCTCATGACACCATTTAGAAAGTAAAATCAAATCCAAAAGTTCAGCACATTATCATGAGAATTGAAATAACATGATTGTTATCTGTTAACATAATGGAACTATATTGGCACAAGAGCTACAGTCACAAATAGTCAATAGCTCAATATACAACAGCTTGCGGATTTTCCTGCAAAATATACCAGTTACACCTTGAGTCCAGTTTTCGTAGATTTTCATTTACATTTTTTGTGCCAGCCCTCATTCCCTCCAAAGCAAAAGAGAAGGCAGTTGATAAAGCAGGCTCTGATGAATCCTATCAGAAACTAGCCATCAGAGATGATGAATGATACTACGTTAATGGAATGGAATGGTCCGGGACAGAGACTACACAAAATAAACAAACAAATAAATAAATAAACCTTCCCAGTGGCCTTTGTCATCCTCATCTGTGCATTGATGAGTGTAAATTCGATGACTGTAAATACAACATCCCGGACTGCATCCGCAGAACACGCACAAGCAGAAAATAACACCACCAACCAGTGCATGGATGATTTAGGGATGTATAACATGGGTCACTAAGTTGCTGGGCAGCAGATGTAAAGATTAACAGGGAAATTTAACAAGAAATGTAGACAATTTCATCACAGCATTCAACTGCAGATAGCAGGTTGAAACTTGGCTGCAGACACTGTAAAAATATAAAAACCGTCATGCTAATAGTTCATATCGTGAATGTTTAGCCTCTGCTAATTCAAAAGCAAACGATCAAGAACTGATCATTAGAGTTGATCCGTGGATGGGAAACAGATTAGGAGAAAGAAGTAAGAATCCATCTCTGAATCACTTGCTTTGAGTGTTTTGACTGAAGTGTCAAAACTGAAATCCATGAAGCGCAATAAGCATTGCTGTCAGATAACCTTCCAAGAGGAAAGATGATGACTCGCCTGTAAGATCAAAAACTTTGAAACAAGAAACTAAATCAACAATTGATGGAATTTTTTCATGAAAGGAATTTTTTCTTGAATAAGTCAAATTAAAACCAAATTTATCCTAACTTGGTGGGGAGAATTTTACTTGCATAATCATAATACACATGATAATCCCAACTAAATGGTATTAAGTACAATATTCGGCTAAATCATGACACTGAAACAAATTTAGGCTGGACTTTTCACAAGCTCTTTACATTTTGCAAAAATGTTACTGTTATAACCACAGATTAAGCATATACAATTATCCAACTATCTGAAAAGCTTTAAAAGAATACATCTGCAAAGCCAAGTAAATATCACCACTTAATAGAAGCAGGTCAATCTCATTAACACCTCATTTAGGATTGTTTCCCTGATACTTGCTTTAGGAACAAATAAAATCTTTAATATTTGACTTCATCATGAATCAAGCTCAATATCAAAAGGTACTTCCAAGTAAGTGACGGAGCCAAAAGGCATTTTTCTAGTTAGCAGGTTATGTGGAGAATAACAATATAACTTCCTTTTTCCATCTAAACAGAGATTAAACCAATAACAAGTAAAAGCAAGAATGTAAAGCCACAGGGTTGTTATTGAGGCATGGAATTTGTGAAAGAACATGACATTCTCGCTAAGTTTCTCTCTTAATATCAAAATATAATGTTTTCAGTGTGACACAACTGATGAACCAAATCATAAAATGGACGGTAAAATGCAAAAGAATTTCTGTGAAAATCATTGCAAAAATTAGGGTCAGCTTGGAAGTCCAGAAGTTACAGGGACATGACAGAAAACCTCCAATACAAGACTTTAAAACAGAGGGTAGGCAATCTCTTTCCGCAAGGCAAGATGGGAGAAATAAGTTAATGATCCCACCATCTGGCAAAGCATAAGGCACCTTGTCTCAATCCAGAAGCATGAACAAGTAAATCAACAGAGATGGACGCTTCCCCTCCCAACACTTCGTTAATCACATTACTCCACAAACACCAGGCTGAATACTTGTTAATTCTCTCCTTTGTCAACCACAACAGTATTCAGATCCTCGGCTATTTCTCATTTCCATCTGCCACTTTTTCATTAGCGCAGTGATTTTTCAGAACTGTTGAAATGTCAGCTTCAGAAGCTCCAGCAAGTTTAAATCGCTCAACTGCAACATCCAGATTCTTCTTCCAACCAGGCAAACCCAATTTACTTTCAACTTGAGATCTCTCAAAAAGCATGTTACCCCAGAATAGATGAATTTGAGATTGCATAACTGCAGCTTGCTCTGCTGCTTCCTCAGGTAAAAGTTCGCCTTGCCCCACTATACCTGAGGAATCACCTTCTGCACCACCACCCCATTTCTTCCTTCGTTTTAAAAGTTCATCCTTCTTGCTTGCAGTAGGATCTTTCAACTCATTAGCTCTCTGCTCCTCCAGGTTCTCCCAAATCTCAGTTGCTGCTTTGATTTTTTCTTCTGCACTATCAAAAAGACTTATGGTCTCAGTTGGATCCCATTTTGACAGGTCTTCTTTCTTTGCTAGTACAAATGACCAATGAAGTTTCGCCATTTCAAATTGCTGCTGCCCTAAAGCCAACAATCCTTCATAAAAATCTGGTTTGATTAATAGAGCCTCCTCATACTTCTCTTTGGCAAGAGAATATTTTTCTCTTACCCAATCATAAGCAATTTGAAGTTTGGCAGCCATCATTTCTTTAGCAGCCGATTCATCTATTTGAATTCTTTTCCTAGCTGCACACATGTGAACGTTTCCCCAGTTGAAGAAAGCCAGAGCAGCTACCTCTTGAAACTTCAGAGCAGCCTTGTCAAAAAGGTTTTGAGCCTCCTCACTATTCACTGTTTCCTCAAGCGCTTCAGAACATAGCTCCATCCCAAGCTCATGCAGATCAATATGTGCATCTGGGTCAATCCCAACATGGGTCTTGAACAGATGTGCAAACTCAAATAACCAATCATCTATCTCCACCTCCTTACAGTTAGGATATTCTACTCCAGTTTTCTCCTCTGCAACTTTCTCAGTGTTATCAATCACAGTATCAACAGCTTCCAATGCAGAATCATAAAGTGAAGATTGTGACACATTCTCATCTACTTTTGCCATCTCATCCTCAAGAGGGGCCTCTTCCTCCTCTTCCAGTAAAGGTGGCTCTTGCTCAGGACTCACTTCAACAATATGCAACCTCAACATACCAATTGAGTCTCCTTTATCAGCATCAGGGTAGTTTGGAATAAGATTGTCGGCACTGGACTCCGCCATTCTAAGTTCAGGCGTACATGTTATAGTCACCAAGTCACCATCATTGTCCTTGTATTTAATCAGCACTGCTTTTGACATAGGAAAACGTTTGCCTACCACCTCTCTCAAAACTTTTAAACTGCAATTCACTGGCATTTGGGCAAGCCTTATATCATGGTCATAAAAAAGCTTCAATGGTCTCCATCGAATCATAGCATGTGCAGCTT